>JAQISU010000044.1:3307500-3585000 GCA_029339505.1 Unio delphinus | reverse complement strand
TCTTTAATGTAATATAATAGTATAATACATACTGTACCCTATCCTTAACTAATTTAATCTATGCAAACATTTTATGTTACAACAACATGAATACAATTAACGTTGACAGTTCACACTACAATTCAATCACATTTAATTTGCATTGAATTTGATGGAATATTCAAAATATTTTATTACCATTGACCCAGTAATATTCTTGGCGACTAACGAAAGTTATTTAATATGTGAATTAGAGCATAAACGGATGACAAAGCAGCCTTGATAATAAGGCATAGTGTCATTAACCCGCTTAGACCGTAAATCCCAGGACAAAAACCCCTGCATTAGCAGGCCACAGGCGTGGACGCGGATGACGAAAACTGGGTTTTAATACCACATAAAGGAACATGTTTGTACCTCGGATCTTCCGTTTAAGAATAATGCATTTAGGGGTATTTCTCAAATAAATAACATGGATTGTTGTTATCCCAATATTTGGAAGTTTTTGTCCGTCAACCCAAAATAAAAGTCCTTAAAACATGTCCACTATACAGATAATTGCTAGGCAACAACCTAACCCGCCAAGCAAACCTTCTACTAATTGCTACATACGCATTATTACTTCAGTTCAGGACTTTGTCAACAGAGATTTTGATACAGAACTTGACCCAGACTTTTGGCCTGGGCTGCGCTTTGTCAGAAATGGAATTGCTACCATCATGTTAATAACTGGTCTTTGCCTAGCAGAATAATAGAGAACACAGAAAATCAATATTAGCGCATATATTTGGACTTATATTTGCACCCAATTAGCGTATCCAATAAGGTAGGGTACATTTTCGTTCGAATACTAGTACCGTATTTACTCTTGTAAGTTGAGTCAATCTAGAATAAGCAAAGATCCAGATCTGCTGTAGCATAATGCGCTTGCAGATCAGGGTCTATGTTTTTGTTGTACTGACTACGCCTAACAAACTACACAGGCCCAGATATGTTTGTTCATTATCCTATGGCAGATCTTCGTCTGTTCAGTTTCAAATTTGGTATTATCTGATAAGCTAGTATCATTCGGCACTTGTTAATTATGGCGAGGCATAACTCAATACATTAGGGACAATATAACCTTGAAAAAACTGACACTGGTGACGTTCGCGATGGACGACAGTCCGTCCGTACATCAGCCATGTGAGATACGATTCGAGTGACTAGTGTTTTGAACATTTTCTTTGTAACCAATTGGCATGTTAAAGTATCCAAACCATTTGTGCCAGCACTATCCGAAGGTGTGAGATTTTAACTATAACAAGTGACTGATTCTTTAAAGCCGGTTGTCGAACATGTGCGGATGTTGTTCTGTTTTGCTAAAATTTGTCATGGATGTCGTCCATGCAAAATGGCACTGAAGTAGATCAATGTTAGAAGAAAGCGGAATCAGATAACCTCAAATCTATTTACCTATCTAGGGGTATCAAAAATAAACAAGAACAAAATAAAACAAACAAATTAACCAAGAAACAACACAGTCATCAAAGACGTATGTTTAGGAGCTTGGATCAACGGATATGCGGAAAAGACTACAATGAGTTTTGCCAGCGGTGGGTATAAAATATGATGCCTGCTAGTACAGAGACAAAAAACAACATACGAAATGAGTTTGGCAGTGGTGGATCTAATAGTAGATATACAAACCAGGACATGCCAAAGAGTTTCGCCAGTGGTGGATCTACAATATTATAACTAACAGTAGAGAGACAAACAAGGACATACCAAGTGAGATTTGCCAGTGGTGGATCTAAAATATTATACATAACAGACGAGATACAAACAAGGACATACCAAATGAGTTGTTGCCAGTGGTGAATCTAAGATATTATGGCTACCAGTAGAGAATAAAACAACGACATACTCAATGTTAAGTAAACGGACTGACTCACAACTATTGTTCCAGTCGGTAGGTCAACTTTGACGGCCTAAAGGAAACCTTTAGTTCATGTCGAAATCAAGACTTTCATTTGAAGACAGACTTTCGAACATCATTCAATTTAACTGGAAGTCAACCCGTGGAGAAAGTATAATGACTACGAGAAAATGAGGTAGACTTTTCGATTCCAGTACGCAGCGCCGGTGCAAGGCATTTTGGTACCCTTGGCGAGATCAGATATCTGGCACCCTCCCTTCGATCACGCCTTCCCCCACCCGCCCATCATGAAATAAACCCTTAGCCCAGCGCCCGAGGCGATTGCCTAGTTCGCCTAGCGAAAGCGCCGGCCCTGCCAGTACGTTATCACAAGGACATAAGTGTTGACATGGGATAACTTGTATTATCAATGTTGCACACTATATGTCATGAATAGAAGCGAATGGAAACTAACCGATCCCAGTGGATTCCTTATTCTGGCAACTTTATGAACATTGCTTGCAGAGACGTGACAATCAAACGTTATGTATGCACGAAACAACTACTTGTTTTAAAGGCACAATGAATGTATCACCGTGTGAAAAAGACATTCGTTGTACATTATAGACTCTGCATTCCTACCAAGAAGTGTGTCTGTGTAACGGATGAAATAAATGACATTGAACAAATCCACTGGATATCTGGTCTTTCAACGCAAAGTTTGCAACCGTTTGTATTTGGTATTTCCACAAGAAAAGGAGGGGACAAGCGGTAGTCCGATCTCATTATGGATTGATGTTTGAGTTTATGGAGTTCATTTTCTTTTAAAATGTGTAATTAAAATGGTGATAACTGGTTTTGTGGAAGAAAAAGCTAAGCTTTTAACTAACTCTCTTTCTCTCTCTCACTCTCCATCTTTGCAGAGAGTGTCTTAAAACATTTGCTTCTCACTCGTTGCCAGTTTTCTGTTTTATGCTTTTATATCTCATAATGGCTTACTATACTTACAGTTTATCTCAGTCAAATTCTCTGTTGAAAAGAGTAGAGAGATTTTATATTTCTTCAAGGACATTTTTCATTCATCATGTTCAATAATGACTAAATTTGTCATTTTCAAAAACTTTATTATACAATATTAAAACCGCTCCATTTTTTTATAACTTGATACGGGTCAAATTCATTAATCTGAACAAAATGTATCATAATAAAGTAAGTCTCAGAAACGGTCTATAGGCAAACATATTTCCACTACTTGTCTTGAATCTCGCATAACAAATGTAACTTAAGGAACTGCTAGCTGACTGGGTGCGTGGGTGTGTTTATCAATGCTAAGCTCTAAGCGAGGCAGCTGTTAATACCATTTTTGTAAGTCTTTGATATGACTTGGCCGGTGATCGAACCGACGACCATCCGCTTCTGAGGCGGACGCTCTAACCACTAAGCCACTAGAGCATTTGTACAAAACTTAAGAACTGAAGCTGGCTCAAGAAAAGTTCGACCTTTTTCGACAATGTAGAAAAATAAAACTAATCTCGCTAAACAACTTTTCACCGTGCGTACTGAGTACGCCAAGGTCAATTCAGTGTAGTGATGGCAAATTTGTAAAATTTCTCATCAAAACTGATGAATGGATAAATGTCGATTTTGATACTAAGTACGTTTTAGACATAATATGCTGACAGCGGGATTTAACGAACAATATCTAATCAGGATAGGCAAAATGTTTAATCATCATCCTCTGTTGTGTTGCACTATAGTCGGTCAGTGCTTGGTTGGTAAATTTGTAACTTACGTACGAATCGGCTAAATGTCTAAAAATTCAACAATATTTTATTACTACTTGCTGACAGTAACATATGCAGTGGGTTTTAATTTAGGATTGTCAAAATTGTACCCAAACCACCACACCCAAATTGGGCTTTAGTGAAGGCAGTCCGTGTTAAGATTGGCAAATTTGTAACATTGGTCAAAAGCTGATGAATGGACATTTGTTTGACATGATGCTGAAAATGTTTTTTTTTAATTTCAACTTGTTGACAGTAACATAAGTAGCAGTCATTAATGAGGATTTTCAAATTAAAATGTAGGATATCCATCATGTTAAATACTCACTCCCTTAAACTCCTCTCTGGCCTCATACAGGATCTATTCAAATAAAAGACATACAGACATTTCTAATATACAATTTTATCTTGTTAATTATCCGTTTGACTCTATAAACTGCAGACCCTTTTTAACATATGATTCTCTTCTCCCGGCCTCTCCCCACGGTCTGTCATATACTAAAAAGTCCAAGTTCTGTATTGCTTAGTTTTTAATATTATTCTTTTTCGTAAATCTCTAAGAGAACATGTTTTGTTGGTTTCGTTAACCGCATGAACACACGTTGCCGATAAATTACAAGCGGGGTTTTTTTTGGTAGAAAAAAAGATGGTCATTTATTAAATTAAAATCTGGAATACAAAATTAATGCTAATATTTCACCAGAATAGTAAGAATAATGGGAGATACTGTATGTGAAGAACTGCAGCATTTAAATATAATATTATAAAGTTCTTTATAAGAATACGGAAATGTAGAACACAATTGGTCTGAGATCTAGGGTATGAATTCATATTTAATTTTGCTGTTTGCTCATTCTAGAATTCCGTTATATGTACCGTCTGTATACACTTTTATACCGAGGCAAACTACAAACAACACAGACCCTGATCTGCAGCAGCAAAATGCGACTGACTATCAGGGTCTACGCTGTTTGTTTTACTGATTTCTCCAAACAAACTGCAGAGACAAGATCTGCCGGGGCATTATGCTACGGAATATCCGGGTATGTGCAATGTTCCGTTGAACTCTTGTAATAAGCGAGTAACGACGGTTTTTAACGATTGGAGCACTAAACATATTCATTCATGTATTAAAGTATTATTATTAAAAAACAGTACTCGAAGACAAGACTACATATAATATCGTCGATTTCTTCTATACAAAATAACATACAATACTTATAGCTAAATTCATATCCTAAGGGCTTTCATAATAGCGGATTTGACATATTTCCCGTATATCTAGGCGATCCGATTTCCCTATAGTCTAGGTGTGGTTGTATTCAATTGGTCCTTATCTCTTGCACTCTTTGCACTCACTTCTACCTTTACCATAGGAAGCAATGATAGTATGTCCTTGTATTTATAACTGTAAATTTGACGGGTATCTGCCAGTGATTTTCAGTGTTAAGTAGTTTGACTTAATGGGGATTGATTGTCACGCACTTGTCATGCCACTTAGATTTCGTTCGTCGTTGTGAAAATGGATACTAAAGGTATATTTGCATAATTGCAATAGGGAAGCATTTATGGAATTTACGGAACGGAGTAAATTATATGTTGATTTTTTTTTAAAAAAAAAAAAAAAATTACTCTCCATTGAAAAAATTAATCGACGATACGTCCGATCATTGGCTGTTATATTTTATCGAATTAAATAAACGGATAATGTGTGAATTATTTGATATTGTGACAGACCTAACTGTTGAAAATTATTTGCAGGCTTAACTTTTACACAAGGAAAATATATTTTTTAATTCACAACATCTCACAAAACACTAGAAGCAAACTTTGATTGGTATATATTGCAAAATGGAAATGTACACTAGTATCATCTGACTGAGTGCGCATGTCTGAAAAATACACCGACCACTAATTTATTCACAGATTTGATTATAGGGAACTTAATATCTTATAAATGCCAGAACTGATTCAGAAGATATATTAGAAACTGTTAATCAACCTTCGCAGACTGGTTCAAATTAAACAGAAAATAGACAATCCTCTTTAAAATAAATGAGCATTGGAACTTACTTACATCAGACCTGTATTTACGAGACAATATGTACGTCAACCAGTATAACTACTATCAACAGTATGCAACTAATCTAATGCAGTTACTATTAATAGTATATAACTCATTTAATAGATTTACTATTATCAGTAAGTAACTCAGTTAATTTAGTTACTATTAACAGCAGATAACTTAGTTATTATTAATAGTAAATAACTCAGTTAATTTAGTTACTATTCATAGTAGATAACTCAGCTAACACATAGAATATCAACAGTAGATAACCCGGTTAATATATTTTCTATTATAAGTAGGTAAATCAGTTAATTTAATTACTATTAATACTATCTAACTCATTTAATCTGTTTACTGTTATCAATATGTAACTCAGTTAATTTAGTTACTATTAAGAGTATATAACTCAGCTAACACATTTAATATTAACAATAGATAACTCAGTTAATTTAGTTACTATTAATAGTAGATAACTCAGTTTAGTTACTATTAATAGTAGATAACTCATTTAATTCAGTTACTATTAATAGTAGATAACTCATTTAATTCAGTTATTATTAATAGTAGATAACTCAGTTAATTTAGTTAATATTAACAGTAGATAAATCAGTTTAGTTACTATTAATAATAGATAAGTCAGTTAATTTAGTTACTATTAACAGTAGAAAACTCAGCTAACATAGTTATTATTAACTGTAGATAACTCAGTTAATTTCATTACTATTATAAGTAGATAGCTCTGCTAACATATTTATATTAACAGTAGATAAATCAGTATAGATACTATGACCAGTAGATAACGCAGCTAATGCAGTTACTATTAATAGTAGATAACTAGTTAATACGTTTAATATTAACAGTTGATAACTGAGCTAATAAGTTGATATTAGTAGTAAATAATTAAGTTAACATAGTCACTATAAACAGCAGATAACTGAGCTAATACAGTTAAGATTAACAGTAGATGACTCAGCTAATACAGTTAGTATTATCAGTAGATAACTCAGTTAAAATAGTTACTATTAACAGGAGGTAAATAAATTAGTATAACTATTATTAACCGTAGATAACTCAGCTAAAATAGTTACTAATAACAGCACATAGCTGAGCTAATATAATTCCTATTAACATTAGATAACCCAGATAATACTGCTTCTATTAACAGTAGATAACTGAGTTAATATAGTTACTATTAACAGTAGATAATTCAGTTAATATATTTTCTATTAACAGTAGATAACTCAGTTAATATAGTTACATTTGACAGTAGATCACTCAGGTAATACAGTTACTATTAACAGTAATTAACTCAGTTTATATAGTTACTATTTACAGTAGATAACGAAGCTAATACAGCTACCATTAACAGTAGACAAATCAGTTAAAACAGTAACTATACACAGTAGATAACTTAGCTAATACATATACTATTAGTAGATAACTCCGTTAAAATAGTAACTATTACTCGTAGATAACTCAGTTAATATAGTTAATATTAGCAGTATTATAACAAAGTAAATACAGTTACTATTAACTGTAGATAACTGAACTAATACAGCTTCTAGTATCAGTAGATAACAGATAATATAATCACTATTAACAATATATAACTCAGATAATACAGTTACGATTAACAGTAGATAACGCAGTTAATATAGTTACTATACAATGTAGATAACTCAGTTAATACATGTATTATTAGCAGTAGAAAACGAAGCTAATACAGTTAATGTTGACAGTAGATACCTCAGCTGGCATATTTGCCATTAGCTGTAGATTCTTCAGCTAATATAGTTATTATTAACAGTATATAACAAAGCGAACATAGTTGATATTATCAGCAGATAATTTAGTTAATATAGTCACTATTACTAGTAGATAACTCAGCTAATGCAGCTAATATTATCAGTATATTATTTATCTATTATAGTTACCATAACATTACAGCTAATGCAGTTAATATTATCAGTATATTATTTATCTATTATAGTTACCATAACATTAGATAACACAGCTAATATAGTTGCTATTAATAGTAGATAACTCAGTTAATATAGTTAATATTATCAGTAGATAACTTATCTATTATAGTTAACATAACTCAGATAATATCGTGAGCAATAACAACATGTAGCTCAGTATAGTTGCTATGCACGGTAGATAACGTAGTTGATATCAGTACTATTAACCTTTGTTCTAAATATTTGTAACTATGATGTCCTTAGAAAATGTTTAAAATAAAAATTGTTTTGTTTTATCCGCATGTGAATTATTATATATGTTTTAGATGTTTCCTTTGTTTGATCATGACATAATAATACTACCATATGTATATTCGCTAGAAAAACACCCTTCCATTCATCTATCTATCTATCTATCTATCTATCTATCTATCTATCTATCTATCCATCCATCCATCCATCCATCCAGCCAGCCAGCCAGCCAGCCAGCCATCCATCCATCCATCCATCCATCCATCCATCCATCCATCTATCTATCTATCTATCTATCTATCTAGTCATTTTACTATTATTTCCAGAGCAATGTCCCTGAACGCTTTTCTTGATCCATTAAAGAGGTTGATTTTTATTAAATACTAGCAAGTACCCGGCATGCGTTGCAATGCCACTCAAAGAAAGAAAGTGTTTGTGTTTTAATCCTGGCATGCGTTGCAATACCACTGTTTCCAATCTTGCTTCCCGTTGCTCGTCTGTTTCAGAGGATCGGGCTTGAGCAGTGCGAACTGGAACGGTTTCCAATCTTGCTTCCCGTTGCTCGTCTGTTTCTAAGGCGCCTACAGTTCACACCGAACACACGCGAAATTAGGTATCGCTACCGATTATGAATTTCATATAGGGGGCGCTCACCAGTTAATATGTACTTTTCAGATAGTGACGTATGTGAGGTGAAGTTGTTTGCATTTGTAACATGCACAATGGAGAATAAGTTGGCATATCTCAATGCTACTTTGATGTAATGTGGCTGATATTTCTTTGGATACTGCACTTGTGGAAATTGTAAATGATCTAAGCGCATGGTACAACAAAATGGATGCTCCCTTGTGCTTGAAAAATTAGCCAGAATTAATCAAAAGTACACTAACTTTAGCAGTTATTAAACTAGGGAAAACGAATTTTGCTGAAGTAGGCAATAGCAGCTTCTGAAAGTGCAATGAACAAATTACAAAATATCTGAAAAGTAAAAAAAGTTATCGTACCATTTTTCTACAATTTACCTCTGAAGTCCAGGGAGTGAAAATGACCATGCGGAGCTAGCAGTTTGTTTACATGAGCACATCTTATGTTAGCCCAAGCTGTATACTCTAGAACCTAAAGTACACCCATCAATCATACATCAAAATAAAGGGAATTGAAAGTTCTTCTCCCAACACCTAAGATATACAAAGTCTTTATTATATTGCCAGTATAACCAGTGAAGAAATCCCAGAAAATTATTTTTCTTTAAAATTCTAACCCTATGCAAAGTACGAAACTGTAGAGCGCCACCTTAAAGAACCACTAAAGATGTGTTTTCAACTTATTGAAAAACTTGTCATATTCTGCTGTCAATTTCAAACATATTGATATATCATACATGGTAGTTACTTCCAAAATTACAAACACATAGTTAATTTACTATACCCCTCTGAAGTAACTTAAATGTAGCTTCATGACGTCAAAACTGTATTTTAACGTCACTGGGAAATGCTATTATTTTGACATTAAAGAAAGACATTCAAGAATAAATGCATATGAAGTATTTGTTTTATTTTTCAATCCAAACATCAAATAATGTATTTAGATCATTTCCAAAGTTGCAAACTATACTTGGGTCATGTATACATGTAAATCAAGTGAGAAAAGTGAGGAAAATTCCATAAAGTTTGAGGTAATAGTGCAAAAATTGTCCAGCATTGGATTAAGAAAAAAAAGTCCTTGATGCTATAAATTCATAACAGTAGACATAAATATATATTTTGTTTGTAAATAATTACTTTTTTTCCCCAGCACTAGTAATCTAATTTGAATCTGCACTAATGCTTGTATGTCAAAGAATTGAAATGAAAAGTCAAGGGGAATTAACTCCTGGTGAGACCATTCCATGGACCAGGAATGTGATTGATGATTACATACATAATCGATTACAATGAAAATCAAATATGTTGACTGCTTTATATGGTAAAATTAATTATAAAACCAAAACATGCAGACTTGTATGCCAAAAAAGGGGGTAGGTGTGTTTCCCAACAATTTCAAGCCCCAGCCTGATTATGATGTTACATACTGTCTAAGATCCATCACAACCAGGAACAACTGGTAACCATGATGTCACTAATACTACATCAACCCACGTTAGCCACTATCTAAGAAAACATGGCTAAAAGAAGAGCTAAGAAAATAGCTATTTGTCCACAAGAGTTCATACAACACAGTCAACCATAGGACTATGGATTACGAGTATCCAAGAGTGACCAACCTATTCAGGTTGCAATCTGGTTCTACATCTCCACAAATAAAGCGCCCAAGAATTGATGTATATGAAGAATCACTATCTTCCTGTGGCCCAAATAAAGTGCACCCAAGCTTTGCCCTGAATTGGAGAAAGAAAGAAATGAAGAAAACTTAATTGTTGGGTCACATGTTGCAGTGTGTTGTCAACATCAATGGAAATGTAATTATGAACATACCAAAACTAACTAGGATATTGGGAACATTGTGCATAATGTATGACTGAGCTGGAAATTGCAAGCGATACAATCCACCGATGTATAAAAAAGCAAAACTCAAGGACTGTGTGCCTTTTTAACAGTTAAATGTACAAACTGCAATCTGCAGGAAGCAGAACAGGCTGCCTGTCCAGAAAAGTGCCAAGGGCATAGAAAGTGAGGCCCAGGCACAGGAAATTTAAATGCGATGTTGGCACTTTCTTGCTACAAGGCCAAAGTTGGAGTGACTGACTTGCCCATTTAGCATCCTATTACTCAAAATTTCTGCCATATGGGAAACATTTAAATCTTTCTTATATTAAAAAGCTTGAATATTTACTAAGAAATTTTGTCTTAGATGTCAAGCTAAGTAAAATTTCACACTTTCTAAACACAAATAAGTGCGAGAGCTTGCACAATATCATTTTTACCAATGCACCTAAAATATCAGTATGGAGCAGAAATTTTGATGCACTATGTCATTCATTCCCTCATAGCTCTGAGTATGGTACAGGAAACTTTACACTCCCACTGACCAAGTCTCATGGAATTGTTCTACTCAGTCTGATCCAGTATTTCAGCTCATAGCAGAATGAGATCAGAGAACAGTAAAAGATAGGGAGAGAAAATGAAGTCTTCAGTACAAGTACATATGCTACATCAAACGCAAACAAAAAAGCAACAGAAAACTTGTACAAAATTCAATGTTTGCTAATTCAATAAATAATTTTATACCCAATGAACATCCATACACTTTAAATCCTTTAAATGAATGCATGTAACAATTATTAAATGTACCTGACTATCACAGTATACACCACTCCCCCTAGCCCATATTGCCTTGGCATTCACCATAGGCTTTACATGATTTTCTAGCCAAATTTTCTCTTTTTTGGTTCAAGTGATAAATGATCATGTTTTTGTATGGCATCTATGTGATACGTCACACTGATATGGTAGTGAATTTACCATAGTTTCAACATAGAACCTTAGTCGGTGAGCCAAAGCAATCTTTCTTTTCCCACGAAAGGTTACATAAATTATTCCATAACCATGTGGTTCATGTGAGCCTGTCCAAATGTGACACTTGCTGTAGACTTGTGTATGTTGAGTTAAAGCTCTTTTATATGTCATTATATCTTGAACTGTTAATTTAGTTTGAAATATTTCTGACTTAGCTTCATAAACCATGACCATATGATACTACAGAATTTTTTTAATATGTCAATACAAAATTATTTAATACCAAAAAAATAAATTTTGTTAATAGTTTAATTTGACAATGAAAAAACAGGGAAAAATATCCAAATTATTACCAGTTCAAAGAAGAACTGATAGCATCTTCCTTGAGAAATGTGAAATTAATGAAACATTTTTAAAAACAATGACACACAGAGGTTTCTAATTGCCACTAGTCTATGTCGTATTGTGTACAATAGAAAGGGACATAACTCTTCTCAAGCCCACCTGCAGCCGCTTAATTAAAGCAGAATTTGGAATGTAAAGATATTTAAGTTCTAAACTGCAGTGAATTTAAACTAAATGAGCCAATATTAATACAAACAGCAATAAATATAACTCCATGGGTATACACCTGAATGCTCTTTATGGGGGCGCTCACCAGTTAATATGTACTTTTCAGAAAGTGACGTATGTGAGGTGAAGTTGTTTGCATTTGTAACATGCACAATGGAGAATAAGTTGGCATATCTCAATGCTACTTTGATGTAATGTGGCTGATATTTCTTTGGATACTGCACTTGTGGAAATTGTAAATGATCTAAGCGCATGGTACAACAAAATGGATGCTCCCTTGTGCTTGAAAAATTAGCCAGAATTAATCAAAAGTACACTAACTTTAGCAGTTATTAAACTAGGGAAAACGAATTTTGCTGAAGTAGGCAATAGCAGCTTCTGAAAGTGCAATGAACAAATTACAAAATATCTGAAAAGTAAAAAAAGTTATCGTACCATTTTTCTACAATTTACCTCTGAAGTCCAGGGACTGAAAATGACCATGCGGAGCTAGCAGTTTGTTTACATGAGCACATCTTATGTTAGCCCAAGCTGTATACTCTAGAACCTAAAGTACACCCATCAATCATACATCAAAATAAAGGGAATTGAAAGTTCTTCTCCCAACACCTAAGATATACAAAGTCTTTATTATATTGCCAGTATAACCAGTGAAGAAATCCCAGAAAATTATTTTTCTTTAAAATTCTAACCCTTATGCAAAGTACGAAACTGTAGAGCGCCACCATAGCTGTTGATTTACGTCATCATAGTTTCAGCCAATCCAGAGCGTGTTCGATCACGTGACGTATTTAAGGCTCCTACTGTTCGATCACGTGACGTATCTAAGGCGCCTACAGTTGCCATCGAACACACGGTAAATGTCGCAAAACTATATGAAATACACACATTTGTTAATTGTACAATTTAAATGGTTGTACTAATTCAGAAACCTTCGAGGGTGTGCGCACAACAACTCACCAAAGTTTTATCGCAATCGGATGAACGGTATAGGAACGCATACGACATAAACAAACATATATATATATATATATATATATATATATATATATATATATATATATATATATATATATATATATATATATATATATATATAGGTATGTTACTTTCTTCCAATGATAGATCAATACGAAAAGACACTTATATAGCATTATTATTGCTGGAAGCCTGACCCTGCTAATGTCGATGGGAATTACGTTGTGTTGGAGAACTTTGTTCAAAGAGCAGACGACATCGTACACTGCTTCTTCAGGATCATAAAGTCTTGGCAAGTGCAATCATTTGCATTCAGTGTAGCACTGATCAGTTCCATCATCGCTACTTTCGGAGAAAAGACGTCGTATCTTCCGTCAAGTTAAACATCTTCTGAGGCAAATCGTAGATGAGCAAAGTTAATTTTTTGTCATACTTACAGAAATAGGTCAGTGCATACCGCATTGTTAAAATATCAGACAGGTAAGTGAGACTCATCGATGCATGCGCGTGTTAATTGTTGCGAATGAAATTTTGTCATGTTGCGAATATTTGCATAAAATGAAGAACTGCAAGTGAAACGATGAACGGAAATTTCTTGGGCATATAATTTCGATGTGTGGCTCTTTTTAGATGAACAGTCATTCTCAAATAAACAAAATTCAAAAACGTGCATTAAATTCCATTAATATTTGCTATCCATGAAAAACAATTAAATCCTGCACGAACATTTGTTAAATTTCGTAACATGCACAATTAAAATAGATACTAAAATTGCTTGTACTCAATCTCTAATTGATAATTTTAATTGCCTAATTCTGGACATAAATAATGAGACAGAAAGGTAAAAGTTGAATGGACAGCTATATTAAATTCGAAAACAACTAGAGTCTTAAATACTTAACATTTTGCGTTAAGAACTCCGATGTTTCTCTAACAAAATGACATGATCCATTTAAACTATGAAACAATTCTCAGTCAAAGTCATAAAGTAATATTATTTAAAGATAAAAAATGAAAGAGAATCAAAGAACTGGATTCTTATAAAACATCATACTTTTATTAACAGATCAAGAGTTTATCTTTTGATTTTCGCAAATAACACTGACACAACATTCAATGTCAAAATGATCTGAACATTCAGCAAACAATGTAGATGAATACCAGTAAACAATGCAACACAAGTTGGTGAATAAAGTGTGATTTGCACAAAACTTTTAGTACAAATGAAAACACGAATGTTATGAACGCAACGTTTAGACATCGCTATGACTTCGTATGCACCACGAATATTACAAACATGGAGACTATAAATGACTAGCTGGTAAGGAGAACTTGGAATTTTACGTGCTCATTGAATTTATTATAAACAGGAATTCAAATCATCAGATGATGTGTATACACTTACATGAAAAGTATTAGTCTCATTCTTAGACAGAGGTAGTGGCATTAATGCGCATCTTACCAATTGATATATGCCAGACTGAATTCTCTCCCTTAACTCAAATTTAAAAGCATGCCAAAACAGAAGGTGGAACTTTCTCTTATGCAACATCTATATTTTAATAACAAGTTACCGAAAATATGGTATAGGGAATAGATGACAGTGAGCTGAGAAGTTGATTATTGTGAACTCGTAATGCTTTTTGTGACATTCAATATCTTTAGTATACCTGAATTTAGACGTATTGATGTTAAACTTTCTACACACCCAAGAGAAGTACAGTAATACCTTTTATATTAAACTTTTTATACACCCAAGAAGTAATTTAAGGCTAAGCATGGAGTGTTGAGAAAAAAGATGATATCTAAAACCACAATTTTTGACATTCTGTTTTGAAGGTTTCAGTCGAAATTAATACAAATTGTTTCAATGTGACGCACGAGGTAGTAATATAGAATTTATGTGATATTGGGATCTGAAGATTCTGTGGGATTACTAATTGGAGAAAAAAACATGCATCTATGTACTTAATAGATTAGTAGAAAAACGAGACGAGTGACTACAAAACTATAAAACTGTTAAATTCTAAGTGCCGTTCTGAATCTTTGTGGTTAAGCTAGATCAATCACTCAAACTGTTACAGGAACAGCTTGTGCTGCAGTAAGTCGTGGCATTCGTCTCAGAAATGGAAATCGAAAAGAAGTCGTTCACGGAGTTTTTGTTAAAGTGACTTATCTTGATACCAAATAATATAAGTTGTGACCTTTAACAAGAGATCGTTTAATACTGACTTGTTGCATGAACAAGAATAGAGCATACATTGTTAATACACTTTTTTCTGTGTGCCCATGTCTGCAATTATACGCACAGTGGCTATCTGCTGACTTGTAGCTTGAGTAGATTTGCCTTTGTTTAGAACATTGGCTGTCAGAGCAAGACCTGTATCACTTATCATATTTGCGTAACTTGTATGACCGTTGATCTATTGCCTTGAAATATGCAGCTATTAATGAGCATGTTCTCTCTATTCTGTTTACTATCTTTATAATCTAATCCTTTTCATCTTATTTCATACTCTGTGTATTTGTATCATGAAGGAATGTTATTTTTTTTTTTAAATTTATGTATAAAATCAGGATGGAAGAGAACTTGAAGAGGTGAAAGTGGTATTACAATGTTGATGAGGAAATAATAGGGATATTACTGCGTGACAGTGGCAAAGGTGCGTGTTTAAATATGGGATGCTGATCGCAGATAATTGGGTGCTGTAAAGGTATTGGCAAGCCAATGTGATGTCCAAACTTTGAATGATTTTAGCATTACGTTTCTAATTAGAGGTTATAGCGCCTTACCATGCTAAATGTGAATTAGAGTCCGTAGTACCATTTCCATGTTAAATTACCACTATGCGCCATAGTCTCCTACTAATATCAAATATTTCGACATTTTTAACATTACATTTCCCTTAAAACACCAAACATTGGCGGTCTAATAATAATAATTATTTCTTGAACGTTAAGTGCCATACACAATGGTGGCCAAATGGAAATTGTCTTGTATCCCATGTGCCATCCTCTACTACTTGTGTTAAAGCCATTTTAGTCAGATGCTGAATGGGATTGATGTTTCCAACTCGCGTGGCAAAGAACAACTGGACTAGGAGTTATGATTTAAACACAATCCTTTCCGTAAATTGACAATTAATATAATTGCAGACGGTCCATAATTTAAAGTACACGGTTCTTAAGAAATCAAAACTCTAAAGATTCAAAAGTTAAACATCAGGTAATATGAATATTTCAGACTGTTTTATCACGAGACGTTGCTTCACATTTTCCTGGCTTTTGTATAATTAGCATCGTTAATAATAATAATAATAATAATAATAATAATAATAATAATAATAATAATAATAATAATAATAATAATAATATTATTATTATTATTATTATTATTAATATTATTATTATTGTTGTTGTTGTTGTTGTTGTTGTTGCTAAATTTTATCATTTCGTAGGTGTTATCATGAGTGCTCTTTGCCATTATCGAATTGATCGTATAGTCGCATTGACTAAAGCAATATTCCATAATTTTTCATTCAAATGGATTGGTCAGTACCCCATCCATTGAATGATCTCTAGAACTATCGTTGATTAACTACTCACTGTGCCTTGTGCTATAACTTCATTCTAGTTTGATAAAGACATTTTTGGCGAGCGGACATAGTCAATTGACATTTTAGTTGTAATTGATGTTTCGATTCGGTAATGCATATTATGACTTGTTATCATGCTACTTTTAATCTAATAATCTACTTCAAATGACCGATTATTATTGAATATTATGATAATTTTCTTTCGTGTACGACAACGTTGTCAAATGCAAAATGTGAAAAACTATTGACATACTATATGACAATATTTAATAAAGTCATATTGTTCAGATGTTTCTTATTTGGTGACATTTTACACAGTTCTTGACGTAATATGAATAATGGTTTGATACGTTCATCTGAAGCAAGCAATTAGTGTCATTATGTACCTATGTAATAAATTGTTAAAATTAATATACAAGCTATTAGTGTCATTATATGCCTATGTAATAAATTTTTATAATTAATATACAAGCTCTCAGTGTCATTATATGCCTATGTAATAAATTGTTATAATTAATATACAAGCTATCAGTGTCATTATATACCTATGTAATAAATTGTTATAATTAATATACAAGCTATCAGTGTCAGTAGATACCTATGTAATAAATTGTTATATTTAATATACAAGCTATCAGTGTCATTATATACCTATGTAATAAATTGTTATAATTAATATACAAGCTATCAGTGTCAGTACATACCTATGTAATAAATTGTTATAATTAATATTGTATCATTGTTATTATATGCCTATGTAATAAATTGTTATAATTAATATAAAAGCTATTATTGTCATTATATGCCTATGTAATAAATTTTTATAATTAATATACAAGCTATCAGTGTCATTATATACCTATGTAATAAATTGTTATATTTAATATACAAGCTATCAGTGTCATTATATACCTATGTAATAAATTGTTATAATTAATATACAAGCTATCAGTGTCAGTAGATACCTATGTAATAAATTGTTACAATTAATATACAAGCTATCAGTGTCAGTATATACCTATGTAATAAATTGTTATAATTAATATACAAGCTATCAGTGTCATTATATGCCTATGTAATAAATTGTTATAATTAATATACAAGCTATCAGTGTCATTATATACCTATGTAATAAATTGTTATATTTAATATACAAGCTATCAGTGTCATTATATACCTATGTAATAAATTGTTATAATTAATATACAAGCTATCAGTGTCATTATATACCTATATAATAATTGTTATAATTAATATTTTATCAGTGTCATTATGTACCTAATTAATAAATTGTTATAATTAATATACAATCTATCTGTGTCAGTATATGCCTATGTAATAAATTGTTATAATTAATATACAAGCTATCAGTGTCATTATATACCTATGTAATAAATTGTTATAATTAATATACAAGCTATCAGTGTCATTATATACCTATGTAATAAATTGTTATAATTAATATACAAGCTATCAGTGTCATTATATACCTACGTAATAAATTGTTATAATTAATATACAAGCTATCAGTGTCATTATATACCTATGTAATAAATTATTATAATTAAGATGCAAGCCTTTTGTGTTAGTATGTACATATGTAACACACTCTTATATTTAATATATAAGCCATTATTATAATTATGTACTTATGTAATACATTCATAACTAAGATATAAGCCATTATAGTAATTATGTACGTAATTAACACATTCTTATAACTAAGATATAATCTATTAATGTCTTTATGTATCTATGCAACAAACTATTATAATTAACATACAAGCTATCAGACTCATTATGTACATATTGTTATAATTAAGATACAAGACATTATTTTCATTATGTAGATATGTGACACATTGTTATAGCTAAGATACAAGTCTGTAGTGTTATTATGTACATATGTAACATATTCTTATGAGTAAGATACAAGCCATTATTGTCTTTATGTATCTATGTAATAAATTATTATAATTAAGATACAAGTTATCAGTGTCATTATGTACCAATGTAATAAATTGTTATTATTAAGATACAGGCTATTATTGTAATTATGTACACATGTAACACATTCCTTTAACATAGACGATCATTTACGTGGATAAAGAAAACATATTCCACTGGATCAAACAACTGGATCTAGTTTTCTGGATTCTTTTTACAAGCACTTTGAAGTATGACAAGAAGTTATGGCGAGAAGGAAAATTTTAATAAATCAGATCCTGTTTCTTTTCCATACCTCGGGATTCATTTCACATTACATACAATTAAGATTCCATGTAGTGTCATTGCAATAATTAAAGTGTCGTTAACGGCAAATGTGTCGTGACACAATACCTTAAACTTTCAGCCTTGACTAATTGACAATACAAACGTTGACTATGTGAATTACCCGGCGGTTTCATCCACTGAATACTTCTTTTATTACGGAAAAGTGTGATTTTTTTTTCAAATTAAACAACATAAACACAAGTTAAAAACATGCTTTTCTGCAATTAAAGAAAATACATAAAGAAGGATTTCGTTGTTACACCACTACAAACGATATACCCTTAATTTTGTTTCGTCAACTGAAAAAAGCACTGCCATCGTTAAGCAGGACATCTGACTCTTCTTCCGACATTTTTAGCAATGCCATACAAAGTATGCTAATAATAAAAAAATACATAATCAACCAAAGGAGAGTATATATTGTGTGTATGCGTGTTTGTGTGTTTGTGAGTGTGCTTGTCCGTGTGTGCGTTTTAATTTAATCTGCAGTTTAATCTATATCAGAAGCCTACAACATAATAAAACATGAAACCCCCACCCCACCCCTGTTATTTCCGATCAAAATTTACAAATCCCAGACTAAAATCGCCCCTAGAAGTTCAATTAATGTTATTGCACAAACATTCCTGTACTCCAACACACCCCTTTTGCCATAAAAGGCACATGACAGGCTTTAAAAACCAATCTGCAAAAAATATTGTATTTCATTTCAATAACGTATTCTAGCAGGTGTTATTAAAGGGCAGTGTCATGTGACCAGCAAAGGATAGTGCTAAAATGGGCACAAGTTTGCATTTGAAAGATCGAAATGGGCAGAAAGCAAGAACAATTAATTGTAAAACAACACGTGACATGCATAAGCATAATATTAAAAACAGGAATAGTCTGGTTTTTACATCAACGATTTTTTTGTTTGTTTGTTTTTAAATTAAAGAAAATAATCTCTACAAGATTCTTAGATAACTGGCATTACCCGCTCTGACACTCTATCCTCTATTACGACATAAAAATCGACCACTCTTGGTTAACGAATATGGGATCCTTGATTTGTTCATATTTTGTAAGTTTACTAAACGTTTTTATTGGACATGACCGTATCTAAAATCAAGTTCATTTTCTACCTGATCTCAATCATTGATTTTGGTTTTGTAAACAAGTTGATCTCAATCTGAGTCCAGAACTTTGGACATTTCCCATGTGTCACAGAATTAGGCGAAAACTGAATTTATTTCTTCTTGGATACAAACTAATTTCACCATTTGTTTCGTCGTACATGCGTTACCTGGGGTGAATAAGTGTTTTTCAAGGTAAGCGACGTGTAGCGACTTGCATGTATGTACCTGGCTGGAAATCACTTGAAGTCAGGAACATTATAATCACGGGGTGCACGGGAATTTTGCCCTGAATTCTGCTCACCTATTTAGGGACATATAAGGCAGAAAATTTCTAAAAAGATTACGAGTCAAAAGTATCTTGTCAAAGGAGAGATAGCTCGTCATTTTCTTTCTCCAGCCAAAGGGGTGAGTGTTCAATCTATATTTCGTTTTATTGTGAATTTTATTCAGTTTATCATTTCATGTAATGATGCCTTTATTACAATGCAGATTTAAACCGTTTAATATTTGGAATTACTAGTCACTATTAGACTTTAAATGCAATAGCGTAATCTAAATTTTAGATTGTTTTAGAAACAACTATTATTAGTTTGGTTTCTTTATTGTAGTTGATTGTGCCGTGATTGTGCTGTTTGATTGTGCCGTGATTGTGCTGTTTAATTGTGCCATTTGTGCGATCAAATTGAGGTATCTGACTGTCTGTCTGTCAGATTGTCTGTCCGTCTACGTTCGTATCTGGCGTGAACAGGAGGTCGTGATGTCTGAGGATATCTGTGGAGATGTGTAAATATCCGGAACTATCTAGAAGTCTAAATGTCCGAGTGTCCGGAGCTGTCTAGAGGTGTAAATGTCCGGGGTAGCATCTAAGTGTTTGGGACCGGTGGTTCTAGTAGGTGCTGTATGCTGGCTGTACGTATAACTGTAGTGGATCCGTGAAGGGCAAGCGGCCGATAAAAGTATTGGGTCAACCCTAGGTATTCGGAGAAGATGTGCGGCGATTCAAGAGTTGGTGAATCGTACGGTTGTACAGGGTCGAGACGCATGTGTGTGTTTCAATTGTGGTTACAATTGAATACATTGATATATTTGCAGAGTTACTTTGAATCTTGGTAGTATTCCAAGGAATTACATGAATCTCAAGAACAGTTAGAAACTTGACTTAATACATATAGATGTTTGTACTTGTTATCGCAATTCATGCGTGCAATAATATGATTTGAGGTTTATCGCTATTCATACGTGCGATAATATAATTTTTGTAAAGGTTCCCTTTTATTTGAAACATTTGTGCAGTGCAGGAGGTTCCTTGGATCTGTGTTCACTTTTAATTAATATTTAATTTTATGTTCAAATTGTGAATGGTTGTGAAGTGTGATTGTGGGTTGAGCGCATGAGTTATTGTGTTGATACATCATTATTTTTCATTAATAATTTATTTCATAAATTTACATCATCTTTCACATATTGTGTTTTGAGTTGTTCATTTGATCCACCAACCACTCAGTAACAACTGTTACACCATGAAATGCCAAATTTACGGGTTATTTACAATATTTTATATTTTAATTTTAAAACACAACTTCTAATTATAACTAAGAATTAACTTGTAAACAAATGGAATCTTCCAAGATGAAATGTTCAAGTCATAGGTTTGGTTTGTGAAAAGTTTAATTGTGACCTGAGGTCATATAGAGGACCATATTATCTTGTCTTTCTAGAAATTATTAATTCTGGATTTATGATCTGAACAGAATCATTTGTGTTATTGTTGCGTCCAGTATTTCATTTGGGCACGAATTTATTTATTCCAATAATTTATTTCAAGTTCTTCTTTTGATACACAAAGTGATTACAAATACAATTATTGGAAATAAACATGGATTTATAGTCAAATTCTAGAAATTGTATATTATTGGATTGTATTTTGATTCAACAAAGGACTGTTCGCACATAACTACGACAAAGGTAACCACAGGCATATGAAGCCTTCCAGCGTTGGATTTATTTTAGAATACAATTTTTTTTCATAAATTTAATCATTAGGAGTTGTGGTGGAAACACACACACACACACACACACACACACACACACACACATACACACACACACACACACACACTTTGATCAAGATATAAAAGATGAAAAGACCACTTTTATTAAAGCTAATAAAATCATTCACCCTATAAGAAGAAAGAGTATCAAAGGCAATATAAATGTTGTACATTGTGCCAAAATAGAAAAAAAACCCACATACAATAAATGAAACCTGACATTGAAATTAAGAAAAACTAAGCTTAAAAGGAAGACCAGGTAGATAAACCGATCTAAACATTAAAGATGGTGAGCAAGAGCAGTTACAAAGTGTGGAAAATAAAAGCAAAATTAACTGAACATCCAGCACAGATGGTGACAGTTCTCTTGGAGAAGAAAATATACAAATCTTTCAACGCTAACGAAAAGTCACACTATCATCTACTTTGTATGTTAGCTTTCAACTTCCGGTCGTAATGTCCCAAGAGTAATAAAGTCAAATGATTGATTGACTATTTTACAAACGGACATACCTACCTACCTACCTACCTACCTACCTACATACATACATACATACATACATACATACATACATACATACATACATACATACATACATACATACATACATACATGAGACGAGAAGAGAAGTGTTGGAAAAGTTATGATATGCAATGAAGTGTTGGAAAAGTTATGATATGCAATGAAGTGTTGGAAAAGTTATGATATGCAATGAAGTGTTGGAAAAGTTATGATATGCAATGAAGTGTTGGAAAAGTTATGATATGCAATGAAGTGTTGGAAAAGTTATGATATGCAATGAAGTGTTGGAAAAGTTATGATATGCAAAGAAGTGTTGGAAAAGTTATGATATGCAAAGAAGTGTTGGAAAAGTTATGATATGCAAAGAAGTGTTGGAAAAGTTATGATATGCAAAGAAGTGTTGGAAAAGTTATGATATGCAAAGAAGTGTTGGAAAAGTTATGATATGCAAAGAAGTGTTGGAAAAGTTATGATATGCAAAGAAGTGTTGGAAAAGTTATGATATGCAAAGAAGTGTTGGAAAAGTTATGATATGCAAAGAAGTGTTGGAAAAGTTATGATATGCAATGAAGTGTTGGAAAAGTTATGATATGCAATGAAGTGTTGGAAAAGTTATGATATGCAATGAAGTGTTGGAAAAGTTATGATATGCAATGAAGTGTTGGAAAAGTTATGATATGCAATGAAGTGTTGGAAAAGTTATGATATGCAATGAAGTGTTGGAAAAGTTATGATATGCAATGAAGTGTTGGAAAAGTTATGATATGCAATGAAGTGTTGGAAAAGTTATGATATGCAATGAAGTGTTGGAAAAGTTATGATATGCAATGAAGTGTTGGAAAAGTTATGATATGCAATGAAGTGTTGGAAAAGTTATGATATGCAATGAAGTGTTGGAAAAGTTATGATATGCAATGAAGTGTTGGAAAAGTTATGATATGCAATGAAGTGTTGGAAAAGTTATGATATTGTTATATGCACCGGGGTATTCACTTGACCGAGCGGTGTCAAAACCCTGGCGCGAGTCACGCTGGAAGTCATAAGTTTTCCCCAAATTTCCAAAGACTTCCATACAACTTGAGTTGTAAAATGGAAAGAAAGCCGTGTCTGCTATAATTATTAATCTTAGCTGTAATCAATGGGCGACCCAGAGGAGACAACTTGCCCAAACGTCCATTAACTGCACCTTTGCATGGTTTTTATTCATTATCATCCGAATTCCGTACCGCAAGCCCGTCATGCCATAGAAATTCCACTAGTATTCCCTTACTAAATGGGAAATATTTAACTGCGCGACCCTAGGCCAGTCAATCCACAGAAATTCCGGCGTATCACGCTCATATACATATGCCCATTTTCCACTATGGCCACATAAACGGTACCTACCAAGTTCCCTTGTTGATTCCATTCTATAATTTACTGATTTCCAACCATAAATGCCGCCTTTTCAATCACAATACTTGTATACACCACTGAATTTTAATATGGACTATGTTACTGAAAGGGACAGTCATTCGGCTTGTGCCTAAAATCACTACTAACGAACCCAGCATGGTTCAAATTCACTAACACTCCTCTCTGTGATGTTTTCTCCTACTAACTGGCTAACTATTTCGAGCTAGCAACTCCAAATTTATTACAATATGCAAAGAAGTGTTGGAAAAGTTATGATATGCAAAGAAGTGTTGGAAAAGTTATGATAGGCAATGAAGTGTTGGAAAAGTTATGATATGCAAAGAAGTGTTGGAAAAGTTATGATATGCAAAGAAGTGTTGGAAAAGTTATGATATGCAAAGAAGTGTTGGAAAAGTTATGATATGCAATGAAGTGTTGGAAAAGTTCTGATATGCAATAAAGTGTTGGAAAAGTTATGATATGCAATGAAGTGTTGGAAAAGTTATGATATGCAAAGAAGTGTTGGAAAAGTTATGATATGCAAAGAAGTGTTGGAAAAGTTATGATATGCAAGGAAGTGTTGGAAAAGTTATGATATGCAATGAAGTGTTGGAAAAGTTATGATATGCAAGGAAGTGTTGGAAAAGTTATGATATGCAAGGAAGTGTTGGAAAAGTTATGATAGGCAAGGAAGTGTTGGAAAAGTTATGATAGGCAAGGGAGTGTTGGAAAAGTTATGATAGGCAAGGGAGTGTTGGAAAAGTTATGATGGGCAAGGGAGTGTTGGAAAAGTTATGATAGGCAAGGGAGTGTTGGAAAAGTTATGATAGGCAAGGGAGTGTTGGAAAAGTTATGATAGGCAAAGGAGTGTTGGAAAAGTTATGATAGGCAAAGGAGTGTTGGAAAAGTTATGATAGGCAAAGGAGTGTTTGAAAAGTTATGATAGGCAAAGAAGTGTTGGAAAAGTTATGATAGGCAAAGGAGTGTTGGAAAAGTTATGATAGGCAAAGGAGTGTTGGAAAAGTTATGATAGGCAAAGAAGTGTTGGAAAAGTTATGATAGGCAAAGGAGTGTTGGAAAAGTTATGATAGGCAAAGAAGTGTTGGAAAAGTTATGATAGGCAAAGAAGTGTTGGAAAAGTTATGATAGGCAAAGAAGTGTTGGAAAAGTTATGATAGGCAATGAACTGTTGGAAAAGCTATGATAGGCAATGAACTGTTGGAAAAGTTATTATAGGCAATGAACTGTTGGAAAAGTTATGATAGGCAATGAACTGTTGGAAAAGTTATGATAGGCAATGAAGTGTTGGAAAAGTTATGATAGGCAATGAAGTGTTGGAAAAGTTATGATAGGCAATGAAGTGTTGGAAAAGTTATGATAGGCAATGAAGTGTTGGAAAAGTTATGATAGGCAATGAAGTGTTGGAAAAGTTATGATATGCAATGAAGTGTTGGAAAAGTTATGATATGCAATGAAGTGTTGGAAAAGTTATGATATGCAATGAAGTGTTGGAAAAGTTATGATAGGCAAAGGAGTGTTGGAAAAGTTATGATAGGCAAAGAAGTGTTGGAAAAGTTATGATAGGCAAAGAAGTGTTGGAAAAGTTATGATAGGCAAAGAAGTGTTTGAAAAGTTATGATAGGCAAAGAAGTGTTGGAAAAGTTATGATAGGCAAAGAAGTGTTGGAAATGTTATGATAGGCAAAGAAGTGTTAGAAAAGTTATGATAGGCAAAGAAGTGTTGGAAAAGTTATGATAGGCAAAGAAGTGTTGGAAAAGTTATGATAGGCAAAGAAGTGTTGGAAAAGTTATGATAGGCAAAGAAGTGTTGGAAAAGTTATGATAGGCAAAGAAGTGTTGGAAAAGTTATGATAGGCAAAGAAGTGTTGGAAAAGTTATGATAGGCAATGAAGTGTTGGAAAAGTTATGATAGGCAATGAAGTGTTGGAAAAGTTATGATAGGCAATGAAGTGTTGTAACAGTTATGATAGGCAATGAAGTGTTGGAACAGTTATGATAGGCAATGAAGTGTTGGAAAAGTTATGATAGGCAATGAACTGTTGGAAAAGCTATGATAGGCAATGAACTGTTGGAAAAGTTATTATAGGCAATGAACTGTTGGAAAAGTTATGATAGGCAATGAACTGTTGGAAAAGTTATGATAGGCAATGAAGTGTTGGAAAAGTTATGATAGGCAATGAAGTGTTGGAAAAGTTATGATAGGCAATGAAGTGTTGGAAAAGTTATGATAGGCAAAGAAGTGTTGGAAAAGTTATGATAGGCAATGAAGTGTTGGAAAAGTTATGATAGGCAATGAAGTGTTGGAAAAGTTATGATATGCAATGAAGTGTTGGAAAAGTTATGATATGCAATGAAGTGTTGGAAAAGTTATGATATGCAATGAAGTGTTGGAAAAGTTATGATATGCAATGAACTGTTGGGAAAGAGACTGACGACAGAGCGAAACATCTTATCTTAGGTTGTGAAATGCTACTTGAAGAACGAAACGTCTTCTTTGAGAGGGTGATTGACACTTTAGAGGTGAGAGACGGGGTTATTTTATTCAATCAAGAAGACGATATACTATTGGAGGCACTTCTTGGAAGCAGAGTAGATTGCTTGTCGTCTATCGACGATGACGTATGGGATAAACTCGTGTTGGTAACGGCAAAAGCATAACCTCATTTTACAATAAAATGCATGCCCTACTCTCAAACAACATGTCATATCATAACAGCAATTTACAGTAGTTAAGCTAAATAAATAAATTAATTAATTTTTAAAAAAAAACAAAGAAAACAAGCAAGAACAAAAGGCCATCCTGTTCTTGTCAAATTCCGCAATTTTGTTGTATGACAGATCACGGAGATATAATTCTTTCTGTCTTATATAATATAAGAATGTCACATTTGCTATCTTTTTCATTTGAGAATGGTTTCATGTTGTTCCACATATATATGTAGAGATGTGTGTGTGTGTGTGTATGTATGTATGTATGTATGTATGTATGTATGTATGTATGTATGTATGTATGTATGTATGTATGTATGTATGTATGTATGTATGTATGATCACATATGTCATGTAGAAAGAACTACATTGATAATTACACTGGTATACGTTTCACCATTTTTTTTAATACACTTTTCTGTTGTATTACATGATTTTGTATTATCTTGAATTTGATTAATCTGATGTAATCTCTGTTGAAGAGGAAATTCAGTCAGTCAGTCAGTCAGTCAGTCAGACAGACAGACATACATACATACATACATACATACATACATACATACATACATACATACATACATACATACATACATACATACATGCGATACACGTTGTTATGAATCGTTACTACTCAAAATATATTATCAACGAACTGCTTTATGCATTAACTGTGGCAGAAATATTTCAGTATGTAAAGACGCCTTTTCTAGGTTTTACACTTTCTAATGGTATACATATTAAGTCTAAGGGAATTGTACTAATCACGATGCAAACTACAACAGTTATGGTTTTCTTTTAAACTGGTATGGTTACGTGAAATATGTCATTGTTGAAGTAATACTTTTCCTTGTATATAAAATCCTCATATTGTATATAAAATCCTCATATTGTATATAAAATCCTCATATTGTATATAAAATCCTCATATTGTATATAAAATCCTCATATTGTATTCAAAATCAGACAATGCATACGTAGGGTCCATACATTCAGAAAATAATTATACAAAACACCGTTTATAAAATATTTGTCAGCTTTTCCCAGTGACAGAGAACTGAAACTAAGATCAACACGTCTGTTCTAACCTTAACCAACAGGCAGGTAACTCAGCCAAATATAGACTCAATATTAGCCTTTACAACATATCCAAATTTGTGGCTAGATTCCTCTTGATATTTCAGATTTATTAATATCATATTTATGTTTCAAGAGCATCAAAATATGTATTGTTTGGAGAAGAGTAAAATGACTTAAATGTTTTATTAAACATACTGCTGACTCTACACAAAAACACTGCTGGATCCGTGACCGCACATCTATGTGACCAACGTAATGCTGAAGGACCCTGTTCAAGAACAGATGACTGTATATACTGCAAATTCAAGTTCATAGAAACTTGATGGATAATGTCTGGAGTCTTCGGCGGCCTCGATCTGTCCAATAATCGTTATCGTGTTAAGAAGCACATCGTAGTCTTCCGTCAAGAAGTTCTTTGTCTAATGAAATTGTTATTGAAAAAAAAACACGAATCAAAAGGAAATGGCAACTGAGCAACGGAATGTTCATATTTTGTAATTTTAATAAAAACCTCAGGATATGTTTAATCTTTAAAACAAAAGCGTCCGGCACCTAATCGAGTGGCATATATGTGAATGTTTCTGACAAATGAAGCTCAAAATGTGTTGTGCATAAATTTTCGCTGGCTGTTTTGCTTGGAATATGTTGTCGAATGTGTTAGTATTGGATAAAATGTTTTATACTTTTTTATAAATGCAATTTCTTCTTTAAGATTAATGATATCACATTCAAATTGTGTGATTTGAAAACTTTTTTTGTCTTTTCTTTATCGTAAGCGTTGATTAATCTTAAAATTTAAAAAATCCAATCATTAAATGTTAGTGAAACCGAAAGTTAAAAATGATAAAATCCTGTCCTTTTCATATGGTAGTTGCTTAATAATTCATTTTGCAACATTTTCCGATAATTAGGAGAGCAATTTGTTCACAGAAAGGATACTTTCTTGAAAACTTTAGCTTGGAACCTAATTCTTCATTGTAAATAATTATTGATGGAAATAATGGAATTCCATGAATGGGAGAAGATAGATTTGCAAGGGTTGCGTTTTCGATTGGATATCATTGGATGACTGTTTTCCTAAACACTTAATTGTAGTATAGATATAGGAATTAAGTTTTCATGTAAACATACTGTAATTTTAGTATATCGCTTGAATGTATTATGTAATACTTACACGAGCGGTGTAAATTTCATTCTTTGGCATTGGCAGAGTCATTAAGGCGCATTCCATACGTATCGTTTTTTCGGACTGGATTCTCTCCCTTATCGGAAACGGAAATCGATATTCTGTGAATGGATCAGCAGCGTAACATAGTTGCTATTTCGTCACCCTGTTTCTCAGTATAATTCAGAAAGCTGTAGAGTTAAAAACTGTATACTACAAACGAATGAAAAACACAAGTTCTATTGGTAATGGCAAACATGCAATCTATTGACCCGTTCTAGACCTGCATATATCTTGGATATAACACACATGTCGCTCTATGAGACGTGTTCAACTATTTTAGGGTATGTTCAATGGTTTTACAAGAGGAGCTATCACTTTATCTGGCAGTCAAGGATTCAGATCTAGGCCATAGTGATGAAATTTTACAATGGTGCTCTAGAGAATTCAACTTCCAGATCCAACTTTCATCTTTGTATAAAACTAACTACATATATTGAAAATACCGAATAAGAGTTAAAAGTAGAAATATTGCTTACGAGAAACATTTCGTTAAAAGACTGCGATTCTTTTCTACGGTACTCGCCAAAATTTAAAGTTTGCCATTCATTGCTTCCTGGATTGAGTTTGGTGATGAGTCAGCAGATCAGTTTAGTTTTGAACAAATGAATGGTGTCTTGGCTCTGTCTTATCTTGCCAATACGTTTCTTACACTGCTCTATCCATTCGTTGTAGATAGTGTACAATGATCCAACTGCTTGATATGGCAGAAAAAGGTAATGACTCACTGCTATGATTAAAATTAGTATTTACAAGCCAAGGCGTGAAACAAATGATGCGGGAAAATGTTCGAATCTGCTTGTGAAATAAAACAAACATATAAGAGGAGGGACATATGTTCTTTGCCTTTATCTGGTTTGAGTCAGTACAATATAACTTTCTAAAGAAAGCATTCGTATGCTCTACTGGTAATAATTCCATTGCTCAGTTTCACTTCAACGAGGCATATTCCTGAAAACAGTAAACTTGATTAGTTTTTTAAATGTTGTTAACTTACAAAGGTTTCAAGTAATAGATGCCACGTGCTCTCGCCCGAGTAGAGGTTGTCTCTTGCAGATCGAAATATCTAAACCAATGGCTGACATAAAACATCTGTCCCGCAACTGGTACACTTTGTTCCCAATGCCACAATTATCGCGGTACTAAGTACTTTAGCAATTTGTATTAAAATACATGAAAACAAGAACATTAAACTAATAATAATATAAATAATAAGATAGAAGTAAGGTAAAACAAAATTGCTAGTGATATGCCAGATTAGAATAAGATGTGTGAAATAACGTGAAATAAACATGAATTAGAAAAATACAAACTCCCTTGGTTGCTGAAACATAATAAAGAGACTTCAATATAACTAAACATTATGAATATTAATATTTAAGGATACTACCACACAGAAGCGCGCACACACACACACACACCTATCTATCTGTCTGTCTGTATGTCTGCCTGTCTATCTATCTATCTATCTATCTATCTATCTATCTATCTATCTATCTATCTATCTATCTATCTATCTATCTTTTGCAATTCACAATTAGATTAGACAGTGAATTAAAATAAATTATGGTTCAATTCTGGCAGCCTTTGTAAAGTATAATTAAAGTTTTATTCAATGCATGCACCCTCGAACAGGTTAGTTATTAGTAGATGCTGTGCCTGGTTAGTTATAAGTTCATATCAGATTATCGCGGGTCATGAGCGTTATTTGTATAATATTGTATAAGCCCCATTTGTCTAAGGGTAAGCGTTACGTCCCACTTTGTCAAAGGGTATTGCACAACAGATAATAACAACACTCTAACCCACTCACCTCTGATACTCGCTATCTAGGAGATGACCGCCCACGGTATAATTGCCCGGTTTGAGTATAGATTGTATATGGTAAACTGAGCTAATATATATTGAACAAAGAACTACGAGCCCCCGTAAAGATAAATAAACAATTTAATCAAATACATACACAGTGAAATTTCCTTTCATTCGGAATACACGCGGTTTTAGAATTAAACTTTCACCGAATTACAAATAGATTGAAAATAGAATTAAACAAATTTAGCCGTTCTATTACTGATAGTTAAATTCATTACAGAATCGAGAGTTCAATCAAATTCATCCGCTTTGTTCGAATTTCATAACCTGTTATCGTCTAACTGCGTTCTCTGCTCAATCCAAGTTTGTTCTGGAAGTTACCGTCCCCCGAGATACTTTTTCCCTCGTGGATGTTCCTTTTGAACTCAGACTTGTCCTATATATCAGTGTATACACCTCGCAATTTCTCCTTCACAATTCCCTTTTCCCGTACTTGTACGTCCTCTATTTCGGTACTGCACGTCTTCCCACCAAACGCTATTTTTCTTCCTTCCAAAAGAAACGTAAAACAACCTAAGTCTCCTGTTACGCTGGTAATAGCTGAGACTGTCCGTTTGCCTGGCTCGAACAATCAGATATTACTATCAGTGATAACAATTTTACGGCTAGTAATAAACTACACATGTTTTCAAATCAATACCGTTAAACCACCTATTAATTCGGTTTGCCTTGACCTAATACATTATACACTGTCGCTAAATTATCTGCGACATCCAAATTCGGTGAATTCACATGTATTCTTGTAAATCAATAATTAAAGTAAGACATTAAATCTTAGAATACAATCAATATTCAAACAATATGATAAATTCAAGAATTAACGTAACACTTCCGATCATAACTCCACATAGTGTTTTTACGAAATCAATTAACACTACATCATTCTTAACTACGAATTAAGGTAAGAATTCTAATTCATAATTCAAAAGCACATTACTAAATTAATGTAACAAATGAAACTAATCATACAAATGTATCAACAAAATCATGTAAATCTGTAATCGAAATTGCATAAAAAAATAAACGTGGATTTTGAGACAAATACCTCGTGTTTTTGGTGCGTCTCTACACCGTTACTTTTGGCGGTTTTTCGATCACGCCTCCTTGACGAATGGATTTCACTCAAATCGCATCCGAAACCTCTGTTCCAAAATAATTTTCTACTAGCTTTCTTGCAAAGCAAATTTCGGAAGACTGAAGTAAATTTCGGCTAGTAAGATACTATATTCTAAAGATTTCTCGTGTAAAACACACCCCTTATTCAACAGCGACCAATCAGACAAATATATTTTCTCGCCTTTCCTTTAAAAATCACTTAATGTACACTCTGTACTAGACGAAAATTAGAATGTTAGGATGATTAGGAAAAAATATAACTTGAAAGATTGACTCAATTGCACTAATGGCTTACACAATATCGGTATAGCAACAAATGGACTCGATTTGATAAAGCTAGGGCGTGCTATTTCACAGATCCTTTTCCTCGGCCAGACATCAACACCAGCAAAAGACTAGACGTGAAAACCATTTTTCACTAGTCATCATTTGGTGCCATTGCACCTCTAGCACTGCTGCTTCCGATAGGTTGATAGGGTTGAGTGCTTGGCTGTTCTATTCCCAGTCCCCTAGGTCTCTCATTCATGTCGATAGCCCCTTCTAGCAGCGCGACATGACGACTAAATTAAATAGCATACTTTGTATGCATAAATGCCTTTGGGGATGTGGCACCATTCCTTCCCCACGGGAAAATCTAAATCACTACCATACTAATTGGTAGTGTAAAATAGTGAACATATGACCCTTCGTGGCCGGTTTCGCTTAAAACCTTACATACTACTACGGTAGTCAACTAGCCTTTCTAGGCGCCCCATCCTGCACGATGTGTAGTAAATCTAATTAGAATGAATAGTTATTTAATAGATTCGTCCGAAAATTTGACACTTCACACCCAGAATATTTATTTGCTTGTTTGATTAGGACTTTTAACGTAGGTTTAACACTTGTTCAGTCATATTTCTACGATGTCTGTAGTGAATCAATTTATAGTGATGTCTAGCACTGGAGCATCATGCCGCCGACATGTAGCATGATGTCCCACCCAGTCACATTTTCCTGACTCCAGACCGACCACTCACAACACTAACCTCCTAATGCTGAGCGCCAAGCGAGGCAGCTGATGGTACCATTTTTAAAAAAAAAAAAAGTTTTTGGTATCACTCGGTCGAACCCACGACCTCTCGCTTCCGCGGCGGACGCTCTAACCAACAGGCCACTGGAGAGGTTTTCCAAGAATATACCAACAAGTAAAAATTAAGAATTTTTTGTTTGTATTAATATTTTAATGATAATTCTATACTATATATAAAACGTCGCGAGAGAAATGAGGATGTCTGCTAGCTATATCGCTCACATAAAACAAAGATCCTAACATGGAATCGTTGGGAACCTTTTGAGTTACTTAACATTTTAATGAGACTGACGTCCGATAAAGAAACTATCTGGTAGAAGTTACATAAGTAGCTTTTGTGCCGTAATAGACGTTTAGTGGCCTTTCCATAGTTTGACAGTTAAAAGGTAACTATTTAATCCATGATCCATTAAATTCTACACTGAATGTTGAAATAAATTATTTTATTCAATTCAAGAGAAAAATATATTTCGTGATAAAGTTCACTTAGTTCACCATTTGTTGAACGGTACGGAAGAGATCCAGGTTGTAGTTTATACATCAAGTCATTTTCACGCAAAAAAATATTTACAAGTCTCATTATAATTATTCAAAAATCTGGTCACATAGTGCATTAGTGAAATTAGTTTATAACTTGACGCTAATGTTTTGTGCCCTTTCTTATAAATCAACATGACATGGACCTGCTTTCACAGTGCACGGAAAATATTCTATCTTGATAATCATATTATCGGTAAACTTCATCGTAATCCATACAACAGACTGCGATATTAGTTTCATCATGCACTGAAAAAGTCCCTATGCAAAAAGGCAATAAGTCTAAAATCATTACAGGAGGAAAACGATTTGTCAATATACGCCCCTTCAGGTATAATCATAATTTTACTACATTTTATGACAATACACAAATAGCTATGGGACTATTAGCGCTAACAAGCGTGCGCCATACATTGCATTATGCAACAAGACAGGAAGGTCAATGGCTTTAAAATAAATTGTGCGAGCAAAGAGGTTTCTCGACATGCATATTTCAGTCAGGACACTAATCTTAAGTTTGATGGCAATAAATGAAACCCGCGAAACTAGTTGGGCTAACGAGAAGAAGAAAAGGACATGAACTCTAACATAACCTGTTGCAACGACGCTGAAACGATTTGAAAGAAAACATAACGAACAAAAATAAAACAAACAACATATACAATTTGTTGGACATCAAACACATGTGGACATAAGTTTCAGAAAAAAAGTTAATATAGAAAGACAATATATATTATAGATCATTCTAAATTATTCTCTGATTTGTGCTTGCTTTTCCAGTGTATACCAGTCGCATTGGCCTGAGCGTTAACCTGTAAATTGGTTGAACGAATGGCTTTGAAAATGATAAAATGTGCAAAAAATATATTATTTTGTGATGCAGTTAAAGAATGTATATGAATATTCAATATGTTTTATTATTACTCGTGATCTAACACGAAAGCAATACATAAATATCCAAAACAGACAACAGCATTCGAAACTTGAAATGAAAGTCAATTAAATTTGAATTTTCTAATACACTGAAGATTTCAATAATGACGACGATTTTTGCAAGTGACATCTAATTGAAAGAAATATATTTAGCATATTAAAGCTTTTTACAAGTCTTAAATTCAACATATTACAGCTGATATAAAAGGAAAGAGGTATCACTTGACATATGTTATTGTAGAAGTAATACCCTTGTATTGGAATAATATCACTGAATCTTATTATAATAAAGACACGTATAAGCAAGATCTTCAAACATTGCTTCATTATGATAACATATTAGAAGATTTATCTCAACGTTTATTGAATGTGTCAGATAATCCAGGCTACCGTGTGATACAAACATTAAACATTATGCATGCAATAATTTAAACTTACACGAGCGAGCCAAGTCGTTTAGACGTCAAGTCAACAATAACGGCTATGAAAGTTCAAAACGTATATATGGTATTTGTTTCTCAAGGGCCTCAGAATATTCCTTGAATAAGAGTAAAATCACATACATATACATCTCTTCAATACTACCGACTGCACACAATGATACTACTAATTTAGTTAAATTGTGATGTCTAGCTTTTTTTTAATGGTTTGTACTTTGTCATGGAAGAAATTTGCAAACAGATACGGAAGGTCGACTGGAAGAAAGTCATGTACATTTGTGTTTTGACATTAGCTTGTCATTACAGCTGAACCCTCCAGTGATCATAATAGTGGAGTGGGCTGGTTTCGATGCATGGACTATGTTTGGCGACGTTTTTCTTAGTAGCTTCATAGATTGGCTTATGAATAGTTAGTCTGGATGAAAGCCAAAGTCTCTTAGCTATACAACGGTCTCTTTTAGTAGTGGGAAGCTGTTCCCTAACACTGACGTACCACGGAGAACACCTTTGAATTGATACAATGTACTTGGTGTAAGAGGTAGGAAAGTTGTTAGGTTTGCTGGGATGTCGTGCATTTGTTTGGTTATATTTATCATACGGAGGTTTCACTTAGCAGCAAATAGACGTGGAGGATTAGGGACTAATACGTCAAGATAGCATAAAATGCAGTGGTGATCTGATGCAAGTTCGTGGGATACCAGGGAGGACAGTCGAATATTATCATTGGGTCTATGAAGAATCCAGTCTAAGATGTGACCTATATTTATGTGTCGGGTGGTTAACTGACTGTTTAAGGTTTTAAAACACACACACACACACCGTTATAAAGTTACATGATACAATAATCATCAATGCATAAAACCCACAAGACATGTGGGGTGCTCAAACGTCTTACACTAGATTCAGGTTTAGGACATAAAGGCAAACAGCTACATATAAAATGCGTGAGCCAAGAATTTCGCTGTGTTTTGCACATAATATTAATACATCTTGATGCAATCCCTAAAAATTAGTTGGCGACCATTTGAGCTTTCGAGACTACGTAACTTAAAGACACAAAAAGCAACTATTGAAATATAGAAAAGAGGCACAAAGTGGTATGTGGATATGTATATATTCCGGTGATACCAGCACTATTCATCATGTAATTCATTGAACGTTTTGGAACAGCAGGCTAACAAGAGTGCTTCATACGTGTATTGAAAGAGAAGACAAAAGGGGCAATAAATGAAAGCGAAATGTTTTGTCCAAGTACGTATCTTGAAGTACTGACAATATTCATTGCTAAGTGTCATGACGAACCATCCAACTTTGCAAGATTAGTAGCGAGGTTGCGTGATGCTACAGTTCAAAAAATGGCAAATAAGCCATCAGAATGTTCAGGAACAATGTAATTTCCCCATTTGTAATGATCGTATTATTAGACGTTTTCATGGCGATCCAAATAAAAGAAAGCAACGGTGATAATCAGTACCAAGTTCTAGTTGAGCTAACGAGATTGTGTTACAAACAGTTTTTGCTTAAATAATTGTCGCTACATTTGAGGTATATTGTTATAACTGCCAGAAACACCGGTTAGTTGATGGAAGAGAAACACAACAGACAAGGCTCATTGAAAGTGAAATATTGCGATAATTCATTGATCGCACTGTACAAATACAAATATCCTTTTAATGATTAGATTTGGATTCGTTTTCACAAAACAGTTAATTAAAGGACGTAATAAGACATGATCAGCTAATGCTTTCTTTTCATACAAATTAGCTTTAACCTGATAAATCCAGCTATTCACCCATCTGGGGTATCATCATTGATGTCGGGTTTCATGTAGATATCATAGCGTCTGAGGAGAAGAAGTACGTTAAACATCCTAGTATAGAAATCAATCTGCAAACAGTGATGTCAACCCCATGAAATGTAAAGTTTGCATTGTATCCTACAGTTGCCTATGAAACTCAATGAGGGCGTTTTTCCCAAATTCCAAAAATAAGCAAAACAAGATCCGAAATAATTACATTATGCACCGCATACGAATGTACAAATATAGATGAGAGCATTTACTGGAATCAATGCCCAGTGTCAGCTCTCACCGGACATTATGACTATGATTCCTGGACGTCTGCAATATATACAAATATTAAAGAACTTAAAAAAAGATAAGAATCTTTGTACTAGCGGTGCTTTATTCTCTACAGGACTAAGGTCTTCAGTTTACTATTATAACTGTTTGATAAAGTAATACTAATGATTCTTTTCAATTATCCGTTATCGATTGTAATCCATAAATCGGAGAAAACAATACACTGATGACAGCATATGTGTTTGGTCATATTAAATATGTTTAATAATGTATATTAGTTTACTCGTCGATCGGTATGCCAATATATTTTGTCTGGAAAGGTGATTTTATCTGGCTTGGAGGAAATATTAGTTAAAAACACTAATTTACTCCAGGAAACAGATTTGTAATCTCATAAAGTACAACAATAAGCTCCCAAGTTTTATAATTGTTTCCAGTAAGAAGAAGAATACAAAACAGTGAACGTTGTAATATAAATCAAATAGCTGACAAATATAGCTGTTATTGTTTATGTCTCACTTTCAATCTATACAAACTGCTTGCCGAGTGCACATTAAAAGAGTATGCAACAGAAATACATTAGTTTAATTAATAAACAATTTGCAGTTATTCAAGGTGAACGTTACTGATATACGAATACATTTTCATGAGAATATAATACTGCAGCAGACATGCCATCATTGCTCAGTTTTAAAGTACTTGCTATTCTTCAATCTAGTTTGAATGTAAATTATTTTAATGTTTGTTGCATGTTTATCTCAATATGCACTCATTGAAATTATGGCCATCAATCCACTTTGTACTTCGCCTTAATATGCATGTACCGGATATTATGCATCAAAGTTCTGACGATGAGGTTAATTGTTAATCGTTAATTGTTAATCGTTAATTGTTAATCGTTAATTGTTTTCCTAAATCCATCATATCCCAGCTAAATTCCATAAAAGTGTCAGACATATTCAACTGAAGGAAAGAGGCACATGTGAAAAATGGGGCACATGAGAGAGCATACATAGGTGTATAATTATAAAAACTTGTTCTTAAGAATTAGTTTTAACTTTAAAACTTTATGTTTAAAAGAATTTAGATTTATGCCAGCAAAACGTCGTTCACGCACTCTCCAGCAACAAGTTAATACTATTAAACATAACGCTTTGGAATGAAACGGACATTTAAATTTATATTGAACTCGCGAAAACCAACAATTTTATCCAAAGAAAAAGTAGTTATCAAAATCCTTTGGCTGCTCCCAACAAGAGATGAATTCGAAACAAGAAACTCTTATTTACATAAAGATAATGTTGCTTTGTTTTGCTTTCTTCTTCAACATATTTCATTACTATGTCTGTAACAGAATTGCTACCGAGAGGATGGTGGATTAAATGAACAACACAAACACAATATGTGAAAGAAAATATAAATTTATGAAATAAATTATTAATGAAAAATAATGATGTATCAACACAATAACTCATGCGTTCAACCCACAATTACACTCACAACCATTCACCATACATGAATAAATGAAATATTAATACAAAATAAAACACAGATACAAAGGAATCTCTTGGACTATACACAGATCCAAAGAACCTTTACAAAAGTTATATTAACGCAAGTACAAATTACGATAATAAATACAAGCATCAAACTATACTATCGCACGTATGGATTGCGACACCTAGCATGAACATATACATGTATTTAATCAAGTTGCTAGCTTTTATTGAGAATCATGCAATGCCTTGAAATACTATTGGGATTTGAAGTAACCATGTAAATACAACAATGTATTCAATTGTACTACAATTGTAACACACATATGTGTCTCGACCCTGTATAACCGTACGATTCACTAACATTGAATCGCCGCCCAGTTTCCCCGAAAACCTAGGGTTGACTCAATACTTTTATCGGTCACTTGCCCTTCACGGATCCACCCCAGTTATACGTACAGACAGCATACAACATCTACTAGAACTAACGTTCCTCAATACCCTAGATGTCGCCCCGGATGTTTACAACTTTAGACAGCTCCGACACTCGGACTTCTAGCTTTCCGGATATTTACACGTCACGACAGATGTAGACGGACAGCCAATCTGACAGACAGACAGTCAGATACTTCAATTCGATTGCACAATAAATCAGCAACAATTTCAGCTACGATATCAGAGATGTTATCAGCCGACGTAATCAGAGATGTTTTCAGATGCGTTATCAGAGATGCTATCAGAGATGTTTTCAGATGCGTTATCAGAGATGCTATCAGAGATGTTTTCAGATGCGTTATCAGCCCTTTGGCTGGAGATTGAAAGACGAGCTATCTATCCTGTGATTAGATACTTTAGGTCCCGTAATATTGATCATAAATATTCTGCCTTATATACCCTCAAATAGGTGAGCAGAAATCACGGCAAGATTACCGTGCACTACGTGAAACAAATGTTCCGGATTTCATGTAATTCAAAATCAGGCACATGCAAATCGTTACACGCCGCTTACCTTGGGAAAAAACACTTATTCACCCCAGGCAACGCATGTACGACGAAAAAAAAATGGTGAGATTAGATTGTAAGTCAAGAAAGAAAAAAAATTCAATTTTCGCCTAATTCTGTGACAATACCTCCCCCCTAAGAATAAAAATGTACACATTTTTAAAACTAACACAGAATAGAAGGAAAATAACTACTGATGATATCTTACAACATTTACACTGGTTATATACTACAATCTGGATTTATTACTGGGCAAATCCATACAAATTTCCCATCATGCCCTACTCAAGTAGTCTGCACGTACATTTTCAACTCCCCTTATTGCTTCTACACGGAAACGATAAGGTTGTAGTGGTAGCGCCCAACGCATCAACCGAGCGTTGGCGACCTTGGCCTTGTTTAAATACAGTAGGGGTTGGTGATCAGTCTCGAGAACGAAATCTCTACCAAATAGATATGCGTGATACTTCCCAATTCCCCATACTACGGCCAAACATTCCTTTTCTATGACGGAATAATTCTTCTTCCTGGGTAGCAATTTCCTACTCGAGTAAGCTACGGGTAACTTACTGTCGTCTTGCTCTTGCAGTAAAACTGCCCCCAACCCAGTTTCAGAAGCATCTGTTCTTAGAATAAAAGGTTTGCTGACATCTGGCAATTTTAATATAGGTGCACTAACAAGTTTCTCTTTCAGAGTACTAAATCCTTTATCTTGTGGCGGTCCCCATTCAACTTTGTTTGGTTGCCCCTTCTTGGTCAAATCAGACAGTGGGCTAGCAATGGCTGCAAAGTTCGGTATAGACTTTCTATAAAAACCTACTAGACCTAGAAATGATCTTACCTGCGTTTTGTTGGTTGGCTTTGGTGCGTCTCTAATTGCTTCAACTTGCTTGGGATGAGGTTTTAACTGACCCATACCGCTGACCCTATGACCCAAACAATCTAAATCTGTATAACTAATACTGCATTTAGTGGGTCTCACTGTAAGGTTCGCTATGCGGAGTCTATTGAAGAGCTCGCTCAGGACGGACACGTGCTCACTCCAAGTATTCGTGTACACGAATATGTCGTCTACAAAGCTATCAACGTTTGCTAAACCTTTAAGCAACTTACGCATCAAACAACAACTGGTGGCGCTGGCTCCAACTAACCCGAATGGCATCACTTTGAATTGATACAATCCTTTCTGGGTCGCAAATGCTGTCAAAGTTCGGGACTCTGGAACAATGGGAACCTGCCAATATCCCTTGGACAGATCCAATTTGGAAATCCATCGGTTTCCCGATAGCTTTGCAAATAGACCCTCCATATCTGGCATTGGTTCTGCATCGAACACAGTGATTTTATTTAACTGCTCAAAATCGATGCAGAATCGGTTCGTCCCGTCCTTTTTCCTGACTAGCACTACTGGAGAAGAATATGGCGAGTTGGAGGGTTCAATCACCCCCAGATCCAACATTTTCCCCACCTCTTCGTCCACAGCTTCACGTGCGTTGTATGGCACCGGATATCCCTTGATTCGAATAGGGTCAGACGTATTTAGTTTAATTTTGAGGTCCAACAAAGTTGTACAACCTGGTCTGTCTGTGAATACATAAGAGTGTTTAGCCAAGAGCGCATTAATCTGTTGACGCTGGTCTTTCGTCAACTCCGCACTCACATCGACTTTATCTATCCCCTCCCCCGCAACTCCCAAGGGACATTCAAGGGAACTCTCGATATTCGAATCTGCTTCATCATCGTCTACGACTGCCGTACAAACGACATTTAAGACCCCCTTTTCCCTTTCGAATTCCCTTTCTAATTCCCGTTTCCTTTCTTCGGCTTTCCCTTTTTCCCTTTCTAATTCCCTTTCTAGTTCCCTTGCCCTTACCCTTTCTTCTCTTTCCCGGGCTTGTTCTTCTTGAATAAATTTCCTTAATCTTTCACCTTCATATCCAAATTCTTTGCCTAAGGCAACCAAGTCCTTAAGGGATGACATGACAATGACAATGACAATTGTAATATGAATATAGATAGGTAACCAAACCAATGCTTTAAACACGTTTATACTGGATACACGGACCTAGATAAACTAAACGAAAACAAACCCCAACTTGAGTATTATCTTGTCAAGAAGGTCACGCTCAAATATAAACATTAAATATTTACTTTCACAAAAATGATTGACAGTTCACTTAATCCAGCGATCCCACTTCTGACACCATTGTAACAGAATTGTTACCGAGAGGATGGTGGATTAAATGAACAACACAAACACAATATGTGAAAGAAAATATAAATTTATGAAATAAATTATTAATGAAAAATAATGATGTATCAACACAATAACTCATGCGTTCAACCCACAATTACACTCACAACCATTCACCATACATGAATAAATGAAATATTAATACAAAATAAAACACAGATACAAAGGAATCTCTTGGACTATACACAGATCCAAAGAACCTTTACAAAAGTTATATTAACGCAAGTACAAATTACGATAATAAACACAAGCATCAAACTATACTATCGCACGTATGGATTGCGACAGCTAGCATGAACATATACATGTATTTAATCAAGTTGCTAGCTTTTATTGAGAATCATGCAATGCCTTGAAATACTATTGGGATTTGAAGTAACCATGTAAATACAACAATGTATTCAATTGTACTACAATTGTAACACACATATGTGTCTCGACCCTGTATAACCGTACGATTCACTAACAGTTGAATCGCCGCCCAGTTTCCCCGAAAACCTAGGGTTGACTCAATACTTTTATCGGTCACTTGCCCTTCACGGATCCACCCCAGTTATACGTACAGACAGCATACAACATCTACTAGAACTAACGTTCCTCAATACCCTAGATGTCGCCCCGGATGTTTACAACTTTAGACAGCTCCGACACTCGGACTTCTAGCTTTCCGGATATTTACACGTCACGACAGATGTAGACGGACAGCCAATCTGACAGACAGACAGTCAGATACTTCAATTCGATTGCACAATAAATCAGCAACAATTTCAGCTACGATATCAGAGATGTTATCAGCCGACGTAATCAGAGATGTTTTCAGATGCGTTATCAGAGATGCTATCAGAGATGTTTTCAGATGCGTTATCAGAGATGCTATCAGAGATGTTTTCAGATGCGTTATCAGCCCTTTGGCTGGAGATTGAAAGACGAGCTATCTATCCTGTGATTAGATACTTTAGGTCCCGTAATATTGATCATAAATATTCTGCCTTATATACCCTCAAATAGGTGAGCAGAAATCACGGCAAGATTACCGTGCACTACGTGAAACAAATGTTCCGGATTTCATGTAATTCAAAATCAGGCACATGCAAATCGTTACACGCCGCTTACCTTGGGAAAAACCACTTATTCACCCCAGGCAACGCATGTACGACGAAACAAAAAAAATGGTGAGATTAGATTGTAAATCAAGAAAAAAAATAAATTCAATTTTCGCCTAATTCTGTGACAATGTCCACCCTTCACGTTCCGAGCAGACGCCTATATTAGTGAGATGCTAAAATGGTTTACAGTTTTGATCATTAGTGGCTAAGAGCAGGTGCCATACAATATTTCTATTCTACATACATTTAAAATATAGAATTCAACAAAAGTAAATTATTATATCGTGTTTCTCCCTCCCCCCAATATGTTTCATTCCATACACACTACCATCACCACCACAGCTGCCGGCACCACTACCAGCTGATGCTTCTTGCAGAGTGTAAAGTTTCTATGACGAATGGTTAAGAGTATATACCACGTGACAATACATAAACATGCCAATGACGAGGTTTGACGGAAATATAATCATCTCTTTAATTTGATAATGAATATAATTGTTAACCATTCATAGTATGCAGTTAATGCTCGTTTAATGTATCGTGACTTAAAATATCTAAATATACATTAGGGAATGTTGTTACATACTTGCAAGTTGAGATCATGTGAAACATAATACTGTAACACAAGATGCATAGGAAAGCCTCTCATTTAGTGGATACATTTAATCACTTGGCGGTATCAATATTTTTGGTAATTGAACTGTATATATTTAAATCAATTCAGAGCTGATTTTTAGAGGCATATATACACAGTAAAATGGTATACTTTCGATTTTTGTCAACTGTGAACTGATGATTTCTATATTTCAAGCTACTCAGATATCTATGTCGACAGTTAATATTAGTTTGTTTTTTTGTAAACATAGAAAAGGTGTCTTTAAAATGTGGGTAAAATGTATGTTTGAACTGACGACGTGAACCGGGATTATTTTCAAGATATTTTATGATTATTAATATTGACTACTGATATCGGTCACAAGTTGTTACAACTTTGAAAAGGGTACTACTAAGGGTCAGTAATGCCCATGATTTATTAAAATATATACCTTTCGCTAGGTGCAGTTAATGACAATAAATTCATGTGCGAGTGTGTACAAAGAAAAAATGGAGAGATCTGGGTTTTTATTGCTGTATGCATGTACCAGGTGTAATAATTTCTAAAAATAAATTGTTGTAACGTAACTGCAGTTGACTCAGAATGCCGTTGATATTTGGCATGTTTCAAGTCCCAATACTACAAGATGTGAATGATGTTCTAGTTACTCATGCAACTTCTATTTCATACTCATATTTTGGAAAAGCGTTTAAGTACGTCTTTCCAAAAATGTAATATTAATATGAGTGTAAGGAGCTATATGCTTGAGACATTACGGAATGGAAAACTAATATTTTAAATCTTTTTAAGCAATTAATGTGGTATTCGGTGTATTGTTTTATTCTCCATTGCTATCTTATGTGTTGTTATGATTAGCATTATTATTGTTTTTACTAAGTTTGTTTAAAACCGTACTTCAAGTTCATATTTTCCTATTCTCAAAACTTTGGTATTAATGTACACATTATAACTGCTGGATTGTCTGGAAATATCGCTAAATGTTTTGTACCAAATACAAATGACTGGAAAATTGCTAAATGCTTAGTATCAAATAAAAGTTGTCTGGAAGCATTCCTAAATGTTTAGTACCAAATAAAATCGTATTTAAATATTGGTTATCAAAATGTCAGGCAGAGTTTGAGGCGAAAGGAAATAAGCTGGGATAACATCGTAACTCAAGCATCTAACAAGTGCACTTGCCGGTTTAATATAACAAGCTTTAGTATTCGGTTTGTTCAAAGACATAATCACCTTTGTGTTAGTGATTGCTTAGGTTGTCCCGTCACAGAGATCAGTTCAATTATCCAGTAATTGGATTTCGATTACTAACGTATTCGTAATTACTAAATTTAATGAATTTGTTCCATTCCTTTGTCATTTTCTCCAAAGTCAACATTGTTGACACCAATCTTCGATGTAAAACAACTCTTTTTAAAATTCTTTCGAAATGAGTTAATTATGTCCATGCACTATATGCATATACACATACATACACGCAAAAGTGCATATTGTAGCTAGGGTAATTTAATTAGGCTGTGCTATGCGTGTACATATCGTGTCTGAGAACTCCCACTTACATCACGCTGCTTGGGACAAAATATGTATGTTGTTAATCCGTTTTTATTGCCCACATACAGTGTCACTTTTATCATTTCACATATCTGAGAATATTAAACAACTTATTTCACAGGTCAAGGTTTATTGAATGGCACCAAGGTCTCTGGATTAATGTATGTATTTGTAGCGCTTTCTGAGGCCTACATTCAATTCCAGTACTACTTTAAACATATTTAGGAACATGGTCCTTCGTTAATTTACAGTGTAGTAGATATCTCTTAGACTAATATTGTCCCCGCTATTGATACATGTTGCATCTTTATTTACTAGAAGATGCGTTAGAGAAGTCAATGTGATCATCAGATGGATGAATACGACACTAGACTATATAAACTAGACTATACAAACTAGACTATATAAACTAGACTATATAAACTAGACTATACAAACTAGACTATGCAAACTACACTATAGAAACTAGACTATACAAACTAGATTATACAAACTAGACTATACAAACTAGATTATACAAACTAGACTATATAAACTAGACTATACAAACTTGACTATACAAACTAGACTATATAAACTAGACTATTCAAACTAGACTATACAAACTAGACTATATAAACTAGACTATACAAACTAGACTATATAAACTAGACTATATAAACTAGACTATACAAACTAGACTATACAAACTAGACTATACAAACTAGACTATATTAACTAGACTATATAAACTAGACTATACAAATTAGACTATACAAACTAGACTATACAAACTAGACTATATAAACTAGACTATATAAAGTAGACTATACAAACTAGACTATACAAACTAGACTATACAAACTAGACTATACAAATTAGACAATGCAAACTAGACTATATAAACTAGACTATACAAACTAGATTATACAAACTAGACTATACAAACTAGATTATATAAACTAGACATTATAAACTAGACTATACAAACTAGACTATACAAACTAGATTATATACAAGCTTATAGGTATGCAATATAACAAATGTGTATGAATTCTTGAGAGATTCGAATTCAACTAAATATGACTAGTTAAAAATGTATTTAAATTCCGTGTTGAATGGCAAGGCATTTTTACGCTCGCATTTATGTTTTCTGCATGACACATGTTAGAGACACCTCAAAACATTTATTATGAGTACATTTAAGTGAATAACGGCCATGCTTTTCATAGCTGAAACTTTAATTACAAAAAAATAATCAATAAATCAAGCAAGGAATTTAAGATTATTAATAAGAGATACATAGATAAAAAAGAATGTTTTAATGCACGTACTTTGTTTTTATATCAATACTTTAATTGACTCAGTGTAAGTCTAAACATAATCAATCAGACTTTTTCGTTAAACCATTTTAAGGTGGAAGTATGATGAAGTCTATTAAGTGGTCTGGCTGTATATATATATATATATATATATATATATATATATATATATATATATATATATATATATATATATATATATATATATACATGAGCTACCAGATATTGGAAACATCATTAACCTGAATGAAATATACATCATGTTTCTGCAAAGAAAACGGTATAAAGAGTTTCATTGTATCCCATGACTGTTCATCTTCGCTAAACAATGGTCATCGATCCATCTTCTTCATGTGTATCCTACGACTGCCCATATTTGCTAGCCAAGGGTCATCGATCCACCTTTGCTTCGTGTATTCCATGACTGCATGTCTTCGCTAGCCATAGGATGTCGATCCACTTTGCCCGCATTTATGAGATAACTGCCCATCTTCGCTATCCAACGACTCACCGATACACTTTCTCCTCATGCACTCGTGCGTTGTCTGCATTTCAAGCATTGTTCAATAGTATCATCGTATAACATGAAGTCTACATATAATTCATCATTTCAGTATTATTAGAACCTTAATTCTAGATGTCACCATCGAATCATCATTCCAGATAACTCCTTAAAGTCAACTTTTCAAAAAATCATGTTACATTAATTGCTAAAACTTTCAAGACTACATAATATAAGAAGATGTTGCTATTATTCTAAGGTGTCTTTTCCACACACACAGAGAGAGAGAGAGAGAGAGAGAGAGAGAGAGAGAGAGAGAGAGAGAGAGAGAGAGAGAGAGAGAGAGAGAGAGAGATTTCCTCATAAAATCAACATTCAAAGTCTTCATGTTACTATTATCGTTGTATGATCAAGTAACAGTAATGTTTTGTTACAACTGTTCGTTATTTAGGATTAATCCATAACTCGGAGAAAACAATACACTAATGATTGGATACGTGTTCTGTCGGATTCAATGCGGTTGATATTGTATAATAGTCTATTCGATCGGTCTGACAATACCTTTTGTCTGAAAGGATGATTTGTCTGGCTTCGAGGAAATATCAGTTATGATGATCAAAAACACCAATTACTTTACAAAGCAGACTTAGAAATGTGACAAATACCGCAATATGAACTGGAGCTATTATCACTAATATTTTTAAAGACGTCTCCAAAGACATGAAGACTACAAAAAGATGTAAAATTTGTAATATGAATCAGATCGATAATAAATATCGCTTCATGTTTTTGTGTTCCAATATGAGTCATTATACAACATTACTTACCACAATATTACGATATGAATCCCGCATGAAGCAATTATTTAAGAAATTATTGACAATTCATTGACTTGATTAATTAATACAAATTTAAAAAATATGCGCTGCACGTTAAGGAGATATTAATCAAGTTTTCATGAAAATATAGTACTGCTGCATTTTATTATTATAAAACTTATGTCGTTTTCATATCCAGTTTGGACGCAAATTTTTTTAGGTATGTTACATGCTCTTCTCAATATGGACCCACTGAAATTACTTCAATGTATGGCCAGAAATATATTAATGATTAATTAATAACGACAAACTATATTCATGAATGATAATATACATGACATGTAGAAATAATAATGGCTATGGAATTTTATGAATGAAATTATATTTACAGTGTGATGACTGATGACTGTTGGAGCCACCCAAACAAATGTAAGCGAAAGATGATCAAGCAATTCTTAGTTAAACGTTAAATGAAGTAAACAACCACGTAACCAAACAACCACTGCAGAAAGATAAATAATAAGAGTGAAAGAGCGATAGAATGCTTGCATCATTTAATCTTATTTCCAGGTGATCCCAAATATTTGATCTAAGTCAGTCAAAGAAAATACTTCTCTTGGCGCTTCTGTCGTTGACTTCATTATTAATGTAGACTGCATATGACAGTTACCGGGTTGAAGAACTTTTACCTTGATGATAGGCTCTATGTACGGCTTTGAATGATGCAAGTTGGCGCATCACCTCTGTCTTCTTGATACTCATTGTGAGACCGAACTTGTCACAAGTTGAATGGAAACAACTCCTAGTCTATTGCATGTCGAACTCAGATCTTACAGCTGAAAAAAGTAGTGATAAAATATGCGATAATTAACAGTCACTTCCTGTAACATCCTTTAACTGTGTTTTGGCATGTATTATCATCAGATTGAAAAGCGTGCGGTCAGTGGGGTATCTGGTGTATATTCCAGTAACATAGCCACATGTGCGAGTATGCCATCACTGAAAGGACACACCATAAAGATGAATATTTGGGCGAGAAACGTTTGGCATGGTCTCCTAAGGCCTCCAAGGTTGACGGTATTAAAGACTTTAAGTAAGATCATAAATGTCATCTACAGATTGGTGTTTTGTTCATGTTTCCAAAGCTGAGGAGAATGTAATTACCATTTATGTGGTCCTTTGTCGTTTTCAGGAACCCTAAATCGAAGGTGATTCAAAATAATTAAGAAGGGGATTTGGTCACTTTTTTATAGCAAGGTGATTCAAGATGGTTGGCGCAGGGTTGTCTGTAGTCTTTCCGCCTAATATGCAAGTGGACGATGGATGCATCCTTGTGTCCCTGGAATTAGCAAGTTCCTGGTTTTGATCATGCTGGTAGGTTATTGAGATGTCAAAACTTAATGGACAAACTTTTACTGACAAATATCGAGAGATGGTGATAAAATAAATTGTGGGACTCCACCGTTGCCCATGATAATTGTTAACTGTCTTAGTGTCTACACTCTCTCTAAAGGCATCCACAACATAGCTATATCTTCTCCAGTCCCTGCTGTATGAAATGTTTATATATTTGATAGATAGATAGATAGATAGATAGATAGATAGATAGATAGATAGATAGATAGATAGATAGATAGATAGATAGATAGATATGTCACTGTCCATATCTTGTTTTTCTCCTGATATCCTATTTGTAATTTGTATTAATAGTTGTAATTTTTTGTGATTTAGTGATTATCTTTAATTATAATTTACTTAAGTAACTAAGGTCTGTTTTAAGTATAGTGATAGCGTACATTACATAGGGCCTATACGTTGATGCATATCTATGTGTTGCCAATTGCTAATAATAATCTGAATAATGAGACTTATTGACGAATTTGGAGTTAGTTTTGCATTGGATCGATGTAACGTATAATATCCCATTGAATGGTCTAGGTTCCATGAACTTTGTTTTCGAAATGGTTGCTGCTTAATATGGGCTGTCAAGAGGGTTATGTTGTGAAACATAGTTGATATAGAAGGTTTCTATAAAGGGAGAACGGAGAATTTAAAGATATTAATTCTTTTTTTTGGAGTTATACTTATTTTTTTTTTTTTGCTCCTGTATAACATCAAGTCGGAAGTCTTGTTTTATATAGTGTTAACATCTTCTATGTGTTAGGAATACAGTTGTTTTGGACTGTTCAGCGGAAATATAAAGTGCTCATTTTTGGACTTAGATATTACTCTGGAACAACTGTGACTTATTCAAAAGAGTTATGATCAACGCTAATTAGCAGCGTCACGAATCTTAGCGGTCCAGTACGTTTACGATTCTGAAGTTTATACAGAATTTTTCTACTTTTTGAACTTTAATATAACTTTTTCAAAATTATTTTGGATTGGAATCGCTTCATAAATCAGTAGATTTCTTGCACATTTTCATCAACAACTTTGATAATTAAATTATTTGTCAAGTTTTCAAAAACCGTCATGATGTGCTTCTTTCTGCTATTTGGTTTATGACTGCAGAGTCACAACTCATTATTATTATTATTATTATTATTATTATTATTATTATTATTATTATTATTGATTAATACTCAAATCCTCAATTAGGTAATGATAAACTGATTTTATTTTATTGCATTGCATAGCATACTGTAGTTGTGCCGAGTCGATACACGTTTAAAGACAGTGGACTGTCTGGGGCAGTAAATCATGAAACCTAGTTCATGTTTTTCCTCAAAACAGTTACCTCCATCTTTTGAACTGTATAACATTATGATCGGGATGAACTAATCTCCATCAGATCATTCAAGAGACATCATAAGTCAGTATTATTAAATGCTGCCTTTCGAATTAAACATCTCGTGAAATATGAATTTTAATTTAAAATTCATTGACGGTAAGTCTTTAAAAATAGCAGTATACCAAGACATATGACTTTGAGTTCGTGCCATTTGTATAAATAATTTATTTCAAAATTTTATAGTATTTGAGTATCTAAGTTTCTAGCAGAAACAAATGATTCTCATGTGATCTCGAAATATATTCTCTCAACAGGGATTTGGAACAACTCATCTGCTAAACACGTGCAATCCAGGAAAATAATGTTAACCACATCTCGTAAGTTGCTGTACAAGGAACTTTAACACCTTTTGCAATGGAGAAAGAATCTTTATTTGAAGCATGGTGGAAGTATCTAATGAGACATTTAATTGCACATTATAATTATATAATCCATATTGAGTATCTGCCCAATGTATAGATGTGGGATGGTTCTACCGATATACAAGCAATATGGTAAAAATACAAGGATCTGGGGAAATGTCGTGGTTTAATATCGATATTTTGTGTGGGAAAATTTTGTAAAAAAGATTGATGACCAGAGTTCAGAAATATTTAGAAAAAAAGAAACTTTCCACATCCTTATCAGTTTGGATTTCGTAAGGAGGCTTAGGTTATCATTCAGGAGCGTCTTATATGCTATATAAATCACAACTCTTTTTTATATGTGCTTTGTTTCTGAATGATGAAAAGGTATTCAATAAATTATGGTTTTCCCGTGCCCCCTACGGTATTATTTATAACGTTGGAGAAGGGCGGACAACTTAAAATTTAGATATCTCTGATAACCCAGCATTGCCGACGGTCTAAGTGTGAAAAAGACTAAATGTCGAAGGAATAACAGTTTAATAAATATAAAGTATTCAACTATTTCATCTATGATTTCTCAAATAATGCTTTTGATAAATAAAAATAATGACTTATTCCATTGCCAATTACTATACTCATGTGAAATAACAGTCCTTAGATAGTGTTTCCCTTCGGTGTTTATTTTGTAATTATTCTATCCTCTGGTAATTCTGGTACCTACGACTCAGAACTCTCCTTGCACTCCTGGAAATCTCTTTCACGCTTCCTTCCGATACTAAGCCTCCATCCAACTGATTTCGTCACGATAGACCTTCCACGTGGTCTCAATGGTTCATCCTTCTTTCCGATTTTCGGGTGTCACCTCTCGTTCCCACCCGGAAAGCTTCCTCAAGAAGTCTTCGTTTTCAATACAATTTAGAATTTCCCTAACTTTCATTTCCCGCTCTCTTAACATGTTTTGAAGGGTGCTCTCTCCCATTTGATCCTTACAGATAGGGTGGGGAGAACCTCCTACCGTACTTACATTTTTAACGAGCGTACAACTTCGACACTCGAAGAGCAGTCTAGTGTCTCACAACTTCCTTATGATCTGCTCCCGCCTCCGTCCAAACATAGACTTGTCCAAACTAATTACCTACTCAGACTCTGTCCTAGATTTGAATCTCTCCGTTCCGATTGGCTATGTCCAGTCACTTTGATAACTATCTGGGGTAACTTTTCACTTACATGTTGCATTTAATTTCCAGTAGAAACAACGCTAAGTGCAAAGTAAAGAAAGGCGTCCCATACTCGGATGCAGGTAGTTTCTTTATCCCAAGTCAGGTCTTTATCCCAGTTCGAAACCTTACGTAATACGTATTATCATGGTTACTAGAAACACAGAAATACACACCGAAATTCACATGTGTTTCATTTTCTCTCTGTATATATCGGTTTCCAGACGCAAATTATTTTTTGTTTTTGTTTGAATAATAATATAAAGCAAATAAAATATGATTTATATGATTAACGAATTATTAGCTTATTTCCAATTCATGTGGTGATGTCAGTAATTAATGATATTGAAGAATATTCTTCTGATAAAACTAAACGTACAATAAACCCACTATATTCAATTGGATGAAATGAAAATGGGATGAATTATGTACTTCCGGTGAACGTCTGGGGAAGAGTTATATTGCCTTCTGTTTTTTATGGATTAGAAACTTGGTTCAGTGACATAAGAAGGCACTGAAACGTCAGAGAAAGAAAATGTGAGGTAATTTCGTACAATAGAACCAGATTTTCAGTAAATCTCGTTGATTGGATCTACTAAAACATGATTGGAACGAATAATTCGGAAGCTTGCTTAGCATGCAAAAAAAAAACGTGTACTTAATATTGAATATTGGATTGTACTATGCCGCAGAGAAGGACTGATCTGCCTCTATTTATTCTCATTGCACCAAATGCGTCCTGTTTGAGGGATTTCCTGCCTTTAACATACTTTTGCTGCAATGATGCATACCTGTATTTAGCTTTCGTCTCTTTTTCCTGCAAATGTTTTAACTTCCATAGTTTGTTCAATGAAAAAAGAGTAAATTCATTTAAGAGACATGAAGCAAGAAATAAATCAAGCAATCTTCTTTTCTTTTTCTTCTGTTCTTCTTGTACATATTTGAGAGTTTCTTGCACCACAAGCACTATCGTTTCGAGTGGAAGAGGAGCTCCCCGAGGAGATGACACACAAAGAGTTGAAAGTATCCAGTAAACAGACGAGGCTCTTGAGAGAGCGATTAGAAAAATATTAAAAGCGGGCTTACAACATTTGTAAGACTGAAATGCAAACAACAATTGAACGAGGGTTGCATATGAAAATTCTCCTGGATATTATATGTGAAACCTAATGAAAATCAAATAATATTGGCAGATGCTGTTATGCTAAAGGGTTAAACGTATGCGTGTTTAAATCAGAAATATGAGTTATCTAAAGGCTAGCTCCCAGTTATTCACATCAATTTCAGAACTGCAGAATTCTTCTTCACTAACGTTGAACGTGATGATCGGAAGCCAAGGATTATGTCTTGAACGACTTCTCATAATCGAATAGTGAGTAACCCAAACCCCCATTGTCCAATGACTGCATTAAGTGTGGCCCAATCCATATACCATTTTGCCTGGTATTCTGAAAACAGCTTGTATATCAACATGGCTGCTCAAGCTATAAATAAGTAAAATTATCGGTTTTTAATTACCTATTCTTTATCAAGATGTTTTATAAGTTCGGAATGTGTTGATGTTTCATCTATCCCATTTTGCTGTATATAAGCTTTCCTGATGTTCATACACAATGATGTGAAAATATCTCCATTTTTATGTATGAGGCTAATGATGTATATTACAATTGAACTTTTAAGTACGTTCATATCACGTTATGAATGAAATATAATTCGTTACTACCTATCAGGCCAGCGCCGGTGCAAGGCATTTTGGTGCCGTAGGCGAGATCAGATATCTGGCGCCCCCTTCCACTCACGCCCTCCCCCACCGCCCATCATGAAATAAACCCTTAGCCCAGCATCCTAGGCGATTGCCTAGTTCGCCTAGCAGAAGCGCCGGCCTTGTATCAGGCGTTACTACCGAATGTAATGAATAATAAACCTTTACGCCAGTCCTGCACGATGTTATATTTTTGGATTATAGTTCAAACATCTTTCATATAATACATACTAATATTTACTTTGACTCATTATTCAAATACATTGTCGTTTTATTTATGACTGGTGCGAAACACTTGATATCCGTAATAATGTTCAGAAATGTTATGACAATGTATTTACTGAACTAGTATACTACGGTCTTTTCTTGTCTCGTTCATCGTGCTAATACTATTTGTTCACGTCGTCCTCCTTCCTTTCCTAGTGTCATTTCTTAATCGAGACACGTAGTTTCGCGTCTTCGATGCTAGTTTTGAAATTGTTACCGTTGTTCATAAGGCAAAATACTTTGATGTTTCGATTCCGTCTCATGCGTACATCCACACTGTTCAACTAAGTCTTGTCTTACAGTCTCATGCGCACATCTACACTGTTCAACTAAGTCTTGTCTTACAGTCTCATGCGCACATCCACACTGTTCAGCTAATTCTTGTCTTACAGTCTCATGCGCACACCCACACTGTTCAACTAAGTCTTGACTTACAGTCTCAGAGCCAAGTGCAAACGCTACATCATTTCAGAATTTGCACCATCGTTGATTGTTGTTTGTGAGTCGGTAAATCCTACATTGTGAGCATCGACATGCATATGTCAAGCCCGTGTCTGAACGAGTTGAACGTATGAGGTTTCCATACTACACCAGCATCTACGTGTGAGCTTTTGTTTTCTTTTCCGTTTGTAGATTCTCGACTATGTCAAGGTAAGGGTAAACGTCCATGTTGAGTTTGCTCTTCAAATACAAGATCCACTTCGCAGAGAAATGTACGCATGAAAATGGTGACTGGAGTCACTTTCAAAGTTTAAATAATATCGTTTTGGACCACTCTGAGATACGGGTACCTATTAGACAATTTAACACAGTCTTAGCCCTACCATATGAGTACATCTCTACTGGAGCTGATGTATTGTAACATCGTTGGATTGAGTGTTGAGTGCTTGTATGATCCTTATTGTCGGTAGCATGACAAAAAGATCGGATACTGCACTATAAAATTCCAATTAATAGCTGCGCCTTTTTTGCTTTGATAGTGAATACCCCCTCCAAAAAAAGCGTCAACTTCTCATTTTGTGTATCTCTTATTCTTGTCATTCCTGGGCTGTCTTAATCTTCTTCTAAACGTGTTTGAGTTATGCTTCTGCTGCTGTGAAGTTGAATGTATTGCCATTCTTTGTGACCCAATGAATTCATTTACTGTCTAGATCAGGATAGAAATCTTATAGGACACAGCCACTATAGAGAGAAGCTCTAACTGTATTCAGCTGTCGGGGCAGGTGCCATTTTAACTTAGTTTTGAGCCACAGAGTTGGGCGAGTTGTATGTTCTTTTAATCAAATGTTTTCATTGTCTACATTTAATATTCAGTTTCGTTAAACACGTTCATTGTTGTATTATGTGGTTACGTTGTTTTAGCGTACTTGTAATTCAATTTATTAAGAGTGTATGACCTATGCAATTTGGTAGCGAGATGATAATTGTATCTGGTCGCTACTATGACTAATGTTGAAAACATACTATGTATATATTAATGTCTTAGTATAAAGTATTTTTATTTTAATTGCATACCATTCCAACGTCATATTTCAGGCGGATTATATTAACCCATTCGTAACCGTTGTATTTATTAAAGTAGTTGCAATTAAAGTAGTTACAGTTAAAGTAGCTACAGTTAAAGTAGTTACAGTTAAAGTAGTTACAGTTAAAGTAGTTACAGTTAAAGTAGTTACAGTTAAAGTAGTTACAATTAAAGCAGACTATTGTGAAAGTTGTTTCTTTTTCATATTCAGCTCACTAGGTATGAATAGCCGGATTATCTTGTGAATATTAGGACGTCTGGTGCACCATTAGGAGTATAAACCACCAGTTCAGTGCCAATGTGTAGGTACAAGATTGGAGGGTAGAGTGACCGTGCCTGAAAGCAGGCCGAGTCAACACGGAGATACACATGTGGTGATATCGACTTTGTGATAACAGTAGTGTTTGACTACATGCATTTTGCAATAACAGTAGTGTTTGACTACATGCATGTTTGTAATAACAGTAGTGTTTGACTGCATGTAAATTGTAATGACAGTAGTGTCTTGACTACATGAAATTTGCTACAAGAATTTGACTACATGAAATTTATATGAAATTTGCAACAAGTATTTGATTACATGAAGTTTATATAAAGTTTGTAACAAGTGTTTGACTACGAGTTTGATATAGTAATAAAAAAAATTCCCTAGTTGCTTTATATTCATATTATATGCCTTTGCGTTGGTTATTCTCGTGTCATTAGTGTGTGTTTAATATATTTTCATCGTCACTCACGAACGTGTTTGTTATTTCTTCAAACCCTGCCCAGTCTCAAAGGGTGACAGCTCGATTACGTTACAGATAGCCAGTGTATCGTACAGAACAGCGGGGAGGTGTTCTCCAATCGTGGTACTTTAAGAATGATCTGAGAAGCTGTGTTTGGAAAGTTTGGACGTTTCTGTAGTACATATTGAGATGAAATGAGTTACAGTAGTCCTATCTGCAAGGTACTAATGATGCCACAAGTGTTTTAGTGGCATCAACTGAAAGATATTTGCAAATGTAGCTGATGCGTCTCAACATATGCAGCTTTGCTTATGTTCATGACATGTTTGGTGCAATGTGAGAATAGTGTCCAGAGTAAAACCGAGGTTTCGGACTGACTGTGTGAATTTAATGTTGGTGCTGATGATATTTGTTGCTTGAGGTAAACGATGTCAATGAGAAGCTCTATGCGTTGTGCTCAAAATGACCTCAGTTTAATCATCATTCGTCTGCAGCTTCTTACATGGCATCCATAATTTCACATCAGAAACGCACGTCTCTACTCCTTGGATGGTAGCATCAACTTCAGTTGGGTGGCTAGATTTGTACAATCGGTGAGACACTGGATGATGCTCTATGACACTTGAGAGCGGCTGAGTATATAGAATGAAGACAACTGGTCCAAGAACAGACCCATGTGGAACACCTCAACAGAGATCAACTGGGTTGGAGGGTATTCATATCGCAGATACAATTTTTGTTCTGTTGCCTCATTATGACTTAAAACACTGTAAGTCTGTATTATGAATGCCAAATATATGCTGGAGACGGTGCAGTAATCCGCATGGTCTGTTTTGTCAAATGCTCCAGACAAATTAAGAAGTGTGAGGACTGTAATCTTTCCGCTATCCAAAGCATAGAGTATATCATTAAATGTTTTCAAAAGAGTAGTTTCAGTAGTGTAGGCGATATGCAGACTATTCATTGCTTAAAAACTGTTTGAATTCCGATGAGATACATCTTGGGTCAAAACTACTTTCTCTAAGATTTTGTATATGAACGGGAGATTAGAAACTTGGTTATAGTTCTTTTAATCGTTATGGTTGAGTGTTGATTTCTTCAACGAAGGCTTTTTAATGGCAGTTTCAATGGGAATTTGCCGGATGAGGTATTATTAACATCATTTAGGGTAGGCAATATTGGATCTAAACACTCAAGCAGCAGTGATATTGGAATTGGATTAAGTTCTCATGACTTTGGTGCACTCTTCATCACGATCATCCGTACTAAATCTATAGAGACAGGTTCAAATGCTGCTACCGGTTATCGCAAAACACCATGTGTAGACGACGAGATAGCGCGTTATCGTCAATATTTGTATTTATTTGTTATGAGATGTCGAACATTAAGGTAATATCCTTCAGAAATTATGTTACCTATTAAATTTGGCACTGGTTGCCGATGGATGATGTTTGTTTTTTCTTTTTCTAAGTCAGGATCCTTCCTGTCCATGAGGTTTTGTAGTTATATATCTAATCGTTTTATGACGCACTTCGTTGACATAACTGGAATAATTGATTGCTATTAAAGTTACTTCAGAATGCAAATCGTATTCTAGTTGTATGGGCTGCGACAAATACATTGTTGATTGGGGCAAACACGTCCAAACATACAACGTGGTAATGCGTCTAAGAACTTGATCGTGAATGTACTTTCTTAGAACCGTTCTCGGAAAACGTTCTACAACATTAACTTTACTTCTTGTTTGGAGCTTTGTGAGACGAAAGGGGTCTTCAGTCATCAGTCATTCACTAAAACTGGATTATGAGTATATATATATATATATATATATATATATATATATATATATATATATATATATATATATATATTCATACTCTGTGAACATGTCCTTAATTTCACATTTGAAGAATGTATCTTTTTATTATTTACTTATGTGTGAAATATAGAGATTTCTTGGGGATTTTTTTTTCTTCTAGTTTTTCATTTCTATATTTCATAAGTGACACATATATCCATTTTTTCCCACAAGTTAACAAACTATATCCTTAAATTTTCACATCATCGATCCCATGATATCATTTACTTGTTGTATGTATACAATCTGAACCTGCAACAACAGAAACAAGTAATTGGTGCACTAGAATATATAAATAAAAACTTCCTTAGATTGTATTTGAAAATGAATCATTGGATCGAAAATTCAATATTTCGAAAATATTTGAAATATGGTTTTTATGTCCGAAGTATCTGAAAATAGTATTTTGGGTCGAACATTCAATATTTCGAAAATATTTGAAATATGGTTTATAGATCCGAAGTATCTGAAAAAAGTTTTTTGGGTCGAACATTGAATATTTCGAATACATTTGTATTGCTCCAGACTAACTCGCCTTCGGATCATTGAACATTTGGAAGATTGAAGTCTTCTTTTAAATCGACAGATTGAAGACTTCTTTTAGACTATTGAACCTTTGGAAGATCGAATCCTTTTTTGAGACCAATGAACCTTCGGACGATTAAAGCCTTCTTTTAGACAATAAACCTTCGGAAGATTGAAGCCTTCTTTTATACCAATGAACCGTCGGATTAATGCACCTTTGGATCACTAAACCCTAGAGGCAATACACCCTTCATTCGTAGGGACGACTCTACAAATCAATGAATCGTTCAAACATCTTCAATATACAGTGGGACTATATATTTGGACCGGTTGCGTCCCAGAATCGATCGTTAGTTTCCAAGGAGCATCAATACACGAAACGTATATACGGTACTAAGGCAGGGAAGAAACTGTATCGCACCAGAACACATCACAGATGGCCATATGACCTGGACAGGTCAAGATTGCATACCAATGCCTTCTGGTTACAAGTCAGGCAAGCTAGTTACTGTGCCACTATGGCTTAATCGATATACAAGTTTGGCAAGAGAGGCTTAAACATGGGAGTCAACATAAAAAAATAAACGAAGTCATTAATATATGTTATGTGATTGTATTGACACGGAAGAACAGTACGGATTGCTACATTTATTTATCTGACATTGCTTTCACAGAACGTATTGCTACATATATTTGTCTCACATTGCCACCACAGAACATATAACTCCATTTCGGTCTCAAATTGGCATCACAGAACATATTGCTAAATTTATTTGTCTGGCATTGCCATCACATAACCCATTTCTACATATATCTGTTTGTATTACCACCATTATACTTACTACTACTTTTATTTTGTATTAGATTATCACCTCAGTATATTTATTGCAATGACAATGCCATCAGATTGATCGTATGCACACTCAGATTAGTAAACACTTTCAAAAAGGAAAGTGCGGCTTTTAGAAAGTAAAACGAAGTTACATAGATTGATGCACACCAGTAGCACGATACAAAGGAAAGTGGATGATTGACACAACGACATATATAACTGTTGATATGCCATTTAAAAAATTTCAATCATATAATCATATAACATACCCTATATCATTCAATATCTGACGGCATTACTCTTTCCTGTAATTATTCTCTTGCAAGGAATAGTTTGCTCTACAGTATTTAAAAGTATTAGAAGAGTCTGGATTGGAACAGGGAGCGGTTTCACGATGATGTCCTAATCGGGTTTCCATATTTGTGTAATAAGTGTAAGACAAAAATATATAGTCTTACGAATGAAGGCATGCAATTACCTCTTCCATGAAATACTGAAAAAGATGTCTTCTTTGTATATTAGCATCTATAGCTTATCACCAACTTTCTAACTGAATGCCTTACAGAAAGACAAATATTATGTTTTGGAAAAGTTAGATGTCCGAAAATAGTACTAATGCAAAGACTACTTAGAATAAACAGGTCCGGATCAAGGTTATATGCGACCCATGGCTAATAAGAGGTAAGGCTTAAGTTTGTACTATATATTGCAATGGAGGGCCTAAGCGATGGCGAACAAAATATGAGGGGCTTAGGCTATATCATTCTTAGTCAATAGATTAGTCTCACACTGTATATAATATATATATATATATATATATATATATATATATATATATATATATATATATTTATATTATATATGTATATAAAATATTAGTACGTGAGGTTTTTTATTCAAGCACAAGAACCACTGCGAGCAGTTGATTTGCACTTTTATAAGAATCACTTACGAACCATGACAACATCAACAATATCTTCTGATGGTGTTATTTGTGAACTTGTTCACGGGTATGGATTTTTCTTGCCAGTTGAGAGAAATGGAAGTACGTCGCCTGAAAAAGCATCTTTTAAACAGAGAAGTAAAATATTCCGCAAACTTTCTTTTGTGCATTTTTTCAACATATTTTGTCAGATTCAAGAGTGTATGTCTATACTACTAATATGTCAAGCTCATGACGTTATTTTGGTGATACAATTGTAAGTACATGCATATGCAAATATTATAAATTCTTTCAGAATTCTGTGTGGCCTATATGCTTTGTGGTGAAGGGAAATAGGTATATGCAAATATTATAAATTCTTTCAGAATTCTGTGTGGCCTATATGCTTTGTGGTGAAGGGAAATAGGTATATGCAAATATTATAAATTCTTTCAGAATTCTGTGTGGCCTATATGCTTTGTGGTGAAGGGAAATAGGTATATGCAAATATTATAAATTCTTTCAGAATTCTGTGTGGCCTATATCCTTTGTGGTGAAGGGAAATAGGTATATGCAAATATTATAAATTCTTTCAGAATTCTGTGTGGCCTATATGCTTTGTGGTGAAGGGAAATAGGTATATGCAAATATTATAAATTCTTTCAGAATTCTGTGTGGCCTATATGCTTTGTGGTGAAGGGAAATAGGTATATGCAAATATTATAAATTCTTTCAGAATTCTGTGTGGCCTATATCCTTTGTGGTGAAGGGAAATAGGTATATGCAAATATTATAAATTCTTTCAGAATTCTGTGTGGCCTATATGCTTTGTGGTGAAGGGAAATAGGTATATGCAAATATTATAAATTCTTTCAGAATTCTGTGTGGCCTATATGCTTTGTGGTGAAGGGAAATAGGTATATGCAAATATTATAAATTCTTTCAGAATTCTGTGTGGCCTATATGCTTTGTGGTGAAGGGAAATAGGTATATGCAAATATTATAAATTCTTTCAGAATTCTGTGTGGCCTATATGCTTTGTGGTGAAGGAAAATAGGTATATGCAAATATTATAAATTCTTTCAGAATTCTGTGTGGCCTATAAGCTTTGTGGTGAAGGGAAATAGGTATATGCAAATATTATAAATTCTTTCAGAATTCTGTGTGGCCTATATGCTTTGTGGTGAAGGGAAATAGGTATATGCAAATATTATAAATTCTTTCAGAATTCTGTGTGGCCTATATGCTTTGTGGTGAAGGGAAATAGGTATATGCAAAAATACAAACGGCCCATAATTAATACAGAAACATTAAATAAATATGTATATAATTCAGTAAACTATTGGCCAAGGCTTGGTAAAAAGTATACACAAACCATATGTCATTTCTTGAAAACCCACCAGGACTTAGCATGTATTGATATTAAAAGTGCTACAACGTGCAACTTGCTGAATAAAACAGAGGAAGACGTTACATACGTGCGAGTTGAAGTAACGCAAGAAACGTTAGATTTAAACCTTATATTGTATGTAATCGTTTGCATGTTCCATTTTACAAGTAAGCATTTAATAGTTACAAATAAACAGTGCATATTCTATACACTTCAGTGACAATACTATATGTAATTTAGTCGAAAACCCTGATAAACACTCTAATGATAAACTGAAGCAGCCTAAACGAAAAGCTCAGTCATACATAATGTAATGTCAAATTTTTGCATATGTTGCACATTTTCACCTGTAGCTATACAAATTATATCATAATAGTTTTTTTTTGGCCCAAATTGTATATGTTGCATGCTGCTCATTAATAACGGAAAAACACGACAGTGTCATATGAATGTCAAAGCACACCCGCAGTCACATAACTTGATGCTGTATTTATTTGATCCCTACTGTTTTGTCGCCTTCTATTACGGGAATAAAGATACTTCGGGCAGCACACGAATATTATTTTTCCGAAAGCTCTCCTAAAATCTCTCATGGATAAAGCATATATTATTGGATTGACTCCGGAGTTGATATATCCCAACCATGTAAACACTGGGAAAAGAATATCTGTAAGTATTACACAATTTGCCTTACATATTCCGAACAATGTATTAGTTATAAAGAATGGCAACCAGCATATTATGAATACACCCACTACAATTCCGAGAGTTTTGGCCGCTTTCTTTTCCCTGGCAAACTTTGTTAAGCGTTTTGTGATTGCAAGATGACGTAGGCGCTTTGTGATGTATTTTACAGTTTTGTGATCCCCATGAGCCTCATGATTGGGTGACTGATTCGGAGACAGTGAATGACAATCGGCTGAAGTGCTGTGCATTACATTCTCAGCTTCGCTGTCACTATCATGTGGAAGCACGCGCGTGTCAGATGGAGTTTCTACCCTTTTGGGTCTCCCTCTGTGTATTCGCAAGGTCATCACTCCACCAGGTCCAAATAGCCGTGATGATGTCATGATTTTTGTCCCGGTCTTTATGCTTCTCGTCTGCTCAGTTGCAGCTCTGTAAATTTTGGCGTAAACAAATATCATTACGATGGTCGGGCAATAAAATGATATAAGTGAAGAAATGATCAAATAGACACTATCTTCTGTAAACATGCATCTTTTGTCAGGCATATCGGATGGTGTCACTGCTTTCCACCACGCAATGGCGGGAAAAGATATTCCCGCCGAGCAAAGCCACGCAAACGTGATCAGAATAGACACTTTGCATGTGGACATACGGCTAGGATACTCTATTGGGTTTGTTATGGCCCAGTACCTATCCAAAGATATGATACAGAGGTTTAGTATTGAGGCGGTACTGGCCAAAACATCAAAAGAATGCCATAGATCGCACCATTCGACGCCATAGAACCACACCTGATTAGACACCTCGTGGCTAATACTGAAGGGCATCACTATGCTCCCAACCATAAGGTCAGCTGTTGCTAAGGAAACGATCATGTAATTCGTGACTGTCCGAAGGTATACTTCTTTCACGACAGCCACTATGACGAGTAGATTTCCCACGATGGTAACTAAAGAGAACATTGATAAAATTACGCCTACCACAATTCGCCACTCTTTTACCTTCAACGTCGTTTCGTCTGACATATTCGTCAGCATTGATCCATTGGATGTATTAGCAACGGTCAATGCAAAATTACTGAGAATTGTCGATTCAAAGAGATGTTCCGTGGCGATGTCTTCGTACGAAAACGAATAATTCCTTTTTGCAAGCATGTGGTATCCAAATGAACACAGTGAAAAACATTAATTTAAATCCCCTTCAAAACGTTCAAGGGTGCTAACGCAGTATAGAGAACTAAAGACTAAATGCCAAGTAACATGTACAGTCAACGATGCTTTTATCTTCGAGATGAGGAGCACACGCTTTGCCAACTAAAAGCAGTATTCGTTTCATGTACGCAAACTCATAAAGGTGATATTACCTAAATATCACGTTAATGTTTCTATTATGAATAAAGATCTGAAAGTAATCTTCAATGGATATGATGTATTTTTCAATGGAAGGTCTTAGTTGATTGGAAACTGTCCCGATGGGTTCACATTCCAACTTTGTCCTGTCATCAAACTGGAACCATACACATCAGCTATTGTTTTGTGTTACTTTTGTCTGGAATTTCGTTTATCAGGACTGACAAATGAGACAGTTGGTATCTGAAACATAAAACAGATTTTTCATTGGTATACACTCAATGCGGAAGATAATTTTACACTTTTGCAATTAGACAGTGACGAAAATTTAGGTCCGATTTAATTATATATTAGAAATAGTATACTACAATACATAACAATTCTGACACAGTCTAAATTAAAAATAGTACTATATTTTCATCAAGACTGACATTATTTAGTTATGAAGTTTTCCTTCAGTTTTGTGCACATTCAATTACTTTTAACTATGGATGCTATTTTAAAAGAGATATAATCTTTGATCTTCTAACAAACATAAATAATTAGGAACACTTCGGTCCAATAGCATAGTGAATATTAATATTCAATGCTAGAAGTCAATTAACTGAAGAAGCTTTTGTAAAGAACGGAGAAAAAAGTCCAGAATTTGAACTCTTTCATAGAATGATTTGTTATATGCAAATCTTGAACGTCAAGCAGTAGAAACTTAGCAGAATGAAAACTAATATTTATTTAAGTGTTCTTAAAGACAGCTTTTGAATAGTGTAAACTTATTGCTAAATAATTGTATTTTTAATGCCAAAGAATTCCTATACGTCTTTTTCTCCGTATCATAATTTGCGTAAAATGTCCATTTCTTAGATGTTGTGGAGAGACATGATATTAAGTAGTCATGGCAACCATCATGTGCGGTAATGTTTATCGTATATTTATGAATGTAATTTGGTGGTTAAGGCCAATTTAAAATATGTTTGACTTGTGGCAATGACTTTACCAAATTTGTAAGAGGTCTTCCATAATGGATAGTGGAAATCTATATTGTACAGAAGGGAGATACATTTTGTCGTTCGATTCCAATAGTTATTTTACTTGCTAAATTCTTCCTTCCCATTTTTCATTCGTGGCTAGGTTCTCTGTTTCACATTAATAGTTCCATTTCTATATTTAAAACAAAACAACTACCACCATCTCAAAAGACAATTATAACAACAATTCATTGTGCGCTTTGTTATAGGTATATAATTATAGCCGTATAGACGAATGAATGTGTTTTTTTTATCATGGTACCAGTATACCTTTTAGATTTCAGGAGAGATGGTCATATGTAAGTGTATATTACTCTTTATAACTTTCATAAATGACCACACATTTCGCATATTACTTATTCACATTGAGAGACACGTACAGTGTCTCAGTGAACGTAAAATACAAACGCCCTGACATATTAGAGGATTTTCTGATATCTGTAAATACTTGATACGTCATCAAACCAAAATGAACAACCTATACTAATGTGAGCGGAAGCAATGTGTACATAAAACATCGCAGAAATATAACATCTGATCAAGCTTAAAATATGATCTTACGCATTAATATTTTTTCGAATGAAAGATTAAATTAAGAAAGAGTGAAAATTTAACAGATGATTTTGTTCTGCAACAAATCGAACTGATGATATAGCATCTCAAACAAACGGATAATTACAGCGGAAGTAACAGAGTGAGAGACTTCATTTGGTACGTTGTTAATATCAACGGCGTGATGCTGTCTAATATCGCAGACATTATTAACTAACTGGATACATCAGCGAAATGTGAACAAAATGCAGTTCCAAATCTAGTGAAGACAACGACATGAAGTTGAAGCGCCAGATACTTTGAACATCCAACATTCAGTGAAACCTAATCACTGCTGCTACATTCCAGCCATGATCTTGGTTTTACATACGTGTTAACACAAGCCCCAGATAACCAATTGCTTTTCAGCACCGTTTTTTTTGTAGCCTTTGTTACCATGCAAACATGTTTAACGTATTGCAAAAAAGTTTTTAATCTGTTGAAACTCATGCTGCACTTTACTAACGAAAGCATATATCTCTTCTACAGTCTTGATAAAATACATTGCTACTATGTTACCTGTTGAAACAATTGCTGTTTGTCCGAATATATGTAGGCGAGGTGAAATGCAATCATTGTGCTAAATGTTTATCACGCTGTTGAAAGTGCGTCCGAATCACGCCCAAATAACAATGTAGATACTGCTCTATTTAATATGCGCCAACATCATGCACAAATACCAATAAGGATGTTACTCTATTTCAAGTGCGTCCAATTCATGCCCAAATAAACATGTGGTTACTACACTATTTTAGGTGCGTCCAATTCAAGCCCAAATGAAAGGATATATACTAAACTCATTAGCGTGTGTCTAAATCAGTTCCAAATAAAAAAAGTGGATACTAATCTCTTTAAAGTGTGTCTAAATCAGTCCCATATAAATTATTGGAATGAAGGGGCTCATTACGGTTGTTTATCTTGCTGAACAAGATATTATCTATACTGTCCTTTACAGTAAGCTACTAAACACAATTGTGGATTGCAGTCTTACACAACCATACAAGCTACCTTTGGGAGCGTTGATGAAATACATGATACTCGTAAGGTTAGCAGAATTAACCAAAGTTTTATAATTAGTATGTGTTTGTTGTTGTCTATCTATTGTACATGTGTACACCCGTTGCCAGTCAATCCTATTTTAGTGGCGGAGGAGTGGAACATCCATCGTTCTTTCTGACAGTGAGTTTGAATTAAGAAGGTAGTTGCAATCGGTTGTTTTTTTTGTTATTAAGGTCCACTCAGACCAAGAAATTAAATCCCCATGATACCAAGCAAATCGATTCATTTTGATACCAACTAATTCGATCCACTGCGATACTAAGCAACTCAATCAACGATGACAGCAGGATATATCATTTTATGTTTATCGGGCCAGAAATATTTTGCAATACAAATTTTAAATTCAGTTTAGGATAATCTACTGGAATATATCACATTTTATGTTTGAACATTGGATATGGTTTTAAATATAAAGGACAAAATATCTTGGACCTTTACGCGAAGAGGAAAGTGTATTGGGATTTCAATGAGGCGGCCATAATGACCTAATTTTTTCTCGTTGGAATATCGATCTTAGAAAATTTTTAAAAAAATTTTTTGAATAACATCAATGTAACAAATTTGATATAATCGGGTAGAAACGACAAAGCCGAACCAATAGGTACTTCCTGTCAACTATATTTCCCAATATTTAATAATTATTTTCCGTCTGCTTCAGAACAGCTTCCGTCGTGCGCGCGCGTGTGCTTTAGACTAAATAATACAAATTATACCTGTTTCTTGAGGAATGAAAACTAATTGTTAGTTTTACAAACATCTATTTTAAGTAGTAAAATGAATGTGTTATTCATGTAGTATAGTCCAGGTATACTATAGTTGTAATATATATATCAAATTATGTCAGGTAGACAGACGCCTATCAGACCTAATATATATATATATATATATATATATATATATATATATATATATATATATATATATATATATATATATATATATATTAGGTCTGATAGTCGTCTGTCTACGTGACATAATTTGCGGAAAGCATTAATCAGATGGGTACTTAGAGCTCAATATTATTACTAGGGTTTCATGGACTGTAATGCCATCGCCATCAGACCCGTTACTAAAATGATCCATTCAGACTGGTTTTACGTCTTTTAATAGATTTGATACCAGGGTTGGCCCTTTTAAATTTTGGAGAACAATGCATGCCATTTATATACTTAAGCTTTACGATAGGGCATGCTTTGAGATGGTCAATTGATGTACATCTTGATCGTATTTATAAATGGGTGTAATTTACGGAACATTGTATATTGCATCCAGACAAGATTTAGCTATGTTTGCTTTACATATTAAACACTTCGATACACGTGTATTTCAGTTTAGTTTAAACTCTTTAGATTACAAATAGTAGTTGAATCCGTTAATGGGACCCATCCGTTGGTGTCAGATTTACTACGACAGGTAAATTGGTAAAGGATGAAACCAACGAAGGACAAGATCGTCCAAAGTTTGTAGACTGCCATCGACACATACTGTTTAACATCTAATAACAAATACATTGTCCTTGTGTCAGAACAAATTAAAACAAACGTTTAAAAGCTGAATGTTTGGCATGATTTAAGTGAATTATGCCTAGGAAAAAAAACCAACAGAATACTTGTCGTAAAATCAAATTGTTTGCTTTCTTGGCTTATTTTTAAAACAAAAAAAAACAGCCCTAATACCATTTTAAAGAACGTTTCAAACAAAATGAATCCATTTATAATAAAGTCGTAACTTTTGACTTTAGTTTCAAATATAATTCACTGATTTGGACTAGCATTGTTACCCAGTTTCCGACTAATTTTAAATCTTTTAAAATATTTTACTAGGCGACGAATAATTAAAATGTTTGTAACAAAACCTTGGCTCCTGCTCCTCAAATATTTATTTAAAGAAACACTGGGCTACTGATAATCAAAATGATGCCAAAATAAACATTTGTTTACCGGTTACTAAATTTTCACTAAAAATTAAAGTTTCACTCTCGTCAAAGCTCCACAACAACACTTGGTCATTTGGGAGTCAGACTATTACTAAAAACAAACAACGTCATACTGGTCGTTAAATATTAACCCGAAAAGACATTGTACCGATTGCAATTAAAGTTTTATTGAGAATGAAATCGTAGTTAATTGTCATCATACTTTTACGAATCATTTGACAATTAAACTCAAACTCTGACCGTCCAATTTTATCCGTAACGGAACCAAACCAAAGTAAATAGTGGATACTAAATCAGTGCCCATCCGTGAATTTTGATAATACATACATCATATAAATCATGATTTACAAGAAGATTAAAAAGAAATCGTATAGCTTACTTTTAATCATCAACCAATTAAGTTTATTATAATGTAGAATATAAAGAGTCAAATAAAGTAATGTCAATTTCCATTTAATTAATAACATCACAAAATTGAATAAAATGTATATTTTTAAATGACAAGAGAAAAGAGTAACACAATTAATAGTATTTACCATGCTGCATTATACTCAAATTATACGGTAAGATACATTATGCTTTTGAAAACTATCCTTAATTTTAACGAAGGCTTTCCAACATTCAGTGGTAGAGAGGAAGTACTAATATAGGATATTTTAATTCGAGTCAGTTTACAATTGGCTAATAACACCAAAATTAATACAAGATACGAAAATTAATATAATGGGAATACCTAACGTCTATGGAATTAATTTTAGGATGCTGAAAATGAATGAAATTAAGAATGATTTATGTAAGTAAGTCATTGTATACAAACATCATCGTTTTCGTGCATTGTTATTCGTTATGCTTTTACATAGTCTGATTCAACTTTACCATGTTTTGTTGCAAAGATAAGGTTGACCGTTATTGATGAAATGTTTAGTATACTAATCACAATACATTTAATACGATAATATATAGAATGAATGGTTGGGGACATGTCTGTGTCGAAAAGATATTTGCTACGTAATTGACAGAGAGACGTTATATTGGGAATGGGTTGTCGGACAAAGAAATATATCCTACTATACAGAAGACAAAGAGTGGAACCAAAATCATATTTATACCTGGCGGTTGATATGATTTTGAAATATACATGATAAAAGCCAACAAATGAATCTCTGCTGATGGCATCTAAACAGAAACCATATATATTTCATGCCAGTCAAAAATCTAAAACGGCTAATTAAGGTTTAATACGTGTTGACTCCAAATACGGACCTTTTGGTAGAATACTAATTTGAAATATATAAATAATACATGGAGAGACAAAAATTAATAATAAATGATCAGGTATGAATTCATCATCATCATCATCATTAGTCTCTTGACATAGTGTCTTTGTTGAGGCACTGTGCTGCTGAACATCCAGTTCTCTTCACTTGTCTCGATCATGTGCCAATGCCCGTGTTTCCGCAAAACGTTCCTGGTCCATTCCGTGATGTTGTCACTCCACTGTTTTCTCTGTCTACCTCTCCTTCTGCCATCCCGGACACTGTCCTGCAGTACTGTTGTGGATAAACTGTTGGCTCTAGTGATATGGCCATACCATCTCAGCTGTCTCTTTTTGACAGTGGTGAGGAGGTCTTTATAACGGCGTATTTTGTGCCTGATGGTGTTACCCACTTCTTCATTTGTGATGTGTTCCATGTAAGAGATGCCAAAGATGATTATGTAGCATCTCATTTCAAGCGCCTGAATTCTTCGTTATAATTCTACTGTCAGAGTCCAGGTCTCACATGAATACAAAAAGATTATGTACATATGAAATTTGGGATGTGGCTGTGGGATATCCATAAATAAAGTAGTACAGATTCTGGTCACGTTGCAAGTGTGTGTGTGTTTTGGAAAATGGTAAACATCTGATGCAGATATTTTTTCGTGACATAAATGAAGATAGGTGTCTGTGCGTCAAAAGCTATTGTCACATAACTTTTGTATGGCTTGTAAACATTTTCACTTTAGAATTATCGCAATTTATTATCATAGACAGAACTGGGACATAGGGGCTTAACAGTTGTTGTTTAGACACATCCGCTCAACTTCACAACTTACATGTTCTGTCTCATACTTTGGTGTTAGGAAAGATCGCCATTGTAGGTGCAGCAATACCGGTAAGAGCAGGAGGAGAAATCGTGACTTCTTTCGTAAAAGGTAGTTCTGTTAAAACAGGGTTTAGTATGTTTTTACACAATTATCAAGTGAAGGAAACATTGTGTTAAATTAGGGTTGGTAGACATCGTGGTCAACGACAGTGACAGAGATAATGAGAAATCGTAGTCGAGTAGCGTGGTTTTCTGGACTACGTACGTGTCCTAAAACGGTACAGTACCGTCTCTAGTTCTCTTGATAGCATCAATTGTCTGGGTGTTTTACCTGCAGCTCTTTTCTTTCTTAAAACAGCAATGTGAAGCTAAAGAAGACGATCGTTGGGTACTTTCCATTCATCTCGACAGTTTGAAGGTCTCCGTTTGGATCGAATTTAGCAGCTAAGCAGAATGGACCCTCTCCTAAGTCATCGATAAGATTCAACACTTTAAACAATCCAACGACAAGTTTCATATCATCAATGGAAAAACGACACTGTTTATGACCAACCTTTCTCTTCTCCAAGGGGCATGACGCAAAGGGGTGTTATTGGTGGACGAACGTCGTAGCACTAAAAGAGCCTGTTCAAAATAACAACACTTAAGACAACACGCCGTTAGCCAGTGTCATAGTGGTGGTAAGAACGTATGCCGACAAGAACGACACAACAAAATGGAAAAGAGCCTGAGAATGAATTCGACAATTTGACCGAGCCCAACAAAGATGTGAATCAGAACTCCTTTTACAGCAAGCGGGGTCATCCAAAGACAAATCCTGCAACAAGCCTGAAATGCAAAAGATGCAAGACGTCTTGGCTCCACGCTATAGCTTGAATGTGCACACTCAAGAAAATATGCGCGGACTTTCACAGATGGAAAATACATTCACGTCTATCATCACGATGAAAAGTTCGATGTCATTACCAGCATATCTGAAATCCTTGATACGGTTATTAATATGAGAAAGGTGTGTATGGCTGAAGCAATAAAGATCAACACAACCATTGTGGCTTGAAATGCATAGTAGGTTTGACCTCTAAACCCTGTCTTGACGAAGGACACGAACGAATGCATTGCTTAGCTTGTAAGCGCACATTTGTCCGCCCTGCCTGATACCAACAACATTTGATGATGCTAAGTTCACATAAGAAACGTGCTTGTTAACTCCTGAGATCGTGCCCAACTTGTGAAAAAGGAATATGTACCAATAGCGCCAAGGCACACACATGTTCATGAAAAAAGCGATGTGACATTTGTCGCAAAATCGTGGATTTGGATAACAAATGCTACATTAACACTACAATCCCAAACAACAATCCCAAACAAGAGGAACATGACCAAAGGAAATAGAGTTTAATCTTTATCGATTTCGTCTACATGCAAGAGCCTCACATTCAAATTTCCAAATTCTGTGTGACTCATCGAGCGTGTGAGAAGTGCATACAAGAGTCTATATGTTGTCATTGGTCCCACTGTAACAAGATTCCTGGAGGACGTGAAAAACATTTTCCGGGAACCAAACACGCTAGCCGATTTCAGCCAATGGATGTTATATTTAATCGACAAGACGCCAAGAGGACAGAGGACGCTACTGAGATTGTCCCCGCTATGCCATGGTAATGGCTCACAATTTTTCGGGATACGATGGGTAGTTCTTTTAGAGTTATTATACGGAACAAAGTACCGAGCGTCTAAAAGCATGCAACTTTGATCTGAGCCAAGGCACAAGTACAATTTAAAGATTTCAAGAATGAGTCAAATGTCTAAAACGTTTGGAAAAGACAGAAATGGTCACAGGATATTTTCCTCACATTTCAATACAATACCAATACCCGTCAACACGACGTTCTACCACATTTGCCTGAGGCTCACTCCTACAACCCTCACAGCATACTAGGCGAACAAAGAGAAGTTGTTACGTTTGGCACCAGACACACTCCTCGGACAAATCTGACTGTTAATGTACTGTCGTTCTGATGTGGTCCTTTACGGCTTTGCTGTGTAAAATGTCGACAACTGTTCATAGAACTAGGAAAGATCGTTCCTTTGAAAGAAACATGCACCATTGCCAAAGCGTGTTCCTTGGTGTACCGCCAACGTGTCATTGTCGTCTGTCATAATCCTTCAAACGACGAACTTTGTCAAACGTTGATAATAGGTCAAAGCCCTACGCTGGCTACATTACATGTGCGACAAGGAAGACAAATGGATCCAACACGCCCGCAAAGGAGCGAAACTACAATCGGAACTTATTCCGTGAATTGCTGAGGCTTAGAAAACCTCAAGATCGTGTACGAGTTAACATATGCTTTTTTCACAGTTGTCCCATTTGCTTTCCTTAACGTGGCACTAAAAATCAGTTTTTACAACGGACCATGGAAGACTTGTACGAGCTTGTACGAGGCCACGTTTAAACGGCGCTTACTGTTAGAAAAGCAAGGATACCAAGTGGGAACTCGAGTACGTTCAACATTTAAAACCGATCGCCAGTTTAAATGCATCGTGGACCCACTGAACCCGAGGGACAGTTTGTCCGGTGGACGAACGAATGCCACCTGTTGTTTTTCGAAACCAAGGGAAAGAAAAGAGAAGAAATCAGATACTTGGACGTGTGTTCACTGTATCCATGCGTGTGCAAATATTGTTACTTTCTTGCAGGGCACCCGCAATTGCTGACGCATATAGACAAACATGAACTTTGTCTTATTTGATTCTTTGGTACTTGTTTTGGTTTAACTTTTTCTTATTAATGAACATGTAATGTCAATACGTTGTAAATTAATTGCTTTTTAGAGAGGTGTGAACTTTAATTTTAAAATGTAGTCTACTAAAACCAAGAACTAAATATTTTGTAAATAGGTTTGTTTCACGTCAAAATGTGTATGTATTAAACGGGTACTTGCTCAGATCAAAGAATAGGCCATATAGCCCATGTATATACTTTAATTATTGTTTTGAACGCATACAACATACTTTTCTCGTTCGAGTCTCTATTATATAAATGAGTCTTTCTTTAGAATATTTATGTCCACTTTTCTGTGTTTCCATCTTCTTTGTTTGAATGTGTATTTGTTGGTTTCTGTATGTCTAGGTTTGTCCCTATCAACCTTTGTCCCTATAAATGCATTTCACCTCTTATAAATATTTTGACCCTATAAACAGCATGACGTCACTCATGTTCAATTCCCCAGGTGCCATCCCCATGTTAAATTCCCATTGTCCCTATACTTGCCACTCATGTTAAATTCCCATTGTCCCTATACATGCTCACCCGTGCAAACTCCCAGAGACCTCATACCCTCGGGACAACTTTTTAACTGGGACTTATATTGACCCTATACAACCACAAGGTATTGCCGCATGTTATATTTCCCATAGAACCTAAAAAGCTTCAAGACATTTGACTGGGTTTTCAATATAGCCCCTAAAAAGTCCCAATTCCTTGTCGTTATTTTAAATTCCCCTTTCCTATAAAATACCAATACATTGTCGCTATACATGCTCTGTGTTAATTTCCCGTTTATCCTAGAGTATCTCAGCCATGTTAAACTAACATAGAACTCAGGGTACAACCCACCCAAAATGAACATAGAAGTCCATATACCCCAGGGTATCTACACATACTATTACTACATGTCCTTTTATCAGAACCTTAGTTGTTTGCAGCAATTCAGTTACAAATGAATCTTAATGAAATAAAAATACAAAGTAATCTAAATTGATAATGATGTAGATGAAACGACTCTTTTAACTTTATGTCAAAAAAGTATACCAATTTACGTTATAGGCATTGACTATATGTACCTAGATATAGGAGTAACTCCTGTAATTGATTTTCAGCATATATTTCACACTGAGATATTGCAGTATATCATTGGGAGAAAAATTAGTAAACTTATCTGCTGTTATTTTTGTTTTTAAAAAATTGGTTTGTCCATAATTTTGTATATTTTGTTCTGCTTTCATTCCCTATCCCTCCACCTTGATTTCTCTCCCATATTATCAGGATAGGTAGATCTTAAATTGTTTCAACTGCAGATTCTCTTATGTACATTTATGCAATCAATCAGGTGTCATAAAGAAATGCCTGAAAACGAATTCCAAGCAGCACAAAGTAGAATTCAAGTATTAACTTTGTAAAATTAACTTTTTTCAAGAATGACGTAAACTCTCAGCGATTGAAATGCTTGGCCGGTTGTTATGAGTCACTCATACAGTACTGGATCATATACGAACACTCAAAACTAGTCATTAAATATAGAAATAACATTTAAGTAGTGTTACGTGCATAGGCTCGAATAAACATTAACATAGAAAGAGTGAGAATAACAAGCTTGTACAAACTTAAAAAACAATTTATTGAGCACAAATATTTTCCAGAAAAGAAAAATAAACTTACGGTTTTAAGAATCAATTCCAAAATTAATCCAAAAATAATTCAAAATATAATCCACTAGACAAATTGCAAAAGTCCTCGTAATAAAATGCCCAACTAATTCCATGTTCGAATCCAAGCGAAGTATCCAAGATGGAAGACGATGTCACTTGATGAAGTGGTATTTTTTTTATTCTTGGTAATACAATTCTATGAGCACAATTCTTTTCCAGATAAATAACAAAATATTTCCTCTTGATCCAAACGAATTGAAATAATTTCCAATACAAGGTAACTCAAAACAACACAACTTAATATTCAAACAGCCCAAGTTCTACTCAATAGTTCCATCCAAAACATAATTTATAACTTTTCAAAATATAATCCACTAGACAAATTGCAAAAGTCCTCGTAATAAAATGCCCAACTAATTCCATGTTCGAATCCAAGCGAAGTATCCAAGATGGAAGACGATGTCACTTGATGAAGTGGTATTTTTTTTATTCTTGGTAATACAATTCTATGAGCACAATTCTTTTCCAGATAAATAACAAAATATTTCCTCTTGATCCAAACGAATTGAAATAATTTCCAATACAAGGTAACTCAAAACAACACAACTTAATATTCAAACAGCCCAAGTTCTACTCAATAGTTCCATCCAAAACATAATTTATATACCTGTTTTTACATAAACAGGAAAGGGGTCACATGATCTTCTAGAATCTTTTAGGACAAATTTACGTTCAAAACACCACATACACACCATATGACCCAACTAAAAATAGAAAGATGTTTATACAAATCTCCATAATGTCCTTGGAATCAAATAATCATTTTAAAAGCTTGTTTACAACTCTGAAGCCAGGTCAGAAATGAGGTCAACACCTGGTGTTTATTTTGTAAAGTACAGGTCATCTCCCAATGAATAAATCTTAAACTTAAAATGTCAAATTTGAATCTGACAAACAAACAATAATATAAATATAAATGACATATCAAATATACGTAACATTAGCAATTCTGACTCGTATCGAGATCGTTTTGAAAATGATGGATGGATGGGCGTTGAGTGCAAACCGAAGTTAAGTGGCAATCGAGCGCTACATGCTGCGTCTGCTACCAAACTGCGAGCTTGCCAAGGCCACACAAAATGCACGTTTGAATGTAGAAATAAACAAAGTACAAAACGAAAATCCTTACCAGTGAACTCACATTGATTAAAATCTTTTGTTTAACGGTGTTACGCTTTTAAATCTGTCAGATATATCTTATGCGTGATAGTTCTACATTATCTCACTAAAATATATCAATCAGCGAATTAAATGTGTAAACTAATAAAAGAATTCTCTTCATTTGTATACAAGTACAGTCATTATTTTTACAAAACGTACAATGTGAAGCAGTATATGTTGAAGCTAAATTTTTAATAGGGTGCTGTCCCAAAATTATTGTAAATTGTACAGCTTCTCTTTCACGGTATAGTAGAAGCTAAATTTGTAATAGGGTGTCCCAAAATTATTGTAAATTGTATAGCTTCTGTTTCATGGTATAGTAGTGCGGTTGTTAATTGCACTGACGCAATATGAAGAAAATGCAATCAAATCGACAAGTTTTGTCATTAAAACATATCAATACAACGAAAATCTACATTTTCATATATATATATATATATATATATATATATATATATATATATATATATATATATATATATATATATATATATATATATATATATATATATATACGTATAAATGTTATTCATGATGTTGATTTCCACTTCACTCGAGCAATATTTCCGTATATTTACCAATGAGGAAATCCTCTACACATCAGTTTCCCAATAACTATAGGCAAATGGTCGGAACACTAGTATGACATATAACTCTTCACAAATAAGAAAAACAACACGTAGTGTTAAAAATTTGAATGAAAAGCATTTTTTTTTTTTTTAATTCCAAGCAATATAAAACCTGAAAATTATATGTAAATATGGAGATTAAAGGCAAGGATAAATAGTCTTAAGTGTTTCCAAGTTTGCAAATTTATGTTACGTAAAAAAGAAAGCAATAGTTTTTTTTTAAAAACAACACTCAGTGTTAGCCATTATGGACAATCTGTATAGGTTTCAGTACAAAAAGATAACTAGACTCCAAAGAGAATCGACATAAGGCACATTATTCATGTTTATCAACTATTAAGGTTTATCATTAACTGGGGACAGAACAACCGTATTTAAAAGAAGTGGTATATTAAAGTAATCAAAGAGATATTCGTTAAAGGTTGAAAATGGCTTACTTTTGGCAGCTAGAGGAGCTGAATATAATATTTCAGATCGCTTAGATCTCTGTTTGAAACTTGAAGACAACATAAACATTTATTATCATTAAATGGCTGAAGCAGCTGTGGCATAAAACTCGTCACAAACAAGAAAACGTTACGGTGTTAAGCATCTTAATTGAAAGCATCGTTGAATTACCAACACTCCAAGTAATATAAACCCTGAACAATTATTACAAATTAGTAGTACTTAGGCTAGGACTAAATAGTTGAATAGTACTCGATATATTGTTTCCCTGTCATACACTTTAAAAAGAGATGCAAATAATTTAGCTGCAAACAAAGTTTGAAGCATGCATATTCATAACATAAGCTTTATTTCCCAGGGAGATTTTGTTTGTATGTTTGATTAGGAGTTTTAACATAGCTTTAAAAAAATTCAGCCATATAGCTACGATGTCTGCAGTGAGGCAGTTTATAGTCATGTCTAGCACTGGGACATCATGCCGCAGACATGTAGCATGACGTCACACCCAGTCACATTTTCATGACACCAGGCCGACCAGTCCTAACACTAACCTCTTAATGCTAAGCGTCAAGCAAGGCAGCTGTAAGTACCATTTGTGTAAGTCTTTGATATGACTCGGCCGGGAATCGAACCCACGACCTTACGCTTCCGCAGCGGACTCTCTAACCACTAGGCCACCGGAGCGGTCCCAGGGATATATTTTCAAGCTAATAAGAGCAAGACGTGGTTATCAACGTCGTTGAGAATTAATAAAATGGAGCAAAGAAAACTTAACGAAAAATTTGGAATGTTGATAATATGAGCCATACACACAAAAGTGGCAAAGATACTATACAGAACTTTACAGGTTATCAAATACACCACAAAATTCATAATATCATTAGATTTACGAATATTAAGACAATTATATTAAAATAGCATAGCATTTAAAGTGTTAGTCTAAAGTGATTTGATATACCAATACTATTGGTATATCAAATTGTGATCCAACCCTGGCACAATAATACATACACACACACACACACACACACACACACACACACACACACACACACACATATATATATATATATATATATATATATATATATATATATATATATATATATGTGTGTGTGTGTGTGTGTGTGTGTGTGTGTGTGTGTGTGTGTGTTATTTGTGGATTTTTCTTGCGATTTATCTACAGCGCTTATCAAACATAGAACGTTGCCAAACATGTCCACATTATACAATAAATTTCGTGGTTACATAGTGCACATACTATTATGAAAATGTCCAAAGGCCTCCCCCTTCTCTCTTTCTTATTGCAAATGGTCTTGCAAGTTTGTTTCTACTGATTCGTAAACATTGACCAATATCTTCAAATCATTTTCAAGGTTTGCTATATATTATATCTTTATTTGGCATTTTGAAGGAATGGTTCTATGTTTAAACGATATTTTTTAGACCTACAAGGATGATCGCTGTGTGGGTTTAAAATAGACAACACATATAGCAGGTAATAACTCAATTTATATAGCGTCAATTATTTACATAGAAATACAATATTGGTTTGAATGGGATATCAGGACTACCTTGTAAGAACTGCATCGTTGAGATTACATTTTCTCCGGATCCAATCTATTAAAGTATACATCATACAATTCCCATTTTACAAGCATGAGTTTTGACAATAAACGATATGTGTACATTTGTTAATCGTGAAGACATCATCTTTCTTATCATACAGACATAACTCTTTGCAAAATACTCACTCTGTTGTATCTCCTTACAGCATTCTAATTTATATTCTACAGTGAATCCTAAAGTTCCGTATCTGATTCTAAACATGTCTTCCGTAAAATTAGAAAGATAGCCAAAATAGATTAATTTACTGAGATCATTACTTTAACTATTTTATATCTGAATATTTAATGGGTAGCTATTGTGAGATAGCCAGAAAGTTAATTCAAAGTTTATATCTGTATTCTGCCTTGCTCGCTTCAATCGGTAACTTGACTAGCATCTTTGATATGGTTTATTATATCTTCTCATTAAGGTATTGTAAAATGTGCGGTCTTAAGTGTACGATTACATCTTTCACCTACAGACGCATATTTATCTGAGTGACACGAAAATACTCCATGATCTGTTTCTTCAATAATTCCACAAAATACAAGTTATCAAATTTCTTTCTTTCGTCAAAATGTAATTCGTTTGGTTTTCTCTCTTCAAGCACTTGTATTAAAGCATCTCCCATTTTATATTCCATTCTTATTTTCTTATCTCAAACATATATCACTGTAAAACAGCTGTAACCACCGATGTACTTGTAAATCAACGCCGTCTGTCTGGTATTGATTATTTTGTGTGACTAGCATAAACCCTTCTATATGGAAATCTTTGATATCTTTATATAATGTATGAGTAAACCATCTTATCCTGCAATCTTTAAGTTCCGATTATTGTATGCCTTAGGGAGTGTTTATTAATGAACTTAATTTGCAGTCACAAATGATTCTTATTTGCAAAATCAACTTGGATTTTTTGGTCGAATATATATATATATATATATATATATATATATATATATATATATATATATATATATATATATATATATATATATATATATATATACACATACATACATACATACATACATACATACATACATACATACATACATACATGTGTGTGTGTGTGTCTGTGTGTGTGTGTCTGTGTGTGTGTGCAGATGGCATAAAGCATCTGTTTTCTATATATCACGTTAAGAGTGATAAAATATTGTGTGAAAACAAACTTGAGTTGGTTTTAGCAATCATACTCCAGCAATGTGTTGTCATGGAAATCATTATTCCAACTAAAACATGATGCTACCAATTTGTTTGAAAATAAAATAATTAAAAAAACAAATAAGCAAATAAATAAATAAAAAAATACATAAATAAATACATAAATACATACATAAATAAATTTATTATCGAATAAATAAAAAAATAAAAAAATAAATAAATAAAAGCAACTTCATACTGAGAAAGCTCCTACATCCTTTATATAGTAACGTTTGCGGTTGATTTGCCATTATATTCGTAGTTTCATCTCGCATTCCAGGAATAGAGGATTGTTTTCCTAAAATAGTTTAATAATTCGAGTGTGAATGGTTGTACAAAAATACTTCTGTTAGAATCATTATAGCGAGCTTGACAAATTACAGATTCCAGATTGTATCAAAAATTAGAAACCGGATGGCCTGATAGGGGCTGCAATGTCAAGGAGAGTCACAATTACGTAGGCTTCCAGTTTTATTATCCCTTTCCGATAAAAACAGCATTTATCTTGACAAAAAATGTGATACGGGATACTAGAGTAGTTGATCTTCTGATCTGATTATTGTTTTCATTGAAACATTGTTTTTGAACTTTTACCAGTTATGTGTAATCTTTAAATGTCATCTCAATAAATTATGTCTGCAAGGTCAAAGTTTGATGGCACGCATTACAATGGATGTTTTCATCAATAACTGATAACGCATTATTTAATTTCCTTTTGTTAATAATGATCCAGATGTCGTTCAATTGCAGTATTTACTGCATTATTCGCAGACATTGTACTGTGTGAGACGTGCGCACGAATACACGCATTTGTTAATAATATACATGTTTTAGAATAATATCGCAAAACTGAATTTTTTTGCAAAAGTTGTAATATATAACGTGTGAATATTTGCATGAACAAACTTTACTGGCATATACAGGTCAAATGTGCATTAATATTGTAAATGTATTGTTGTATCCGGAGTATAGGGTCAAGGAAAAACGCAGACCGTCATGAGGTAACGTATTATTGTATGTTCACTTAGAGTACGTACTCCAACCACCATTACATGTTGCTTCTGCTTCTGTCTGCATCATAAGTTTTTCTCGCTTTTACTAAAAATGTAGGGAAACCATGGCAATCGAGGATAAGATGACGAAGATGACTATACTGATGAAATTGAATAGAAGATTTTATAGTCAAATGAGATTACTTACATGACTTCTAACGTTGACTCTGTTGCCTGATACAATTCTTGCTATTTTCATTACGACCTTTTGTCACGCATTCGCTATCTTAAATGTACTTTGCAGTTGATTTTCAAGGAAGATTTCGTCCCTTGAATACTTTGGTTGTAATTAAATATTTGGTTGAAATTACAGATCTCAAGAGACGTTGCCTGGACATTGTCAAAGCAAACTAGCAGACACAAATTATATGTCAGGGATTGGCAAAGCTTAACGTGGGTCTTCTCTTGCTGCAATTAAATAAAGAAAAATATATTTAAAATGTCAGGCATTTCCAGTAAAGATGAATGGGAAATCTCAATTTTCTATTTCTTTTACATCATATTTTGCATTCAGACTGAGAATTTGCACGGAAACCACGCGCAACGATGCAGTAATTCATGCTGTTAAATATTAAAATAGACAGTGAAGTAAAATCGCTTGTTTCTTTATTTTTGACATGTAATATTGTGCTACAAAAGCAAGTATTTATTTGTTTTTAATGCTAAAAGCTTAGTTTGTTTCCAGATCTGCTCAACTGGCGGCAATCCCGTATATGAATAGTTGTTGATGTTGCCTAAAGTTTGACTATTCTGAAGCGATGAAATAACCTCAGATTTAAAGAAAAAACTATATATAAGCCATAAACAATTCAAAAACTTTACATACACTGTCTTTAAATCATTTTGACACCAATTAAATCTTTTTATTTTAAGCTCGAAGTATATTGTTTTGGCTTCTGTTCAGTTGATCGAAGTCGAATGGCGAATAAGGTAAAATGGTGTCTTAGTGTTAAGATACACGTTCACCTTTGAACCGTGTAAGTCTACAGGGGCAGAATGCTATTTTAGATGAAAACAAATCACTTTGGTCATGTTTGCCGGACTTGACATATATATGAAGAGAAGTACGATATTAATCCCCTAAGAATTAGGCTGCAAGTTATGTACTTGGCATATTTTCACGTGAAAGAAATAGGGAAAACTTATGTAGCTACATTAGCATCTAACTAAGGTATATTAAGCAAGAAGATGAACAAGTACCTAATAATCAAAAGAGAATTATAAAGGAAATGAAGAACTAAAAATTGACATCTACAGCCAGTCACATTGAATAGTACATAATTCTAGATTGAGTCGTTGCGGAAACGATGATAAATCAGTTGGAAATATAGGGAACATTGCTGTCTACAGCTATTCATAACTCGTGGAAGTGCATTCGTGTTAGCAATAAGTTTGACTTCAGCTGTATTCAAGCATCTTAATTGTACGTGGCGATGGAAAATCATTTTTATAATTGATTTTGCTGTCATTAAGTATATGAAGTTAACTCGTAAGCTAGGTGTGTAATGTTACCTAGGAGAACATATACGAAAGTGCGTATGATACAACTATTGGAGTAATTCGTTGTTAAATTACATAATTATCGTATGGCTAAGATGTAATACGTTCGAGAACATCTGCCAGTAATAGGAAGAAGACAAAAACGCCGCGAAATTATTAATATAGCAAACATAAGATACATGATATGTGTATTTGCATCTCCGTATATGTTGTTAATAGATTTTAATAATTGTTTCTTTATGGAGAATCGGTGTGGGGAATATTTTTTAACCGAGTATTTAGTTTAATGATAGGTACCGGAGCTATTGATATTGTATAGTATTTAAAGGACTTTATTGTACCATATACTAGTTTTGCATATATCATTTTATATAAGAATTTCTTGCAATGTTGAATAAGTGTAAAGATAAAAGAGATAGATTTAGTTATATGTGTAGAGTGTTCGCGACGACTCATATGATAAGATATAGGTTTAATTGCTTGTACTGTGATTGGGGACTGTTTTGTGGTGGTACTGTGTCATGGTTTAGTTCTGCGTACTGATATATCATACCAATGCAAAATAATAAAATATCGAGTACTAGATTTCAGTAAATGTGATACCTTGATATCCATTTAAGAAAGATTATTAGTGATATTAACGAGATAAAGAACTCTTGATGTCATTGGAAACGAGGAATTAAGCCAAGTACACGCATTGTGTTAGACATTATTTGTTTTGCTCAGCTTTGAGGCGAACTTGAACTAGCTTTTTTCTAACCATGGTGTGTTACAATATTAACGCCGCCGTCACAGGCTATCGCTGCATTCATTGCGGCGATATGCTTATTGAGCTTACGTGTTCATGATTCGTGTTCTAGTTATGCAACTATTAAAAACCCTTCTTTCAATTAGCATAATAAAATAATAATATAAAATTATATTGCAGAGATGCATCGGCTTTCAATCAGACTCACTATTCACAAACATTTATACGAAGCCTCTAAGAAGAAATCCACAAACATAGTCCATTTAGCCAAATTACCCCACTACAGTTCTAAGTTCACTGATAGTTCCAGCTGCAAAGAGCTCTTCGAGATTACTAACAAACTAATGTCAAGGAACAAGCGTACGCCAATTCAAATTACCTTCTCTCCAGTAGACCTTCCGGACCTGTTTGCAAATTTCTTCCGTGACAAAGTACAAACCATTAGTCGTCACCATAAAGAAAATCAGCGACAACCGTTAGAAGCATTTGAACAAGTCTATATGGATTTAGTACGGACAATCGTGATGAACAGTGCACCAAAGTCATGTGAACTTGATTCAATTCCAACATCACTGCTGCTCAAGTTCTTAGATCCAAGATTTCCTTCACTAACTGATTGTATTAATATTTTCTCTCATCCGGGGAAATCTCATCATTTTTTTTTCAAAACTGCCATTGTATACCTCTACTGAAGAAATCTGCACTCGAATATAACGATTTTAAAAAACCTACCGTCCAGTTTATAATCTCCCGTTCATATAACAAAATCTTAGAAATTGTTGTTCTAACCCAACTTGTATCTCATAGGGATTCAAACAGTTGCTTTTAGCAATGTACAGCCTGCATATGGCCCTTGCCACAGTACTAAATAACTCTTCTGGAAGTACTGACATTCCCGCTGATTTGGATAGCTAAAAGATTACAGACCTCACCGCCCTTACAGCAGCATTTGACAAAATATACCATGATATATTACTTCACCATCTCCAGCATGTATTTGGTATTCACAATACTGCCTTACTGTGGTTCAAGTCCTCTTGGTGAACAGGACACAAATTGTATCGGCAAATGGAATACACTCCATCTCAGTTGATCTGTTTTGTGGTGTTTCACATGGGTCTGTTCTTGAACCTGTGTTTGTTTTCTTTCATTCTATACACTCAGCCGCTCACAAGGGTCATATACCATCATCCAGTACCAATTGTACGCTGTTGAAAACCCAGATATACACGTCTAGCCACCCAACTAAAGTAGATCCTACCATCCACAGGGTAAAGAGGTGTATTGGTGATGTGAAATCATGGATGACGTTTAACAAGCGGCAGATGAATGATGGTAAAACCGAGGCCATTCTGATCACAACATAAAGACTTTCTAATCCACAATCTTTACCTCAGGCAAAAAATATCAGCAACACCAACATTAAATTCACAGTCAGTTCGAAACCTAGGTGTTACTCCGGGCAGTACTCTCACATTGCACCATCATGTCATGAACATATGCAAGGCTGCATATCTTGAGCTGAGAGTCAACAGCTCAATTCGCAAATATATTTCAGTTGATGCCACTACAACACTTGTGTGTTCATTAGTAATTTAACGACTGGACAACTGTAACTTAATTATGTCTGGTTTGTCTCAATATCTACTCCAGAAACGTCAAAATATTCGAAATACATCTGCTCGGATCACGCTTAGAGTACCGCGATCAGCGCACACCTCCCCGTTTCTCTGTACCCTCCACTGTCTATCCATTCGATCCAGAATCAAACACAAACTTTGTTCTCTGTGATACGTTTCACTGAGGGACTCCAGTCCAGCATACCTATCTGGCCTCACCCATGTGTACCCACCAGCATGATAATCACGTACTCATGATTTCCATTACAAAACGAAGTCATAAGGACAACGTTGTCTTGAATAACAGGTGCCAGCAACGTGGAATGAATTACTCATTGAAATTAGACAAAACAACACAGTGATCCCTTTCAAGAGTGCTCTTAAAACTCACCTATTTCGACTGCAAGAACAAACTTAAAGCCCTAATAATGTTTCCTACCTTACATATTGTCACCATTTTTTATGTTTTCTAATTTCATGGTGTTTGGGCTTTTTTGCATTCATATCATTACAGATGTTGTAAAACGCTTAAAGCTTTTTTTAAGATTAGGCTCCATACAAGTCCTCATTATTCTCATTATTAAAGGTATCAAAATTATTTTGCTATTGCTACGTTACATATAGTGTTTTTCAACGTAATATTCCACGTGAACCTTACTCGTATCTTTCCGATATAAGTCGCGAAACGTCGACAGTTGAAAACGACTCGGAGTAGCCACCTTCGAAACATCCATTATTCCCCGATGAGAGTTGATATACTTTGACAATCTGAAAGAGGCTCTAAATAAATTCTTCCCAAGTCGCGTGAACAAACTTTATGAATATGTGCATACTGCTAGATACGACGCGCGTATCCTTATAATTGAAGAGAGTCCTTAAAATAACGTTTTGTGCGGTCTTCGCCATCCAAGTATATAGTAAACAGGTTCTGTGATAGCTAACTCTAACTCATGAAACAGTTTTGAGAAAATCGCCAAGAAGGTGTTGATGAGAAACACGAAGAAACTTCAAACAAACAAATGTATATAACTGGCATAGGCATCTGTCCAATAAGTCTCTTAAAAGGTGTCCCAGGTAAATCTGACAAAGCAGCAAAGATCTTATTTACACATTGCAGCAAAGAAACAATAAACTGTCTTTAATTATCTACCAAATGGTGAACTTGTAAGATAAAATCAGCTCTCATTCATGCCAGGCATTTGCAAGAACGCTATACACATTGGTCATGCGTTCCATGCAACAGTAATTCAAGCTATGAGCGTTGTTTACCAGAAATATTTTGTTTATGGCAGACCGCAAATGCGAGAAGAAATTTACACTCGCAAACCAAGCAATGACCAAAAATAACATTTGTTTGGGTAAAATTGGGTACGGGGACCAAGCTCGATCTCTATCAGCCACCCCCACCCCCAACAAAAGATGAAAACGGCACCCCTTTCCCTTTATATAAAAAGCTGCAGCCTTCGATGAAATTTCGAATCATAAGTTCCAACACAATTTCACAATACCAGACCGACTAGTTCTAACACTAACCTCATCCTTCACTCAAACACTCAATTAGGTAAGCAAATAAAGCATATGGTTAGTTTCGCAAGCTCTGTCTTTTCAACTGCACATTTTACTTCACATCATAAAACTGAAAGGGCCATGGCAACTGTTACCGCTATTGCACGTGGTATAAAACGTTAAAATAGAGTGCAATTTATTACCTTATTACCTTTTATAAATCACAATTCCCTATTGCTCATTGATAAAACTCCTAATTACTATAACTTTTGCTTCAAATCTTCGGTTAGCACACTTGGTCAATCAGCTGTTATTATCTTAGGTCATGGTATATAAATTAGAAACAAATAACTGTTTAAAATCGGCAGGAACTTTGTTTTTGTTGCTTTGTTTGATCTAAATATGCCAAAACCAAGGGCAGTAATTGTCAGAAAAGTGAATTGTGAACTATAACCTATATTCAGTGTATGTAAAACAATTAAGGAAAGAAATCTACGTGCCATCTTCTTTCAAACGATTTATTGGCGCAATACAATGATGTTATGATAGAAAGGAGGAACACTGGAATGATAAAAATTAAGCGATCATGATTGGGTACTTATCGATGGATACATTATTACCAAATCGATACCTACTTATCGATGGATACATTATTACCAAATCGATACCTCAGTTGACATATTTTCTTAGTGAGTAATTATTAAAATTTACACTTTGATACATATTAGTCATGACCATTGAATCCCGAAATACATGCATCACACTAAATTTAAATTGCGTTTCCTCGGATCTTTCATCTAAAATTTGTTATTTGCAGAAAGTGGATTATAGGCCAGCGTACCTAGCCAGATTCAAATGATGATCAGCCGAGAGTAGAGCATTGATACTAGGTTCGAGATGCCTTGTGATTATCAACGCTTGAAGACCCATACATTACATTAGTGACCCTAGGCCGGTGAACATAGCCATAAACAACTGATAACGACATACATATTGTATTCGTGGGGGTAATCCAGTTTATCTTGCCAGAATCAGCTGATGAATATCGAAACGTCAACCTCAGAAGCTGAAATTCACAAATTCGAAACCGTCTAAGCCATACCAAAGATTTTTTTTTTAAATAAATGGCACTAGCAGCTGCATCATTTGGTGCTCAGCATTATGAGGGTATTGTTAGGACTGGTCAGCCTGGTGTGAGGATAATGACATCGGGTAAGACATTATGCTACATGTCTCCAGCATGATGCGACAGTGCTAGACTTCACTATTAACTGCCAAACTTCAGAAAACGTAGCGATATGACTCAAATTGTTAAAACGACGTTAAAAATCCAAATAACACACACACACACACACACACACACACACACTGTATTGACGGCTGCGACTAGTGAGACATCATTGATATGTTTTGTTTGAATTGACAAAATAATGAATCGAGACCAATATTCCACTGATTTCACAATCGTATTCCTTGGCCATTGTTCTTTAAGAGAGACACGTTTTAACCAGTAAGCTTTGCGATGACAAAAATTTAAACTGGGTGCAATTTGGTGAATTCATAAAAGTAAAGTAGTAAAATAATCAGTGTTTCCACTGGTAATTCAAACATGCCAACAAATTTAATTTGTGGCCTGATAATTCCCCTCTCTCATGCCCCTACTCTATCGTGCGCTTCGGATGCGGGAGGTTACGGGTTAGAGTCCCTGCCCAGTCATACCGAAAACATAAAAAAATGGTATTAATAACTGCCTCGCGTGGCGCTCAGCATTAAGAGGCTAGTGTTAGGACTGGTCAGCTTGGTGTCAGGATAATGTGACTGAGTGGGATATGATGCCACATGTCTGCCAAAGTGCTAGACGTTACTATAAACTGCCACACTTCAGACAACGTAGCGATATGACTAAAAAAGTGTTAAAAGTCTAAATCCCCCCCCCTCTCTCTCATATACAGAAACACAATTGATATCACGCCGTCACTGACAGAACACCAAAAGGCTATCTTTATGAACTCTTAAATAGTACATTCACGTTAATACAAGTATGTATGGATTATGGAAGTTCCATAAGTTGCTATGGCAACTTTTGTCTCTATAATACTCCCAAACTGCTTCAACAAATATGAAAGGCAACCTGCAAAGTATTGCACAAATTAAAAAAACTTGTGTTGTCCTATGAAAGTTCATTATGTTTGTTCTATGCGAAATATATTTGTTCTATGAGGAAGATTGTGTCGGTCGAGTTTTATTACAACATGAAAAAGTGAAGACAACAAGATTTGTAAAATTTAACAAATACGGTATTTCCATAGAACAACAAAGTACACTGAGGTAAATAACTTACGGCCTTAATGTTTTTAAAAATTCTAGTAACGAAATATTCTAATAAATTTGATATCAAGTCCCGACGAATATCCAAAATGGAAGGCATTGACTTATACTGTAGTCATTGTAGTACTGATGTGTCAACCGTTCTTTGTTGAATTATATAAGATAATATTCCAGTGTTTGAAGTCTGCACAAGTAATTTCAGAGGAAAATAATCTCTTAGAATTCATATAATTTGAAGAAAATTAAAATTAAACTACAAATGGTCACAAAAAACACCTTAACGTCTCAGTGTTTAAGGCTCAGCTGAAATTATTTATCAACACATCACTATTAAATATGGATACTACGCAAAACCTTTCCGGTAAAACCACAATTTCGAATTAATTGCAACATGTTTTGAGAAAAACGTGGAAGCTATTTATACATCTAAAGTCACGTACTCCCAGCCTCGATGTCATGCTACAAATCCCACACTAAGAATGAATCCAGAAAATAAAACTGTTCTTTAATTAAAGTTATGAAATAGTGGCAGGAACTAGGATTGCTTTAGTTTAAGTGCTAATATTAGGTTTACGAAAAACTGAACTGAAAACTGAATTTTTGGAAATTATCAGAACCACTAATTACAATTAGATTACAATAGCATGTAATGGAATTTAAAAATAAAGATTTAAAACTAACAAACAAACAATTTTTAAAAAAAATTATTTAAAAAAATCAAATATACATAAAACAGTGCGAGAACTGTCAAGGGAATTGTGCCGACTCTTTCATTAACCTTCTAGAATTTTTTTACGACATTCAGATTCGATACAGTTGAATTTAGCAAAGGTAAGCAAGGTCCTATACTTGTTAAATTTGCTTTGCTTATTTTATTGTAGCAATAGGGACTAGCTTTTGACGATACGGGTGTCAGTTATTACTAAGGATTTTAACAGATGATACTAAAATCCAGCATTGTAGTTGCCAACCACGCAGTTGATAAATTAGGCTAAAATGACCCTTAAGTCTGACCAATTAGGCCAAAGTTTTCTTCATTCATATTTTAATAGGCTGAAGATTGACCTATCTTTGGAACATATGCTGACCTTAAGTCGAGTTTTCAGAAATATTTCCTTTTCTTACTGTAAGATTTTCTGAGTTTGAAATGATCGCATGTGTTTAAGCGAGTCTACTATACGTGAGATACCGTCCACACTCACCTATAACTTGGATCCAACTGCACGTAATTAATATAGATCCTGATTTGCCATGGCATAAAGCGCCGTAATTAATATAGATCCTGATTTGTCATGGCATAAAGCGCCGTAATTAATACAGATACTGATTTGCCATGGCATAAAGCGCCGTAATTAATATAGATCCTGATTTGCCATGGCATAAAGCGCCGTAATTAATATAGATCCTGATTTGCCATGACATAAAGCGCCGTAATTAATAAAGATCCTGATTTGCCATGGCATAAAGCGCCGTCAGATCAGGGTCTAGGTTTGTTTTATTCTACTTATTAATCCTAATAAATTGCATCAACCCGAATCTGGAGGGACAGTATGCGACGGCAGATCTCGTCTTATATGCTAGTATGGAGGGTTTACGTCTAATTGTATTTATGAATAAACTGCATGTGAGGCATATAATGAGTTATCCATATTTAATATGTTCATAACCTTCAGAATTTCTTATAGACGGCAACAAATTAATAAAATGAATAACATACCTTTTTCCTTGTATATTACCCCTGCCATCAAGTTCTTAGCCAATGAAGCAATTTGAGAAACATAATCAGTAATTAAAGCACACACAAAAAAATGTAATGAGATTAATAAAAGTGGATATTATTTTCCAAATTACGTCAGTCAGGGAAGATGGGGAACGAAATATTCAGATGCGATTCCTAGCATACATGACAAATATACAATATTAGCTGTCCAGTTGTCTCGGCTATAATATTATTGAATGTAACATGTACTTCCCCATCATTTACTTGCTTTTCCATTCATTTATGATATACTACGGATAAAGTTGTATTAGATATTCTTTAGAATAATTTTCGTTCTTATCATAATGTTTTCGTGTGTTTAATGCTCTTTAATGCTTTTTAATGCTTTGAAGACAAATTAAAAATTATCACTTCATACTATTTCTTTAAAAGAGTTAGTCCGTAATCTACAGTTTAATAAAAAATCGCACACAGCATACTATATTTTTGATTCCCAATATGAGGTTTTGTCTTCAACCATAACCCAACTGAAGAACAGCAGAAGTGCAGATCTTGAAGACAATAACTTTAACTGATTAAAAAAAAATGCCAAACAAGCTCTTGCTGATGAAGGTAAAGTAAACTTGAGCTGCAAGTTGGATATGTTAAGAGAGAACATAAAATAGAGAAGATAAACATTATGTCGAGTTTGGTATCTCAGTTAGGAGCACGTTGGGGTTGTATTCTTAGAGATTGATCTTTGTAACAAGAGCCAGATTTCTGACAGCTTTATTCCTCTCTTCACAATGTGAGTTATATATTGGTACCTGATGACTTGAGAGAAGCTCTGCCATACGACGTGAGATATGTATATCTGGGGTCCCAAATACTGTTGACGTGCCAATGATTGTTTCACATATTCACAGAGAGCTTGTCCATTACCCCTTGACAAGAGAGACGACGTCAATTAGTAAGCGGTTTCACTGAAAATGCGCAAAAAAACATTGTTTGTATGTCGTGTAAATCGAGTCACTGTTATGCCTTTAAACTTGAAGAGATGAACTATAACCCATGGTTGTTTTACCCAGTTTCTTGATTCAGTAAATACTAGGTTGGACAAAATCATTAAAAGTATGTATAATAGTTGTTGTGGCATGATTCATCAGTACCTATACAAGTTAGTGGATATTGGATGAATATGTAAATAACCTATGCTACCAGTTTTCATCGGAACCATGAAGCCCTAAATTATTTCATAAAAAGGCTTCATGACACACACACAAACACACACACACATATGACTTCATCACGCACACACACACACATAGAGAGGTATATATATATATAATGGTAAAATCAGAAAGTTGTGATGATGATGACTGCGAAAACGCCAATAAAAAAGCGTTATTGATGTTCATGACTAATAGTGGATTCCTCATATAAAGGAATGCATGCTATTGTTGAATTATTTCTGCAATGTTTTGAGAAAACAGTTACAGCACGAAAGTTAATATTCAATGGACATGAGTAGAAAAGAAACTACAAACTCTGCAAATATTTTCCAGACTAGAAATGTTCTGTATACAACCCTAATTATGTGCCCTTTTTCCAGATTAGTTCCTTGTAAACCGATGATTGCTCTGTCGATATATGGAAGACGTTCTTTATTGTGTTTGAGTCGGTGTCTTAGTGTTACATTTCCGTTCATATTTCCTCTTTCAACGTTGTCGGAACTCAATTTTCAATACAGGGCTTCCATCGCGTATCTGTACATAGAGAATATCGACAGTCTATACGTAGTATAAAATATGGTGCCAATATAAACAGTTATCGGGAAAAACCGGCCGAGTCATACCAAAGACTTATAAAAATGATACTAGCAACAGCCTCGTTTAGGATCAAGAATTCTGAAACAACCATTGACTGATAATACAATCTTTTCATCAAATATATGAAATAAAACGGCGAAATACGAAGGCCATTTATTTAGTTTATGTATATAGAATAGAAGCATATTATTAGAATGCAGCCTCTTGATATAAATGCGAATGACATATTGCGCAGATGTGCACATTCAAAATGGAATATTATAAAACCTAATAAATCAACAAATATATTACAGTTTGGAATTATATTTTATGTCGGGCGGGGGCCTAGTTTTAGACGCTAATGGCAAATAGAGTCAAGGATGTGCTGTTCGTAATACATCTAAATTTTGGTGATATTTCTTCACTACTTGAATGTCGGGTTATACAGTAAAGAGCATTTAGACTGAAAACATCTTGTTTTGTACTGAAGGGGACAGCAAGGGCACAGACTGTTTGGTACGCAACATTCAGAACTTAGTGCGAACATGAGCTGCTTATGCTCTGTTGCGAAGCTTGCCATTGACATTGGTAATGACTCGTGTTTATATCGTTCTGGGGGTCTTGAATAATCAGCATGATTAGCAAGCATTCGTTTTCTTTCCTTAATATAAAAAAAACCCAAACAGTTATACCAACACCATCTGGACTCAGTGTATATTCACCCACTGATATAAAAGGGAGTTATTAATTGAATTTGCTCTCCTGTTCTTCATTTTGGCAAAACGCACGTGTTGTCTGGTTTGGTACTAATAGAGATATGAAATAATTTAATCCAAAAGATCAATCACTGGTTAATATTGTACAGTTTCTCATCCTACCACAGTCTGTTTCCGCATTTTTAGAAAAAGGTTCATTAGCGTTAAATTACCATGTGAAAATTTACCCTTGAGGCACTGGCATAACTCTCCATCACAAACTATGTTCATTTAATATGTTATATTATTGCGACTACCATCCTGGCAACATGACAAAAACGTACCGAGGTCCCGAGTGGTCGAGTGGTCTTAAGCGCTCACCGTATGTAGCTCATGCTATGTCGACCTCATTCAAATTTTATCTTAGGCATAAAAATCGACAGAATGAATTGCATTGATTGGTGGCCATTTTATGTAGGAAACGTGACCAATTGTCTTAATCCAATTCTTTATATCAGTCGATGTTTATATCTCTGTGTATATATATATATATATATATATATATATATATATATATATATATATATATATATATATATATACAAACACACACACACACACACACACACACATATATATATATATATATATATATATATATATATATATATATATATATATACAAAGATATATACACAAAGATATATACACACATATATATATATATATATATATATATATATATATATATATATATATATATATATATATATATATATATATATATTTATATATCATGTGACCCCCTTCCTTGTTTACGTAAAAGCAGGTATATAAATTATCTTTTGGCGCGAACTATTTAGTAGAACTTGGGCTGTTAGAATATTAAGTTGTGTCGTTAGAGTTATTTTAAATTACCTTGTATTGGAAATTATTTCAATTCGTTTGAATCAAGAGGATTTATTTTGTCATTTATCTGCAAAAGAATTGTGCTCATATAATTTTATTATCAAGAATTCACTTCATCACGTGACATCGTCTTCCATCTTGGATTATTCGTTGGGATTCGAACTTGGGATTATTTGGACATTTTATTACCAGGACTTTTGCAATTTCTCTAGTGGATCATTATTTTGAATTATCTTTTTGGATTAATTTTGGAATTGATTCTTAAAACCGTAAGTTTATTTTTCTTTTCCGGAAAATATTTGTGCTCAATAAATTATTTATTAAGTTTTTACAAGCTTGTTATTCTCACTCTTTCTATCTTACTGTTTATTCGAGCCTATGCCCGTAACATAGAAATTGGGACCTCGTCCGAGATTGGGATCAACTGGAATTTGTCTAGAAATATTTTCAGAAAACTTCTGTTTTAAATTTGAATTCCCCTAGTTTTTGATTTTTTTAAAAATCTTTAGTGAGATTGAAAGGCTTGTATTAAAATGACATCTAAAGTAGAAATATTTCTTTCTAATCCTACTCAGGAGCAATTAGATCTTTTCAAAAAAGATGAGTTGATTCAACTTGCCAGAAAATATGATCTTTCAAAAGTCAAGGCTTCTTTAACGAAACAAGATATCGAAAAGATTTTGGTCCAATATTTATTAGAAAAGAATGTTTTAGAAAAAAGTGCTTTGATTTTGGTCAGTAAGTCTGCATCAGACTATGACATAAAAATAAAGAAATTAGAATTAAAATTCAAGATGGAATTAGAGTTGAAGAGCTAGAATTTCAAAAAAGGGAGAAAGAAAGACAATTACAATATCAAAAAGAGGAGAGAGAAACAGGAAAGGGAGAAAGAAAGACAATTACAATATGAACAAGAAGAGAGAGAGAGAGAGAGAGAGAGAGAGAGAGAGAGAGAGGGGGGGGGAGGGAGAAAGAAAGACAATTACAATACGACAGAGAGAAGGAAGAAAGGGAATTTCAAATTAAAATGAAAGAAATAGATCTGGCAAGTGAAAAACACCTTCATACTTCAAATCCAAATTTTGATTTAGCAAGGAATACAAGTTAAAAGCCATTCTTGAAACAGCACCAGTTCTTGTAGCTCCAAATTGCAGTCAGTCTTTCAAATTATCTGTCGATGCAAGTGATGTTAGTGTTGGAGCAGTTTTAATTCACGAAGACAAAAATGGTATTGAACATCCAGTGTGCTATTTTGTTCAAAGAAATTAAATAAGCACCAGAGAAATTATTCAACTATCGAGAAGGAATGTTTGGCATTGGTTTTGGCTTTACAACATTTTGAAGTTTATCTTAGTTCAGCTCCTTCTTTGATTATAGTTTTTAGTGACCACAACCCCCTTACTTTCATCGGCAAGATAAAAAATAAAAATCAAAGATTACTAAGGTGGAGTTTGTTATTGCAGGAATATAATCTTGACATCCGGCACATCAAGGGAAAAGATAATTTAATAGCAGAAGCTCTTTCCCGTGTATAACAAATTCTTTGAAATAAGTTTCGAATTTGTCGAGGAAAAAAGCTGTTTTGGCAGAATCAAAAGTTTTCTTTTTAGTGGATATAACAAGTTCTAAAACGAGTCTTTACTTAACCGTTCTCTGAAAATTAGTGATAATCCCTAATTAGTGATTAAACCACATTAATGATAACACCTCGCACATTGGGAGCTCTTATAATAGCAGTTGCAGTGATACATGCTTATAGATAATAAAACATGTCTTGGGGAACAAAACAGCTTTAGCAACATCACAAATGTACATGAACCTAGGTAGCGAGTTCCACGAGAAATGGGAATCAAATGCAAACCTTGTAAATCAATAAGATCTCGGTCGCCGTTATTGTAGCAGTAGCGTGTAATAAGAGAGCCCTTACATACATACACGCACGCACATAAACGATGCCTTGTCCGAAGTGATAAAATACTTGCGAGAATGACGTACATGTACAACTTAACCAGCTAGGTAGTCTTTGAAATCGTGCTTTGGGCATGCAAAATTACTAATATTGAATGTAGAAAGGGAAATAATATACGAACATTATTAAACAGAATCTTAGTTCCATTATCAAATACGTTCATTTACTATTACTTCTTAAATTCTTTCTCCTATAACCCAATTATTATCACACGGTACCATGCATAGCATTAAGCAGAAGTTAATTGCAGGTCTCAAAGACAGTACATTAGTCTGCTTTTCATTAACATCATCATGGATTAAAAAAACTTCTTTGATGTAAATTCTTCAAAATGATTGAGATCACATATGGCTCTAATCAAGGATGTTCGTTTGATGCACATGTTTTACCGTTAGGATGATGGTCAATGCCTGAATGTGAGTGTGTTTTTACCTGTCGATAATCTTGACAGTGATTTTTGTTTGTTTGATTAGGATTTTTTAACGTAGCTTTAACAATTTTTCAGTCATATCGCTACGATATCTGCAGTGATGCTGTTTATAGTGATGTCAAGCTGGGGCATCATGCCGCAGACATGTAGCACAATGTCCCACCCAGTCACATTATCCTGACACTAGGCTGACCAGTCCGAACACTAACCTCTTAATGCTGAGCGCCAAGCGAGGTAGCTGTTAGTACCATTTTTGTAAGTCTTATGGTATGACTCGGTAGTGGATCGAACCCACGACCTCTCGCGTCCACGTCGGACGCTCTATCCACTAAGCCAACGGAGCGGTATCTTGACGGTGAATGAAATACACATACAAGAGCCTTATATAAGAAAGATCGATACAAGTCAACATTTTCTCTAGAATGCAATTTAACAAGCACTCAGTGACATTGGATGGGTAGATGATTTTTTTTAAAATGATCACAGAAGGAATTGCTATATTCGCAAAGTTTCAGCATTGGTAGAAACGATAATTTGTTCCACGAATGACCCCAAATCATCTCAAAGAGTTTCAGCTTTGGTAGAAACGATCAATTTGTACCAAGAATGACAAGAAACCATTTCAAAGAGGCAATTTGTAAAATATATAAGCACAACTGAATCAGGGACAATATGAAAATGTTTACTACAGAGATCATATCGCCCTTTCAGATCGAGACCAGAGTTTATAAAAAAAAACATGACCAGCATGTTTTGGATTACAATCACGTCATGGCATCATCAGAACAACGCTTTACATTGTCCACATGTCTTTGTTTTGATGTTAAGTTGCTGCAGATGATGATGTTATTATAATTATTATATATCTACCATTACACAGGCCTTTTGTTGTATTCTTCCATTTCTGAGCAGTGCCGTTGTATATTGTAGGGCTGGCTTTAGTGCAATTTATAGCATCTTGATGTTGTCCCTTGATTCGCTGAATAATTCAAGTGCTTCAAACACAGTTTGTAAGATCTAAGAGTTTTCCAGACATTTATTTATTTTCTGAATATATCACTATACTTTGTTTTTTTTTTTCCTTGCGTACGTTTTGTGTGTTTAATGGTACCGATGTGTAGGTTTTAGACCACGATTTTCATCTTGTTAACACGTAATATGTCTGACCTCCGCTCAGTATTCATTGGTGGTCTTGTCATTAAAATTCTACCATAGTTATCGCCGTCATGTGTCTGTAGCCAATTTCTCCGCCTTTTTTTTAACACAGAGTCAAATATCTTATAACTCTGATAATTACAGCTAATTGAACTAGCTTGCTGAAATTTTGATTGGCTATCGCGATCTTCCGCATCCGAGGCGGACGCTCTAATCACTTGACAACCGGAGTGGTGGTAGTAGTAGAAGTAGGAGTAGTAATATAAGCAGCAGTGGTAGTAGTAGTAGTATTAGTAGTTGTGGTAGTATTTTGGTAGAGTCCATGGTGGGTGTGATTGTAATGGTAAATTTCACATTCATCGTATGACGTCGCGCCTTATCTTAAACGTTAAGACGAGTCGATATTGTTAATGGCAACGCATTCCAATCCATCATTGCGCTTGATAATGTTTTATTCGCAATCATAATTTCTCACGTGACCAATACACGACATATATTCTTGAAAAGTATGTATGGATGAAACGACAATAAATAAAGAGGCTGAGTTCATTTTGACTAAAATTATTCCTTAAATGTAATATTTTGAAATTTACAATTATGCATATACACGAAACGATGCATTGACATGACATGTTTCGCCACGTCTTGCTCTCTTTCAAACAGAAAATAGAAATAACATGGAACCATACATACTAATTTTGTTGTATTGAGCAACTGAATAATGGATTGTCGTTTGTTTAATTGCATGCAAATGATACATGTGGCTGTTAACAAAGACTTTTCCTGATTTGCCTATTAAGCCTACGCAGATTGTTTAAATTTATGTTTCTAAGTGTAGTCCAAAGCAAAGCCTTCTCCTGCTATGGTGTTTGAAGCCCACATAATACAATCTCTGTCTCGTGAATATTATGTTTGCAAACTTTTCATAAAGTTATCTCGACCTTTAATCGCCAGTATTCAGCAGTAAATCCATTTATAGGGGTTACGTAAAGAAAGATTATCCCAACATTATAGAGAATCATCTGCATGGTATCTTAAAGCCTAATTTATTCTTTTCTTGTTGAAAGACGATACCGGTGAATTTTCATTTATGAATATGCGATCTGTTCTAAATTTGTATTTTTTCACGAAGCCTTTTCATTACATTTTATTAGGAACGTTGAAGAGGCGTTTAAATTAACAGTCAAGATCAGTCTAATTTAGACCAGTGATACTAGTAGTATAGTAGGGTCTGATGGAGGCCAGTGTTACATGTAATATAGATGAGTCAAATACAGGCCAGTGATACCAGTAATATAGACGAGTCAAATACAGGCCAGTGATATCAGCTATATAGACGAGTCAAATACAGGACAGTGATATCAGTAATATAGACGAGTCAAATACAGGCCAGTGATATCAGTAATACAGATGAGTCAAATACAGGCCAGCGATGCAGTAATATAGATGAGTCAAATACAAGCCAATGATACCAGTAATATAGACGAATCAACTACAGGCCAGTACTACCAGTAATATAGACGAATATTATTGGAGCCAGCGTTACCAGTAATATAGACGAGTCTAATTAGGCCAGCGCTACCAGCAATATAGACGAGTCTGGTGTTAACATCCTCGCAGGAGTGTTCAGCCGTATATTTAGTTCTAGTTTACTACACGATAATTATTTAATACCAAAGTAGAGACTCAGCTACTTCAGATTTATCTTACTTAATATAACGGAGACACAAGTGACGATAATCAAACCGTTAGCAGCTTGCATACGGTTTTATGAAAGTTACTCTATAGTCTGAACTGCTAACGAACAGAGAAATTGTTAGAGTTTGGAAACAATAATTTCAGTGCAATTTAAAGCGTGAGTTGTACGATTTTCTATCGAAGAGAAAGTGTTATGACTTCGCATCATGGTTTTTAAAAAATTCTGAATCCAACATATTCGGTTTCCTGCTAAAGTCATCCTTGGTATAGGTAAAATGTGTCGGGAACATGTAGTTTATTGTAATGGGACAGACTGGTGAGAGATAAAAGAAACGTTTCAAAGATAATTGAAATAATATAGAATCAGTTTGGATGCCCACTCCATATGGATGCCGTTCGTTCCTAAACATCTAATCAAAATAGTATATGTCCCTGAATAAGAATAAGACTTACTCTGGTAGATAAAAGCTTCTAATTTCGTCCAAATGTACATTTGTTTTTAATCGAGAGCAAGTCAGCGAGTCTCTTGAAGACATGTCAAAACGTTCATATGGAGAACATTCACCACAAAAAGTAAAGCCTGAGGTTAATTTTAGATATGAATTGCTACATATATAAAGGGGCCCCGAGTGGCCGAGTGGTCTAAAGAGCTTTCCGTTTTTCGTGGGTCCGTGGTTCTTTCCCGGGTTTTCCCCGGGTTCTTCCTCCACCAATAATACTGGCCGCCAAGTATAGCCTATCGTGTGCTGAAAAATGGCGTTAAACCCTAAAACAACAACACCAAACAACTACATATATAAAGGATTTTGACCGATCTTATGCGCTGAAATTTTTGTATACATATTTTGTTACTTTACAATCTTAGTATACTGTTGAAAAACACTACATCTGACTTCTCAATAAAGTTTCAATCATTATGCGTCAATTTACGAGACCTTTCAGAAAATAAAGTTAAACTGGAGTTAATTACTTATAGAAAGGCTGCAAAGGTAGCGTTCTTACAGACCATTTTTGTAAGTCTTTATATTGTCCTTCAGATTAGGAATTATACTAGATAGCAAGTGTAAAGAACTGTCATTAGTATTCGGACATCCTCACTAGCTACCATTTAGATGAAGACAATATTGAAATTGCCAAGCAGTTCCGGTTGGAATAGACAATATATTTCATTGCGAGACTAGTGCTATTTTGTTCGCGGCAATTAAGAAGAGTCGTAAGATGATCAATTTCGTAGTTTTAAGTTCGACTTTTGACAATACAACTTAACAAAGGCACAAAATGCAATTGAATTCAGCTTCGTCTTGTCCAAATGATAGAAATTGTTACAGAAAAGAAATATCAATTTTAGTTATACCAACAGACCAAATAGGCGCGGATAGACCTACACTCAAGTTCAGATTTACTTAAATTGGCTAAGTTAGAACTGTTGGCGTCATTTGCATTTATGAAAATAAAACCATTTGTGCCGCTATTTTGGTTTTTTTAGTTTCTGTTTCTTTAGTGTCTCTCATGTCTGCCTTCTCGTGGAACACCATCAAACCCATATATGGGCAAGGGGTATTATTTACGAAGAGACAGTGTTGCGTATCTCTGATTTAATATATATTTGTTATAATATAATATGTTTGTCAGTTTTTTTTTAATTGCATGCTATTGTAATGTAAATTTATTTACTAGATATGATATTTTTCTTCTGAAATCGGTTGACTGAATTATGCTTTGGTAAACAAGTAATGTTGACCTGGATCCTGACCTTGATTTAAGGTTAATGGCAACCACGAAAACAAGTTGTAATTGATTTTTAAATGATTGGTTGTTGTCAAGGTCAAGATTGTAATAGTAAAGAAATAAACAACTTTTTATTTTTAAAGTAAAAATGATTGGTTTTCATCAGGGACTAGGGGTACATGATATAAACGACCACGTGACTCCTTCCTCCTCCCCCTTCGTGATTTCGCAATTTGGGGATTGTTTCTTACCTGCGTATGAGAATACGATATAGTCTTTGATTTAGTGAAAAAAATGTTCAGGTTTGGGCATTTACAAAGTTAAGTCATTTCTTTTTTGTTGTAGCCAGTTTATTGAATCCATGTTAACAATTCATCAGTTCACCTGGGTTTTAAAGGAGTAATTAGTATGCCTGGAAATACTTAATGTCCTCATACAAAATTCTTGGACAAAGACAGTTAATCAAAATCTTATTCTGATTTACAACACAGGAGTGTAGAATCTTATGATTCTGCAAGGAACTATAGATACACACAAAACAGACTTCAGCACACGTTATTGTCTTCCATCTTTGATTGTCCAACAGGACTCGAACTCGAATCTATTAAAACATTTCATTAAAAGAACTTTTGTAATTCAATTCGCGTAGTGTTCTATGATTATGTTTAGATATGATTCCTAAAACTGTAAGTTCTTTTCCCAGTTTTACAATCATTTTTCCAGGGATTTTAATTACTTGTTAAATATTGCAGAGCTTGTAGGTTTCACTCTTTCTTTGTTACTGTTTATTAGAACCTAACTCCTAACAATAGAAGTATGATCTTTAATTTTTTTTTAGATTTTCTCCATAGTTTAAGGACGTTTTAAGAATTATTTCTTTTTTTATCTAGTAGTTACGTCCTGTCACAGTATGTATATTGCCACGTCCTAATGGACTCTTGAGGTTATAATTCTAATAAAAGAAGTCCTTAAAACTGGCTGATTGAACCAAAATGCTCATACACAAAATATATTACATAAGAATGACTCCAAAATAGAAATTTTCATTTCTCTCCTTATATACAACTTCACGACCCCTGGCCTTGTAACACTTATTTCGTGTGTTTCTGCAACATCAAATCTACATACGTGTTTTATGTTGTACTTAGTGTTTGATATGAAAAATATTCATCTGAATCGTTTAATGGATATGGAAGGTCCTTATTGGCCTTTAATATTATTCTGGAATTATTGTGAACTATTCAGAGGTGTTCTGAACAACGCCATTTTGACAACGTCACGACCAGTACATTACCGGTTTAGAAATGTATACGGAACTTATCATTATTTTGCACTTTTACATATTTTTTCAGGATTATTTTGCATTCACTTCACAATTCTGAAAGTTCCTGTAACACTTTATTTAATAGCTTTTATAAACAAAGTAGTAGTTACGTTTTAGAAAACTTGTTGGTTTTGCTTCTTTCTGTTACTTGGGTCATGACCTCAGAGTCTTAACAATCTCCATATCACCATCGCTTTTAGTTGTTATCGGTAATACATTTTAGCGAAATAAAGATGAAAAAGTATACCATAGTAGTATTAGAGTTTATGTTTCAAAGTTAAAAATTTCAACATTTTCCGTTACTTTGTAAAAATCCATTAAAACAATGAGGTATAAATTAAAACAGCGCGTTCGGAAGGACCCTATCAATAGTTTGCAAATCATCATGGGTAAAACCTTGTCGGAAAACAAATGATTCCAATTGTGTTTCTCCAATACACATAGCTAAACCTACATATTAATATCCACAGTATTGTCATATATTTGTTTGTTTTATCGGGGGAATAAAGATGAACTTTTTCTAAATATAAATAACTTAAATTTTAACGTGAGAGAAATATTGTGTATCAGCCAAAGCACCTAGTATAAGGGACCAGGTCACTAGACCCATCAGGTAGATACCGTTAGCAATCTCAGTTCATCTTAATGTTAATGTCTTTCCACATTTATGTTCTTATGTGATTGTGTGTGTGTCTGTGTGTGAGAAGAAGTATATGAGAGAGAGAGAGAGAGAGAGAGAGAGAGAGAGAGAGAGAGAGAGAGAGAGAGAGAGAGAGAGAGAGAGACTTTTTTTTGCTAATTCGTTTGGTAAAAGACACACATAAAAAAGCTAGAAACCTTAGATCAAAAATCAAAACATACTTCCTAAAACCATTCTTTTTCTCCATACGTATCTGTGGCTGCAATACGTAAAAACATATGTATCTGTGGCTGCAATACGTAAAAAGCACTTAATGCTGAAACAGCCATGCCAAATTAGGAAATTCATGATTTAATACAGATCAAGGGTTCAAACGGTAAAGGTATTTGTAGCCTTCATCTAAAACAACGAACAAACAATCAAACACGGAAAACAAACAAATAAAAGCACGCAATCAACAGTTGGTGGTACATTTGCTTTCACCATATGGAGTTTATTAAATCTCTTGTTTAACGCCTTTGCATTTTGGAGTGTTATTAAGATAATTTTGGTGTAAAAGATTCGAAAGTGAACAGGTTTATGCTGTGCAGTGCAATCTTATATGCGATGGGTTGTGTAGACCGTTCCAAAAATACCAATTACATCTAAAGGACGGATAAGCTTGCAGACAACCTTCTCATTACGTTTTCACAGAAAGATATTTAAATTGTCAAGTTGGTCCACAAGGGATGTACCAAGAAATTGTTTCTCCTAGTTATGTAAATTGATTCCTATGTTTGCATTTCAAGTGGTAGAAGTAGCAGTATAGCCTCGCATTTGATTGTCAGCATTATATTCAGAAACGATAACCTATGACAAGACTCAGGCAAAGCTGACGTTTTCATTATCTGTAATTACACGAGTCGTTGGTATCTATCGTAGAATTTGTGAATTTGTGTTTTGCATGCATTTGCGCTTAATATAGTTTGCCAATGTATTTCTGCAAATTTACATTGAGCCAAAGCATGAGTTCAGAATTTGGTAATTGCTGTTACAGTAAGAAATACTTTTCTGGTAATTGGATCAGATAAGTCCCCAGTTAGATTCTAATCGATGGGTTTCCATTTCGATTAACAGCTGGTCTTGGTGCAGCTCCCATGTACAAATGAAGAAGGCGAAGAGGCTTAATTTAGTGTGATGACAATGTAGATAATAGTAAATATTTAATTAATCATTTAAATATTTTACATACTTTCATTTACACACACAATCATTTACACAGTAATCATAGCTAATTCCAAATCACACTCTTTCCTAATTCAAGGAAGAGAAATCAAGGTGTATAGAAGTTACGAAGCTATGTAGAAGTGAATGTATATACACGTGAGGTCAAAATAATGTAAATACGTTAGGTGAAAAGGAACACTTTCTGTATCAGTTAGGTCCATTGTTTGCTTTCCATCCTTGGGTTGTTCACCTATATTTCGATTAACAGCTGATTATGGTACAGCTCACGTTTTAAAAATGAAGAAGAGAAAGAGGCAGAAGAACCCCTTCATGCTTATTTCTACAAAGATAAAGAAGATGACAGTAAATATATAATATAATCATTCGACTGTTACACACACACACACACACACACACACACACACCCTCATCGTGTTAATTACGATGGTACATATATAGGATAATCATTCATGTATGATATAATCACACACACACATAGACACAAACACAGAGACACACACACATACACACACACATATTTATTGTTATTTATATTTAATTTGCACTGTGTGTTGACTTTTGTCCATGATTGTATGTTATGCATATTTAATTTGGTGTGATTGATCTTTATCAATGAATAATAGTGTGCAATTTCGAGTTAAAGTGCATAATACCACGTAGTGTAAACACGTTGACTAGTTGTGATTTCTAGATACAACTTGTATTCTAAACTTGTAATTTTCTAGAAAGATTTTTCTTTAACGGTGCGGTGGAAAATTTCATTGTAAGTGCATATCCAGAGTATTTTGTTTTGTCGTTCGTCAGATGACATTCCTTATATATGTTGGAAGTAAACAGTATTATTTATTCAATATCTTAACACCAGTCTGAGTGAAATCAAACTTAGTTGTATTCAGATTAGAGGATTTAAGTTATCTGTTTAAACTATTGGCAATGGAAATACAAAATTCCTATTTACTTAGAACTAAATCACTATTTTGATTTGGATTGTATTCTGGTGATATTTGACAACTGTTATCACATCAATATTATTTGAGACTATTGGTACATTATCACTTTCAGGGTTGAATTTCATTTTAAAAAAAAACCACTGAAATGCATTATAAATACTCTATACTATTTGACTTGTGACATTAAGATACTGGACTATTTGGGATTTAGTTCAGTTTTATAAACTCTTCATCAAATTTTATTTTGTTCTCTTAGGGCATATATTATGTTTTTAATTGTACAAAACACGGTTTTCGCACTTTTCTGTTACTTTGTTTAAGACTACATAGTCGTAACACAATTCAGAGTCGCCAGCAACACCTGGTTTCTCGTGGGAAGTCTTTTCAAGTAGGTCTGATGGTCTAGCAGATATGTTCAACCCACATCCGCCCCCCGGGGAGATGGCAATCGATGTGTGAACAGAACCGGGAATCATCTCAGGTACCGTAGGACCTAATCGACATTCACTGCACCGGCGATCCTCTCCAGATGTCTTCACAATGCCTTTCCACTGGACTCAGTTGTTTGTTATTGTTTTGTTTTGTTTTGGTTGCTTGCATTTGGTTTTGGGTTTCTTTTAAACGGCATCAGCAGTTAACTCCGCAGCTCCTGCGAAACGGAATATCCCTATTTAAGACTACACTGCTCACCTCCGTAGCTGGTAGAACAATATAGAAACTTTGCATCAAACATACCTGTTTCACCTTAAATCCCAACTTTAGACGAAGATAGACAAGTTAGCAATAAGACAGAGGTAACTCCATTCATCTTCGATTCCAGCAATGGTCGCACACTGATGGACAGCAATATCAAGCGGACGAACATCTTTTCTTCGGAGAGTACTGGCCAGAATTAACATCCAAATAGCGGCCTTGAATGCATCTCGCCTAAAGGAGAAATGACATCACACCGAAGTCGGAACCGGTTGGACATTTTGCTGAACGAGCCGAAAAAAGAAAGAAGAGCGACGTGAAACATTCGTTTGCAAACAAATCACAGCTAGTCAGCAAGGGCGTGCGTGATAGATGGATCATCTGGACAAAGGCATTTAGAATTATCAGCGCCTATGCACCAACCACCAACCCTTACATGATCAAAGGCAAATCTGATTAAGATAGGCAGTTTATTATAGCAAAGGTACTTTGGGAATTTCAGTAGTAGAGTTCGTGCAGATCACCAGACATGGCAAAGATTAATTTGCATAAATTACTTTGGCAATGGAATGCTGCTACTGACGAAATTTACTGAACACAACCTCCTTACTCGTCAACACCGTGATAGTAAGAAGACGTTATTCATGCCCCATACTCTGAGCACTTTCATTTCATCAACTAACTCATACTCAGATGAAGAGACATTACATCATGTTTGAGTGACGATGGACTGATCAAGAGGCTTATAAGCTTCAAGCTCAATACCCGAATTCACCCTAGCATATGACCATAGGACGGTAAAGCGCTCCGAAAGCCCAATGTGTTCCTAACGGAAACAAAAGTGTGTGAAACAATTGATGCTGAGAAACTTTGCAGCCATCACGAAATAATTGATATGGGCTTAGAAATGTCGTTAAAACTAAGAATACAAATCCTTCAGTCCCACCACGCATACAAATCAAAGCTTGACCTGTGCAGAACGTAGCCTATTCAGCGAAACAAACCTTTCAAACGTCCTATGTAGAATATAGCACTTACTTTAAGAGGGCAACCATTCAACAGCATTAAGAGGACTGCATAGTGTAAACTCAGACTGCATAGTGTAAACTGCATAGTGTAAACTCTAAGACTCATGGCGGACACATATGGCATAAAGATAGTCTATGCTACTATGGAGGCAACCTATGGCCATATTGCCTAATGACAGAAACTATATTACAACTGAGGACTAAGCACTTCATCAATATCCTTAACCAACAGTTATCTGTCAGTGAGGAGGAAAAAGGAAAGCTGCAATAAAAGACCACGTTCTCCAGGCAGCTGACACGCTTACCACTTCGGCAATACAACACGATTTGCAGTCCACATCAATGAGGACGCCAATGCCAAACTTACCAAGGCAAGTCTGGTCTTTGGAAAATATGCAGGAGCATGAAATCATCTTTTCTACAAACAAAAAACTGAAGGTTTACAAAACAATCGTGTTACAGACCCTGACGAATATAAAACCTGGAGGGTATTTAAACTAAATGGCATGACCATTAGGAGAAAAGTGAGGAAAATAAGATAATATGACAAGGTTTCCAGACACTGAGGTTCTAACACAGGCAGACATTCCAAGGGTCCACACTCTACTGATGAAATCAAACATGAAACGGCAGGTCGCGTAGACTCGATGTCAGCAAAGCGACAAACAAAGAAGTCTTCTAAGACGAACTGAAGAAGGAAATGATCTCAAGAAAAACGTTTTAGAGACTCCCTCGAGTCATTCTTGAAATACTTCAACAATGCGCTGAGTCTTGCGAAGATCTAGGCATTTCACATGGTGGTATCACCCATCCAGGAGCCACACACTGTGACCTAAGGAGAACTTCAAATACAAAAGCGCCAGTAATGTAGAAATCCAGGAATTATATAGCATGTCATCAGGTCCCCAATCAACCCTTAATAGCGTCACTGTTCATAGACGAACTTAACATCACACAAAACTCTATGTGATGATAAAAGCAATAAGCGTAGTTTAGGAACGTAGTGATAAAGCATTTATCCAACATCTGATGTGCAGAAATGATTGACAGAATTAATAAGCTGAAAATGGACACAGGGCTCAAAACCTACATCTAACCTTGAATAAGATACTGACCTGAACGCAGCATTGCTGGAGTTTGCTGTTATTGTTTTTATTTCGGTCACTCGGCCAACACGGGATCACAGTGGTTGACCAAGATGCATCATTGACCACAAAGATATTACTTAAACTGAACAGTGTATAAAAAACTTATTCAGGTGTACATTTCAACCGATAGGGTTGTACGGACGGACAGCTGTATATATGAACTGGTCTGTGACGTACGGACAGACATATTGTCAGATAAAAGACAATATGTTGTTAATGCACACTGAATAAATAAACTGAAGATTTACATGCAACGATAAAATAATGATTATATACAATATCTGATCGAATTTCTCATGACATAATTACATTGCCTTTTTCCTACGGCGTAAATTTATAGATATATGTTAATGTTCAGAAAACACTGCATTAGTTTTGGACATACCAACATGGACAACATAACATAATAGTTTAGTGCATTGAATTTGCATATACATCAGTTCTCTGTTCAATCCGATCATTTACAGTTAGATTAAAATAAGAACAGACAATTATAAATATTATAGTTTCTATAACTGCGTGATACAAACATTGCAATATAATCTCTAATCATTTAAATACCATTTGTCTAAGGGCAGGTTTCATGATAAATCAGCCGGAGATTTTTATTAAGCAAATGCTTTGTAAATCTGATTTCGTACTATTCTCTAGTTTACTCTGACAGTGAAAGGCTTACATTAAGCTATCTCATCCAAAATAAATCAATCGTCTGGCAAGGGTCCTTATCTATAATAGGATCAACCAACCGCTGAAACTGTAATCAAATTTACTTTAACGCCTTTTGAGAAAACTCATTATGGACAATACTAAATTTTAGATTTTAAACAACGGAGAGCAACGGTTAAATTTTCAGAGGTAGAACCACTGATATGAACAAATTATATATTATGTCCGATAAATGGGCTTTAATCACCTCGATAGACCTTTTAAAATCCTTATGAGCAATACAGAATTATGAGCAACTTAAAACTCATTTCTGCAAAGATTACATGAACCTAACAGCCTGAGAACCGCGTTGAAACACGTCTGTACTGTAGGTTTTTGATGTAAATATTGGCATAGAGAGCGCATCTCAAAACGATCAATTCTGTGTTTCCCTTTAATAAAAAAAAATCCATGATGATGATGCGGAGAAGAATTAATGTTGTGATTATGATGACGCTGTTAGTTATTGTTATTGTTGTTGATTTTTCATTTCGTATATACAATTTATTAGTTTACTAAAGTCTATCAGGAATGGCGGCTCGTACAATCATTGGCAAAATAAAGCTGTTACTTCTGTACCACTACAATACTTCAAATCTGCACTTCTTCCAATCACAAACTCGTAGTGAATATTTTTCGCATGGACTATTTTGATAAGTAACATTCCAGTTGGTTAAAGATTCAGGTTATTGGTCATTTGGAATTTCTCAGCTCCGGCGCAAAGAAATGCTGATTATCTGGTTATCCTGCATCGAGAAGGACCAGCAAACCACTAAACCACCAGAGCGGTCCTATTTTGAAGTTTTTTAATTCAAACAAACAAATAATTTTTACTGCATTGCACTGCATCAGTCAAACGTTTTCTCCCAGCTATTCAACTCTTATAGATGTTTACAGGCAGTGGAGTAGCTAAGATAGTGGGGCCAAGATGCAGACATATATACAGGGCTTACCGATTTACCAATGCCCAGAGCCAGAGGGGGAAGGGAGTTCCAGGGCTTCGGAAAACCACGCCTGACTCAAGAGGAAAACAACTTGCACACAAACGTACAGTCGATTGTTGTCATTTGAAATTTGAGTACTTTTATTGGATATTTTGCACGCTTTGAATAAAGAGACACAAATGCTCATATTTTGGTTCCATTTGGAATAAAATCAAGACCCTTTTCAAATTTTGTACCCACTCCCATAAATAAAATAAACAAAAAAACTTGACTCGAGCTGGCCTTGTTGCCTAATCTAAAATGTATTGTGTAGTTTCTATTGCCTTGCTTACTCTTATTATATGACGTCTAAGCTCTTGCTCATGTAATACAAATACAAGATATGGTTTATATTCGGTAAAGTGTCACGTGGCAAATGCATAAGAGAAATCTCAGTGTTAATGCACTGGACATGGGCATCCGCGCAAAGAAGCATTAATTTAACCTCTAAACATTCTGTGGCTGAATAAAAACTTAATAGCTCAATTGCGTGCATGTTAAAGAGATGGGAATATTATGTCTGTGACATCATCCTTTCATTGAAACATCCTCTAGACCAAAGTGATGTTCCTACTACTATTATTTACAAAAAATATTTTCTGACATTATTGACTGTCGCGGATAACAGCGGTACATGTTATGATTCAATTGTGGTCTATCTACACACGTTTTAAACGTTAGAATGCGAGTTCAAACAATATCTGGACTGATTGACGATTTAGATAGGGATTTGATAATACACAGTAATTGTTTGGAAAGTTTTGGTGCAGTAGATCGATAAGAGAGGGATTTTACTTGGCCATCTCAATACAAAGGTCAGTCCAAATAATTGAATTCATTAGTTGCGAGCTGCCTGAAATCCAGATTTTCTTTGGAACGGCCTGTCCACTATTGAATGTGATGCTCTACAGTAGTTCTCCGCTAAGATCACTGATCACCTCATCAAACGAAATGTGAGATAAAACAGGTTGCTAGTGTAAAGTTCATATTTCCTGCCTTGCCACTGAATGTAATTTTGCGTGTTTGTCTTAGTCGTAACGTGTGCATGTCGTTTCTAATTGCCTATGTCAGAGGTTGTGGCTCTTGGATCAGCAGTCGCGTACAGTCGTTATTAAACCGGAATCAGAAATAGCAGATTTTGTAGTACATCTATCCCTCTGTTAATTTTATAAATGCATCAAAATAGCTTCAATTTTACATCTACCGTTATCAAACTTTGTAAAAGGTTTAGAAGGTTTAAGGAATAAGCATTATGATTTTGGGGGTCAATAGATCAAAGGTCAAGGTCACTGAGACTGAAAGAGGAACAATGATATCCGCAAAATAAAACACTGTATGGAATAATCTTTGTGGAATGTTGAAAAGGTTAAGATGTTTTCTAGACAAATTTTTCAGTTCTAGATCATGAACATTCAGCATCAGTTTGTGGATGGCTTACACTTTGAGTGAGAAAGAAGCCGATTATTTGGTGGTCACGAGGAAAATGATTAAGCGACAAAAAGAAGGAAATGCTTTTATTTACACAATAACTTCAGTTTTAGACCATGTAGCTCCAGTAAATATTGCGGAAGGTCTGCGTATGCGATAAGAAAGAAAGATGGATAGGTCTACACATTCAAAGGTCAAGGCCATGGCAAGTTAGCTACAAAACAAAATAGTGGTTTTTTCACATTGTTTTGTTCAAGACTGCATACCTTAAACATTAATTTACTCTCGATCTACAAAACGCTCCATAGCCGACCATACTGTACCATGGACAAGTGGTCTAAAGCGCTCTCCACTACGCGTCACTGCCGTCTCACCTCTGTCTATGTGAGTTCGAGTTCCCAGATTCGGCCAATGTGGGTATGTGAGAAAGTATGCCCGTAGCTTCTGGTGGGTCGGTGGTTCTTTCCGGGATTTCCCTGGGATCTTCCTCCACCATTAATACTGGCCGCCATGTATAGCCTGTCGTGTGCTGAAATATGGCGTAAACCCTACAACATCAACAACAACAACAACGACAGTTCTGTACATGGGGCTATATAGACGACTATTAAATACGCGGAGGACGAATTACTTGGCGAGCACTGTGTTCTTGTTCTCATAGGTATTACATGACAGGAGTAAATATGCGGCTCTGCATTACACAACTAAATGATTTAGAATTAATTGCATACGTAAGTTCCTCATGTATGGTGGCGAGGAGGCTAAATTTTCGTAAAATGTGATGTTTGTTCATTGAAAAGCCGTACGTCTTGTTGTTCATGGCGAAACCTCACAAATCTGGTTAACATCATTATCTTTGTATTAAATCAAGAACGCTGGTCATAACGTTCTCTCTCTCTCTCTCTCTCTCTCTCTCTCTCTCTCTCTCTCTCTCTCTCTCTCTCTCTCTCTCTCTCTCTCTCTCTCTCTCTCTCTCTCTTACACCTAATTATTTTGAAGCATTTGGTGCTCCCCACCCATTTAAAATGTGCCGATGATACCTATTTCAGCTCTATACAGCAAAATAAATAATCATGAAAACTTAGCATTTGGTATCACCTGCCAATATAGCCATACACATACATTCAAGTCACCATTGAGTGATATAGTCTTATCAACCTCTGAACCCAGTATATCAGTTTAATGGTATTATATGGATTAACTGTATCAGGGTACTAGTATTACCTTGACCCATTATATCGGTGTACTGGTATTATCTTTACCCATTATATCAATGTAATAGTATTAAATTGACACATTATATCGGTGTAATAGTAATAATTTGACCCATTATATCAGTGTAATAGTATTAATTTGACCCATTATATCAGTGTAATAGTAATGATTTGACCCATTATATCGCTGTAATATTATTAATTTGACCCATTATATCGGTGTAATAGTTTTAACGTGACCCATTATATCAGTGTAATAGTATTAATTTGACCATTATATCGATGTAATAGTATTAAATTGACCCATTATATCGATGTAATAGTATTAATTTGACCATTATATCGATGTAATAGTATTAATTTGACCATTATATCGGTGTAATAGTATTAACTTAACCCATTATATCGGTGTAATAGTATTAATTTGACCCATTAAATCAGTGTAATAGTATTAATTTGACCATTATATCGGTGTAATATTATTACCTTAACCCATTATATCGGTGTAATAGTATTAAATTGACCCATTATATCGGTGTAATAGTATTAAATTGACCCATTATATCAGTGTAATGGTATTATCTTGACCCATTATACCAATGTAATAGTATTAAACTGACCCATTATATCGGTGTAATAGTATTTATTAAATTGACCCATTATATCGGTGTAATGGTATTAACTTAACCTATTATATCGCTGTAATAGTATTTATTAAATTGACCCATTATATCGGTGTAATGGTACTATCTTGACCCATTATATCGGTGTAGTATTACTTTATTAACCAGTTGCAGCAGTGCAATATTAATCTATTGACCAATAACATTAGTGTCATAATATTGTTTTGATCAATTTGCATTAGTGTAACATATATTATATTGACTAATTACATATGTGTAATAATAATATGTTTCATAATGTAATAATGTTTTATTCATCACTATCGTCAGATAAATGTTAATTGTCCATTCAAAGCAACATATTAGCAACAACTGCGGACACCACCAAAAAACACAGTTTAAGATTTTCAACCAAAATAAACCAGTATGGCATTTGGAAAAAGCTTACAAAGGTTGTGTACGACCTCTTGTTCAACCATTTCCGTGCTCAATGTAATATTTGCTTACGCTGATGTAATTAGTAAATATTGGTCAGCATCTAAAGGCAGCCGGTTTACGTTCACCGAGTCCCCCGAACATTCCCCCGTGATTTCGTTAGGTTGATATTTCCCACTTTTTCCAAAGCTCTCCAAGAAACAGTCGTTATCTATTCAAGTGTTCTTAAATCGCTAATAACAAATATAATATTCCACCGTTCCAACTAAGAATGACACAATCACATTTTGTATAGATTTTCTTTCATCACATGCGATTGATTTATCAATTCGAATGCAACATACTGAATACTAAATTTCTTCCTGCCTTACATAAGGAAAGATACGGAAGGTTATTTAATTCAGAGCCTCGTTGTAAGTTCAACTGATGCATAAAATACTGGTCTATATTTGTCATTTGCTTCAATCTGCCTGAAAAGGAATTCAGTTCTAAAATTATTTTGTGTTTTACGGCAGTTCTTGCTCATCCGAGAGCTTCTTTATTGCCGTGTATCAAAGAAAGGAACGTTTCACCTTTCCTTTTTTAGCGGAAGAGTACCTATCTGGAAGGGTCTAGTGTTATCTATTTTCCGACTACTACGCATAATGTCTTACTAAACGTTAACCAGCTATGATGTAATATTCTGGAAAGTCCATAATGATCATTTTGGTGTAGCTTTTGCTGGTATTTCCATCCATTTAATGTTATACTCGCCAAATAATATACTGAACTAAAATTTTTACTTAGATCTATTCTGTCGTCAAACAAAAACGAGAACAGGTACTTGTATTGATATTATATTTAATGCCGCGTCAGAGCGAATAGTGATGATACTTTTGGAAATCATTCATATAATTTAAGTTGACTACTGAATTTCATATCATGTACATACGACCTTTAAGTCGATACAACAACCAGATTGCCAATTCAAACGTTGAAGGTTTGTGGACCTTTTATATCTCGCATTACTTTTTCAGTATTGCATTTCTGTAAATGACAGCTGTCTGACTGTCTATATAAATGATAGATGTCTGACTGTCAATATAAATGACAGCTGTCTGACTGTCTATATAAATGTGGAAGCTTCGAGGATTTTTTTTATTAGCACGTAAGAATTTTCATTTCTGAGCGAAATAAGCAGCTCAACATTCATTGTTTCTCCTATTTCTAAATAACTCAAGACAACACTCGTTGTCAACAGGAAGGTTTATAAACCGGCAATTACTCCAAATATTCATTCTAACCACCTAATGACTACACATCACGAAACTCTAATAATTTACCACTTGCAAACTTTTCCTTATTTCACATTTGTATAATTCTCCAGTAAGCCTTTCAGAGCTGAATATTATTATTTCACGCTATGCAATACAACATACGACGCGTATACCCAGTACAAAGAATCATTTCCGTCTCAAATTATTAAAACCTAGACCTAAACTATCCAGATAAGTGTCGCTATTAAAAACTTAGGGAGGGTAAATTGTATGTATTTAATAAATGGGGTCCTACGTCTCGTGAATGTTGAACATTATGACGTATTCTTCAATAAATTGGTGAATTTCTTTGTTTGGGAAATATAATCCAAATATGACTCCCCATAATCAACAAATATCACTAAAATTAAACGAGCTACGAACGGAGACGTAAATATAAATAACATATCCCTTAGATGTTTTACACATTGTGTTCATAGATGTATTACATATTGTGTTCATAGATGTATTACACATTGTGTTCAGTAGTGATACCGGTCATAGTGACAGACCTGTCAGAATGTCTAGCCAAATGTGGAAAGTTTTCAGAAATTTAAAACCATGCATTATTTGTTTAATACAGAGTTACTGTTGGTCAAATAAATCTAAACGTTACTTTTTCATAAAATCAACGAAGTCTTGCCTTCAATTCATAATGAATTTAAGTATCTTAGCTCTCTCTCTCTCTCTCTCTCTCTCTCTCTCTCTCTCTCTCTCTCTCTCTCTCTCTCTCTCTCTCTCTCTCTCTTGTTTAACGACTTGCCAATTTAAATATCTTGAAAACGTAATGAGAAGGTTGTCTGGAAGATTAACCTTCTTTTAGATGTAATTGGTATTTTTGGCACGGTCTACACATCCCATCGCAGATAAGATTGCATTGCAAAGCATAAATCTGTTCACTTTCGAATTTTTTACACCAAAATTATCTTAATAACACTCCAAAATGCAAAGGCGTTAAAAAAGAGATTTAATAAAGTCCTTATGGTGAAAACCATTGTACCACCAACTCTTGACTGCGTGCTTTTATTTGTTTCTCTTGTTTGGTTATTTGTTCGTTATTTTAGATGAAGGCTACAAATACCTTTCACGTTTGAACCCTTGATCTGTATTACATCATCAAATTCCTAATTTGGCATGGCCATTTTAGCACTGAATGCCTATTAGGTATAGCAGCCAGAGATACGCATGGAGAAATAGGATGGTTTGCGGAAGTATGGTTTGATTTTTTATCTAAATTTTTTTTCTCTTACCAAGCGAATTAATAAATTAAAGTGGACGCTAAATCTGGATCAACGGCTTTATTCCACTGTTAAGTTAAGCCATTCTAGATTATTAAGATTGTAGTCCGGTAATATTAGAATCCCTCCCACCTACAAACCTCTCTCTCTCTCTCTCTCTCTCTCTCTCTCTCTCTCTCTCTCTCTCTCTCCATATAAATATACCGTTATAAAGTACGCAACAGTGTTCTGTAAACCACATGTGTTTAATATTACATTGTGTAAATATTGTACCCTCAGGAACATCATTTCATAAAATTATCAACTAGTTTTTCATCTCCATATGCTTTTATTTGACGCTTGACTGTCGTTTCAATAATAAAGCAATATTGGTTGACAGTTTTACTATAATGGCCTCCATTTGTCGGGTTGTGTCTGCTACGGTACGTAAAAGGAGACTCTACTCCTGTAAATGTTGGTTCAGAGTGGACAGCTATACCTTACTCCCTTTTTAAAATTCCTTTATGGCGAATCACTATATATAGTCATCATGCAGACTGCAACGGCAGATCATTTGCTACTGTGCCGTAGAAACTCTTGGCCATCTACTGCATCTCAAGATGTCTCGATACTAGTATGCTTCTGGATTCAGACTGGTCTGGACACGAAAATCACGTAACACTGTGTAACTTTCACTAAAATCCAAACATCTGCAATTCGAGACGCCATTCCCTTCCCCACCCTAATACTTTCAAGTCCTCAGGTGATGGGCGAGCAGGAAAGCAACTGGATTGGATACACTGGGAGCTGTAACTGCAGACCTGCACTCAGACATCTCAAGGCATATGGTCTCATTCCACAAAACCGAAGCGAGTCGTAAAAGAATTGTGCATGTACAAATTAATGTGAACTTTAAAAATGTCGTGACAAACATGGAATGATTCAGAGACTCTTTGTATTCAATTGCACCCCACCACGCATTACGATGAGGACTGTTTTGATGAGAACGATACTGTCCTACAAAGACCGTTCAAAGAAAACCATCAGCTAAGAATGACCTGTTTTGACGGTTATGCATTATCATCTAAGAAAGCGGCGTTGAACAGCATCAAGATGACTGTCCAATGAAAATTCAGAAAGATGCCGGTCTCATGCTGAGCAACAAGGTAGACGAGATTCAGTCACACGCAGACATTAATAACATGACGCAGCTCTTTGATAAGTTGCATACAATTTGCTGGTCACAGTCATCGGGAAAGTCTCCGATACTGAATGCTAACAGCAACATACAGTTCCGTAACGAAGAAAAGATACCAAAAAGATAAAACAAACGCTTCAATAGAATCCACAAGCTACAAAAATGTATAAGTGATGAGGCAAGTGATACGCTTGACCAAATGGAAGTTAATAGATAATTTGCTGATCATCCAGACCAGACTGAAGCTGAGGCAACAGGTTACCTGCTATTTCATGGCAAAACAAGTCAGACGGATGCTATACCGAAATAAGTCTAAAATTTCAAAGCCTCGCACATGGCACAGAAACTGACTCAACTTCTATAGTTAATGTGGACCCAAAGAACTGCATTGCAGGAGAAAACTGATAAATTCATTGACAACTTGTAAACACGGAAAGAGAGTATATAATCCTGCGACATCCATTGGTAGATCTACTTCAGTAGCAGGTATGCTCGCCAGAACTCTGCGGAAACGAATTGAGCACTCCATTGATACCATGCTCTTGCCTAAGAGTCAGTATGGCACCATGTAAAGACAAGGGTCGACATTTATTGTGTTTTGCAGTTCCTCAATACCGAATGTAATGTCAGGAACAGAAAGCAACATGTATATGACATTCATCGTGCCTCCGGATGTTCATGGCCAAATCGAATTGCTCAGAGGAATTCATAAGAGTTCGCAGATTCCATGGTAAATCGGTAGCTAGTATCGAGGAGGACGGTGAGTCATCTGAACCATTCATAGCAACCAATGGAGTCAAGCAAGATGGGTTTGGTCCGAACTCTTCTCCGTATGATATTCTCTGCAACGCTTACCTGGCATCAGATACTGGACTGATGTCAGTGTTTTAAATCTGAGGAGGCTAAGAAGACTAAGTTACAGTGACTAGTTGTTATGTCTCGCTTCCCTTAATACCAAATCTGTTCTGGCATTCAGCAGAGTAGTAACCTTCTTCTTCAGCAGTTGGCAATGTAGGAATCACAGTCCAAAAAAAAAACAACATACGTCAGGCACACCATCAATCACCGGAAAAGCAAAAGTAGTGATCACCATCACAGTAAATGGCCAGACCCTCCTTGTATAGAACAAGTTCACTAGGTTTGGACAATACGTTTACACGCAGTTCTCATAATTCGCGAAAGCGATGCCAGAATCCCTAAAGGAACTAAGAGAACATGCGTGGAAACGCATTGACATCAGTCTGAAAAGAAAACCAAAGTTTTGCCAAGCCATTACCTTACCGAACCTGCTGTATCCATGCGAAAACTGGACGGTATGCAGACGCTATGTGAAGATACAATACCATTTTCACATTGATTGCCTGAGAAAACAGTCGAAGATGAGATGGCATGCTATAATCCCAGGAATTCTGCAGTGGATTCAATCATTCACGCACCGCTGTTAGAATCACAGAAGAGATAAATATGCTACGTTACCAGGATGCTCTCCTAAACGCTTCAAAATTCCTTCAAGTCTTCTTTGAAACATTGCAACACTGACCCAGCGTTCTGAGATCTCACACACCTGGAGCAATCTCGTGCATACTGTAGCTACAGAGTTTGAATTGACGAGAATTCCAGAGGATGTATAGAAGCGAGTAGCTTACATCTTTGAATTGCAGTATATTGATCAGTCAACCCATGCGGAATCTCCTGGACAGTATGTCACAGACATTTCAGATAACAAATTGGACTGATATGCCACTCACGTACTCGCAGAAACTAAAGCAGGTAGTGATTTCACGGTCATCTTTGAACTTTAATTTGAATAATAACTTTAACTTGTTTGTTGAGTCTGATAAATAGCAAACACAAGTTGCGTTCACACAAATATTAAAAAGACCATTAGTTTCCTGATTTCAGGGATATTTATACATAATCTATGTTGGGGTGTGGATCGAGACAAGGAAATCCCAGTCAAGGGGTTACATTATCCGTCTCTCCACGAGGATTGTAGATTAGGAGACATATAGTGTAACCCCGCGTCTGGGATTTCCTTGCCTCGGTTCAAACCACAACGTACATTATTTTTCTCACCCAATATTTTCGTTTAGAGTAAAAATAATTATTCACTAGTTTAATATAGTTTACATACAACACTTTACATCCTGCTCATTAATACAAATATATTAATGAGGGTTGTAGTGTGATCGTTACATCTATTAATGCAAATGTATTAATGAGGGTTGTAGTGTGATTGTTACATCTATTAATGCAAATGTATTAATGAGGGTTGTAGTGTGATTGCTACATCTATTAATGCAAATGTATTAATGAGGGTTGTAGTGTGATCGTTACATCTATTAATGCAAATGTATTAATGAGGGTTGTAGTGTGATCGTTACATCTGTTAATACAAATGTATTAATGAGGGTTGTAGTGTGATTGTTACATCTATTAATGCAAATGTATTAATGAGGGTTGTAGTGTGATTGTTACATCTATTAATGCAAATGTATTAATGAGGGTTGTAGTGTGATCGTTACATCTATTAATACAAATGTATTAATGAGGGTTGTAGTGTGATTGTTACATATATTAATACAAATGTATTAATGAGGTTTGTAGTGTGATCGTTACATATATTAATACAAATGTATTAATGAGGGTTGTAGTGTGATTGTTACATATATTAATACAAATGTATTAATGAGGGTTGTAGTGTGATTGTTACATATATTAATACAAATGTATTAATGAGGGTTGTAGTGTGATTGTTACATCTATTAATACAAATATATTAATGAGGGTTGTAGTGTGACTGTTACATATATTAATACAAATGTATTAATACAAATGTATTAATGAGGGTTGTAGTGTGATTGTTACATCTATTAATGCAAATATATTAATGAGGGTTGTAGTGTGATTGTTACATCTATTAATGCAAATGTATTAATGAGGGTTGTAGTGTGATTGTTACATATATTAATACAAATGTATTAATGAGGGTTGTAGTGTGATTGTTACATATATTAATACAAATGTATTAATGAGGGTTGTAGTGTGATTGTTACATCTATTAATGCAAATATATTAATGAGGGTTTTAGTGTGATTGTTACATCTATTAATGCAAATATATTAATGAGGGTTGTAGTGTGATCGTTACATCTATTAATACAAATATATTAATGAGGGTTGTAGTGTGATTGTTACATCTGAAATACACAATTTCTACGCGTAAGCAAGAAACAAAATAACAACATAACAACATAACAACACAACAAAATAACAACATAAAACGTCGCATAGTAATAAGGTATTATCACATTTAATATATGGATGTTATATGAAATTGACAATAAATTATTAATATTTCTTAAACCTTTTCATTCTAATCAGTTCCGTTCTTGAAAGTTATGTTGTAAATAATGAAACGATACTGGGTACTCAGCTGTAATGTAGTTATACTTAGTACAAGCCGTAACGTAGAGTACAATGTTGCATTAGACAAATCATGGGTAATTAGTGATCTGAGTTACTATAGCACTCCTTTTCTTTGGAGGAGGTGAAACTGTTTGTGTCATTCTTGTGTTGTCCTAATTTTGATTGTAAAATAACCCTCGTTTATAAAAGACCCCCCAAATACCGACCATAACAGATAACCATGTGTTAAATTTTGAAGTTCACGGATTCTTTGAAACTTTATTTGTCTTTCTTGGAAATATGCCAAGTGATACAATGAAATTTATTTACGGATTAAAGTGTTGAGGGATAAATGATTCCTTCTGACTGGTAAGTGCATTATTTGTCATTAAATATTGTGGAAATAGTTTTGATTCAACTGGGGCACAGTGAAGATGCGTAACAAAATTAGAATAAAGCATGATTGGCTTATCACATTTCTGGATGCTACTACTAAGTGTTTTGTATTTGTTTAAGATAGTTGGGAGGCTATGGAGTGTATAGGTCTATATTCTATGTGCATGGATCAGTGTTTTCTGTCATAATTCATTGCACATAACATTGAGAATTTCATCTTATCGGTAGCACAGTCAATTTTCAGGCTAGCGTCATTAAATATAGCTAACAGTATATAATTGTTTCACACGAAGTATTTAAAACTTGTTACGTAGCTTTATCAATATTTAATGACGCGGACCCAAAAATGTACTGAGCAAAGCCAGCATACATAGGATACAATTGTCCATGTTGTCTGGAACGGACTAGCATAATATCAAAAGCTTGACATCGAAAACGTGTGTGCAAGGACGTATTTGGGGAGAGAGCGCGGGGAGATTTTCATGTGCTGTAAAATTGCTGTAGCTAGTCTATATAAGAAAATTAACAAGCCCGTCAAGTTCTGCCGCCGCCCGCAACCCCCTGAAAAACTGAAATGGTTTCCCCGCGTGTGTGTATTTGTCTCTCTTGAAATGTTTTTGCATGGTTTATTCTCAAAGATGGATTGACCTTAAGTTAATATGTTTTTGTTACATATTATTAAAGTAGTTATGGGCGCGTGGACATCGTCGACGACTGGTCTGATCTGATTTGATTGAGACAGGAAACGTAAGTTTAGCAAAACAGCTGTTTCTCTGTTGCATGGGTGAGAAATTAAAATGCAGAAGTAGTAGTAGTTGTAGTATAGTTGAGAGAGAGAGAGAGAGAGAGAGAGAGAGAGAGAGAGAGAGAGAGAGAGAGAGAGAGAGAGAGAGGGATTTGTATAATAAATACAAATTACTTCTGCTCTTTTCCATGAATAAAATGTTTCCGATTAATTCTTTGAATGTACATCCTAATTCAATTGCCGAAAGGTCTAAGTATTTTTTTCATCACTTACAACAAAAGCAACAGCAACTACAACATTAATTATGCCAACACATATATCCTCTTGCGACTTATTCTTGTACATGGTGCTATTAAATGTAATGGACTATGTAAAATATTGTTTGCACACACTCAACTTAATTGTCTGTTCTACACAGTGGCTCATTCTTAAAGCTTCTAATTATATTCGTATTTTTCTATTATTATATCAAGGCTAATTGGGAATATGGCTCCATCAACATATTCGTCAGTTATGTTCAAGAACTCGAAATACACTGTAGGTATTTATAGTACATTCCTATGATCTATCCCTACATTTTCCATTATATTTTGGATGAATGAATAATGGGAGATGTTATATGTTAAGAGTGAACACTATCTGATTATATTATTGGTGACATATGGTAGCTATCTGGTTAGGGTATATCGAAATAATAGGAGAGTTAGACTTTATGGAGAAAAAAAGATTATCTTATCTGCGGGTTACGGTCTAATCTAAAAGCGTACGCAAGTTGTGATAACACCAGTTCCAGATCAACACGTTCTAACACAATCAAACATTATCAAAAGCATGCATATCTCATTTCCGATAGGGAAATCCCTTGATACCATTGCTGTAAATTCCCTTGCAATTATATTGCCTGGTTATCCGCGTATATAACAAGAAAAATAAAACTAAGATGAGACGGATAAGACAACTGCGAATGGTACAGAATGGCTGAGAACCAATTTCTTAACTTTGTGGAAATTCTTTGGTCCGAACATTCCTAAGAGAAGAGATGTTCACACACACACACACACACACACACACACATATATATATATATATATATATATATATATATATATATATATATATATATATATATATATATATATATATATATATATATATATATATATGTTTCTCTCTGTGTGTGCGTGTGTAGTAGTAGTAGTAGTAGTATTAGTAGTAGTAATAGTATAGTTTTCAATGAAAGAGAGAGAGAGAGAGGATGTGTGTAAAAAATACAAATTACTTCTGATCTTTAAATTGTCTCCGATTAATTCTTAGAATGTACATCCTAATTTAATTGCCGACATTTCTGAGTATCTATATCATCAATGACAACAAAAGCAACAGCAACTACAACTACAACAATTATGCCAACACATATATCTGCTTGAGACTTTTGCTGTACATTGTGCTATTAGTACAGTTGAACATTACTGTCAGAATACCGGAATTGGCAAGAAGCACAAAGCAACCATTGTATTTTTGATTGCTAAGACGTTTAACTCTTGCCAGTTACACAACCAACTTTTAGTGATATTCAGATCACACTTAGCTCTTAAGAGAGGTGTTCTATGACCACTATAAAAAATGATGGCAGTGACGTAATGTATGCCTTGGTTGTTGCCATTGTTACAACGATCGATCAATAGACTGAGTTTTCTTAAAGAAGTAAATACAGATGATGAAGGTAAGTCATCTAACGCCATTCGAGATCTATCTGTACAGTATCGAGATCTATCGGTACAGTATCGAGATCTATCTGTACAGTAAAAAAATGGATAAAACAGAAAAAGCCAAGTATTATTCCAGGAGTAATAGTAACTAATGTGTGGGCAAGGTTGCAGGTTAATCTGGGAGATGCATTATTTCCCGAAGTTACCACATATGAAATAAAATATTAATAATTTCGTACCTTTTTGAGTCATTATAGCAGAAACCTTTGTGTCCATATCTGGTTAAACTGGAAGCAGAACTAAAAAGTTATTCAAATACAGTCCTTCATGAATCGCAAGGAAAACAAGTAAGTTAAGAACCTTTCAATCGGACTGTTAGATGTTAGATTCCTAAGAATTCGCAGACAGGAAAGGATAGGGGTAGCCATAATTACGTCGATGCTATATCATTTACTATATATATATATATATATATATATATATATATATATATATATATATATATATATATATATATATATATATATATATATATATATATATATATATATATATATATATATATATATATATCTGTGTGTGTGTGTAATTACGTCGATGCTATATCATTTACTATATATATATATATATATATATATATATATATATATATATATATATATATATATCTGTGTGTGTGTGTAATTACGTCGATGCTATATCATTTACTATATATATATATATATATATATATATATATATATATATATATATATATATATCTGTGTGTGTGTGTAATTACGTCGATGCTATATCATTTACTATATATATATATATATATATATATATATATATATATATATATATATATATATATATATATATATATATATGTGTGTGTGTGTGTGTGTGTGTGTGTGTGTGTGTGTGTGTGATTTATAGCACAACCTAATGCAAAAAATGTATTTATGTATTTGTACGGTTTCTTGGTCATTTTACCACCTCCCCATCCAAAATTTGTGATTGCACAAATTAGCAGTGTTATTACAGTCTTGCCACAATCACTTCTACCTCTAGGAGATACCTGGATGGAAGGCACGGCAACTTTTCTACTTTGGCTATTGCCGCGTACCCAATTTGTGAAGCTATAATCTTTCTCATTTTCTCCGAAAATACATCTGCTATTCACCACTAATTTAATGATTCCATCCATTCATCCATACATTACGTACGTACGTACATACATACATACATACATACATACATACATACATACATACATACATACATACATACATACATACATGCATGGATTTTAAAGTGTTGGTATAAAGCACTTAGATATTCCAGTACTGTCTGCATATCAAAATGCAATCTACCCATGTCATATCAGTGCGCATATATAAAACAGTGTTTAAACAGTAGGCAATCGCTTATATTCTCTATAGATCAATGACGAAATGCCACTAATTATTCATTAGTGACGTAAGTAAATAACTAGAAAAATATTAATAATCTTGCATAAGGGCCCAATTTGCGAAATATGTGGAGTGACAGAAAAAGAATTCAAGTCTGACGAAACTCTTAAAATCGAATTTAGACCAATAGCCTAGAACAACAATGTCCTCTGTATGACCTGCGTGCGCACTCGTGTGTGTGCTAGTGGATATAACAATGGTTCAGTTATATCGCTATGATGTCTGCAGTGTGGCAGTTTATAGTGATGTCTAGCACATATGCATTATATCGCAGATATAGGCCTATTGCTTCATACCCCAATCATACATTATCCTGATACCAGGCCACCAGTCCTAACACTAACCTCTTAATACTGAGCGTCTGGCGAGGCAGCTGCCAGTACCATTTTTCTAAGTCTTTAGTATAACTCGTCTAGGATTCGAACCCGCGACCTTGGACACTGTAACCACTTATGCCGTTTTCTTTTTAGTCCCCAATTAAAGAAACAAAATACATTAAAGATGACTAAAATAAACAAAGCATAGTCATTTCATCCAGTAATTAAAAATTCTCCAATTAGCGCCCAGATGGTCCCAAACACAATTTACGTTTCGACGTTCGAATTAAACAGGATTTTCTAGAGTAATACGTTCGCCATATTTGCATGGTCCAGTCTATTTTCCAGGAACAGATGTGACCTAGTTCACCGTGTTTGATAATCACAATATTTCCGAGTAGTCTGAAATTAGAGCTCTTTGAATATGAGTATACAAGAGATTCTCCTTTCTTGTGCAAATTTGTGTTTAAAATATGTAAAACATATATTCGAACAACTGGACGCAAACGACGCAGTATAAATTGATATGGACAGTTCTAGAAACCAGAAAGTAAATGAAAGAAGTCTGTCTGATTGTTTACAGGGAGAGTTTCCGTTTGCTTTGAAATGCCAGTAAGCTGAAACTGTAAGGGACACCATGGCGACAAAGAGGTTAAAATTATAAATTGATGAACTAAATGACCAAATCTTTACATTTTTAAATAACCTTGATGTTTTTTTAAATTTTAATTTGTAGGCGGTTACTACCCAAAACACGAGCATATGTGAATACCAAAAGTCTCTCCAACATCGCTCTGGACCATTGTATCAAGCCGCGAGCAAAAACAATAAAAATATGAGCGATGCTAATCCTGGCATGTGTCATGCAACGATGTCGCTGGATCTATTGATGATGGTAATAAACAGTCAAACGGACCGAAGTAAGGTTGAAAGTCATAAAAAAAGGATACAATTGCTTTATACTCGTTAGAAATGTCAAAAAAGCATAATAATGACATGGATAAACTGTAAATACATTTAAATGTTTGAATTACATCTTGTTGGTTCGTGTCACCTCTCACTCGTTTCAATATACTCACCAGTAAGCAATCGGTTTACGCGTTCAGTGTCAAAGAAGCTAACCATGCTGTATTGCTAGTGCCCTACAGTTTAAATTAAGACCATCCTTCGTTTTTAAATCATAAGTGTGTTTTATTTATATTTAGATGAAATTTGAAACGTTGTGGACAAATATTTTGAGCCTCTACTTATTAATGCTAAACGTGTATAATATGTTGATGTTCATTACAAACCTGGTACAATTAACATGACAACGTTATTTATTGCAATATTAACATAACAATAGATCAGTTTCATATAATGGTTAGACAAATTAAATTATTCAAATAAGATATTCAAATAAAATCGTGTAGTATGAAATCGTGTTTTAATCACATTGATCATCGTCTTATTGATATATTCGTATAGAGATAACATCTATACATATACATTCACTCCTTTTACCTGCATTCTTTACTACTTGCCGTGGTTATTTGTTTGTCAAAGAAACGACTGTCACATAAACCGTCAAGAGTTTAGAAGAGGAAAGTGACGTTGATGCTACCATCCAAGGAGCAGAGAGTTGCATCTCTGATGTGAAATCATGGATGACATGTAACAAGCTGTAGATGAATGATGATACCAATGAGGCTATTCTGATCACAACACAAAAACTTTCTGATTCATATCCTTTACCTCAAACAATAAAAATCAGTAACACCAACATTAAATTCACACAGTCAGTACGAAGCCTAGGTGTTACTCTTGACAGTACTCTCACATTGCACCATCGTGTCATGAACATATTTTGAGCTGAGACGTATCAGCTTCATGCGCAAATATATTTCAGTTGATGCCACTAAAACATTTGTAATGTTCATTAGTACTTTCAAGACTGGACAAGTAACTCAGTTCTGTCAGTTTCGTCGCAATATATACTCCAGTAACCTCAAAACATTATAAACACAGTTGCTCGTATCATCCTTACAGTACCACGATCAGAGCACACCTCCCCGCTGCTCTGTACCCTACTCTGGCTATCCATTCGATCCAGAATCACACACAAAATTTGTTCACTATGCTACTTTTTAATGACGGATTCCAGTCTAGCATACCTATCTAGCGTCACCCATGTGTACACACCATCAAGATGCTTACCCTCCTCTTCTGCCAATCGTTAACTCATTATTTCCACCTTGAAAACGAAGCCATCTAGACAATGTTCTTTTGTTCACTAGGCCCAACAACATGGAACGAATTGCTCATTGAAATTAGACACAAAGATAGTGTTCCATTTCGAGAGTGCTCTTAAAACTCACATTTGTCGACTGCAAAAACAAACTTAAAAGACTTAATAATATTTACTACCTTAAATATTTTCAACATTTTTTAATTTTTCTAATTTAATGGTGTTTGTTTAACTTTTTGTTTTTGTAGTCATATCATTATGTATGTTGTAAAGTGCTTAGAGCTTATAAAGATCTGGGCGGTACACAAACTCCACGTCATTATTATTACTAAATCACATATAATTTGTGTGTCTACGTTGATGTTATTTTGTGTTTAACAGTGTGTTCGAGACTTTGTAACGTTCGGTAAACTTTGTATTTCTGTTCTACTGAAACTTTCTAAGTTTGCACAGAGCGTTTACTTTCTAGGCCTTCCGTAATTTTGTTTCCAAAGCTGTATTAATATTTATCCGAAAATCACTCAAATGTAAACGAACGAATATGTGTGTGATTTTGGACGGTAATGCTAATCAAATATAATAAATTACTATCAACACGCACACATACACATCCACACAAACGTATCTACTAAAATAAACACTTTAAACAAGCTGAGTATAAATTGAAATAATCCATTCCAGGCGACGTCTTTCTAGAATTATCTGAATTCATGATAAACAAAACGTTTCATTATTGTTCATGCACATTCAAAATTAATTTTGTTAAGGTCATTAGGAAACAAACTTTGCCTCACTTAATGGAGTATAAACTGGTAGCTAACGGATCCTATATACATAGATAATCAACTGGTAAACGTCTGATGTAGGTGGAGCACAAGGTGGTTAATAGTCCTATTATGAATATGCATGTAGCGTATCGGATTGTTTTCCGCTTTATCAATAGATGTATAGTTTAAATCGCAAAGTGGAATCTTATCCGGGATCTGTTGACATCATACCGGATGGGTCGCTTGTTGGGGGGTAGGGGATTTTGGGGCATGGGGGGGGGGTGATAGTTCGACGGGGCTCAGTTAACGCCATTTCGCAGCGCAAGATAGGGTATTTAATGCGGAAAGTACAGTTGCTGGAAGAAAAACCAGGGATAAACAATGTGTGAACCAACGATTCAGGGTAGCTATTAACAGCTTTCTCACATAACCTCAGTGGCCGACCCAGGTCTTCGAACACGTGGATATATATATATATATTTAGATGGCAGTGATTGGTAAAAGCGAGATATTTAGAACTTTCGGCCCGCTTCTGCCTCCACATGATTCGTGTGTACACAAACGACACTACTAAAATTGCAAAATGAACTTTTTAAGTTAGAAAATAGCGTAATTAGTTGTTGGTCTTCCTCTATTTTATCATAGACAAGGTCAGGGGCGTCATTTGGGGAAGGGCGGAGGTGGAGCCTTTGCTTCCCCAATAAATTTACAAGTGCTTTAAATCTGATAGTTCATCTGTTTACTTCAACGGTACTTGTGACCTTTTCCAGATCAAATGTCCTTATGTGACGATTGTACTTGAAGACCTTCACATATCACTCACTGTATTCATTGTTGTAGTGGCTTAAATTAGTACCCAACCAAAATTATCAGTCCTGTACTTAACAAGGATGTGCATGTTATCTTGTACCGAGTAAGTGACACCAATGAAAGAATGCATTGAAATACGCACTGGTAACACGATGCCTATGATAGTTTCAAAAATACGTGTCGCTGACAGAAGTATTATCACACTGTATTGATTATATAGGAGCGGTAAGGGAGTATGGTCTTCAAAACAAGGGCGTATTAGTAGGTTTAAACATAAATTAGTGTTACAATATGATAAAAATGGGACTAAGCACACACTGTAACAATTTAAATAAACCATTTCCTTCTGATAAAATTATTTCAATACAATTCAAGACGATGAAAGTGTAGCAAACACTGATGTTTAAAAAGAATGTAGAAATAGAGAGCAAGCGAGACAGACATACAGACAGACACATACAGACATAAGGAGAGGTGCGACACGATGATATCTATCTATCTATCTATCTATCTATCTATCTATCTATCTATCTGTCTGTCTGTCTGTCTGTCTGTCTGTCTGTCTTTCTGTCTGTCTGTCTGACTGACTGTGTGTGTGTTTATGTGTGTAATACGATACTATAGTCATCTGGTATCAGTCATATATTTGTATCCATGTAGAATTTTCTATAATATTAATTGCATGCCACTTTCAACAAAGCAATTAATCTAAGCTATGGATTATATATGGTACAGAAAGACAGTAACTTAGTTCCTTGCTGACAATTCTTCAGACAGAACATGCAGAGAAATGCAGGGTGGGTTCTGTTTCACCCCTGGAATATAAAGGGGTGTCAACATTGATTAGTTTTTAAAAGGATTCCATAATGTGCCAGTTTAGCATGGAGATGTAGAGATCTTTATGACTAAATGTAGGCAATTTGTTGATTTTCTATTAGGACATATAACACTTTTATCAAGCACAGTAAGATACACCACACTGCATAACCTTTTAAGATTGCTACGCAAGGCAACTTGGTACAGAGAAGGATTAAATAGTATTTGGCATGAAATTATAAGTGACTATATTTGAATGGTAAAATGTATAATGTATTTGTTATGAATACTACATGCAAGAGTTAAATATTCCAACTCTTTTGCTGAAAGGACACCCTCTCTTATGCAGCCGTGCCTGACAGTTAGCAGGTCCAATGCGTGGGCCGAATTAAACCAAAACGAACCGAAACCAAATCGGAACGAACATCGAAACGAAGTATAATATCATGTGACACATTTGTTGTGTAGTTCAGAGGAAAATGTCCAGATATTTATGTGGAAAGTATGGCAGTTTAGTTTTTCTTTCTGCGTATGATTATAGTCTTGCATTTTGATAACATTAACTGTGTGACCATAAGTGAAAACGAGACTCGGAATTGGAAACGGTCTATAAAATAGTAAGATGTTTTCATAAGCGCATATTGTGCAGTAGCTTTTATGTGTTATCAGCAGCATAATGCATGTAATTGACCAGTAATTGACCAGTATATGGTTGTTCTTGTCTCGTTAGCCCCAACTCTCTTCACACACCCAATGAACCTCGAAGAGCAACAAATGATGAAAGTTACACTGCTGTAAGACTATTCAACAATGCAAAGACAGATTGTATGTGCGCGTGTATAAACGAAAACAAAAGCATACCCCTCCTTTGTATGTGTGGTTATGTGCATTAAGACCTCAAATGCGTTATCCCCTTGTCCAAGAACGTGCTTTTGTATGTTTAAATGAAACAATTCAAGCTCCCTTAATATGTATGATTTTATGTTGGGTTATAAGTACGTATACGTTCCTAACCTTGCAACACACACGGAAATGTATTCTGTATATTTCGTTTCGTTTCTGTTGTGTACTGTTATAAAAAGGGTTACGAATATTTGCAAAGATTTACCTAAAACGTTTGACATTCTCAGACTGATTTTATTTTCCCTTATGTCTGCTAAACTGTGTTTATTACATTTCATTTGTACAAAGATGAGAAACGCTCTTGTCATTTGGCCTCATTTAAATGTTTTTACTAATATGTTTCCCATGTCCCTTATTATTCACAACAACACCCACCATCATACCCATCACCCACCATCATACCCATCACCCACCATCATACCCATCACCCACCATCATACCCATATTAGAAAGGTGTAAATCCAAATTATCAGACCATCAGACCAAACTTTAACTGGAATATTTATTTTTTGGACTTTCGATACAACGATAACGAAGTAACCGAGATAGCGGTTTGAATGCTTTTAAAACCCTTTTATCCTTTATTATTCATGCTTATGAAGTTGGTTAATGATAGAAAACAAAGCAACAGTTCAGTCATAAAGTAACGGTATTTAATATTTGGTAATGGCTTGGAAAAAATACCTAATGAAATACCAAATATGCTGACTGCACGCCTATACATACAGTATCGCCATTGCCATCCCCCTTCCCACCCTAATCCCGTGTGTGTGTGTGTGTGTGTGTGTGTGTGTGTGTGCGTGTGCGGAGTATGCATCTATGTATTCTATGTAGGTACGTATACGAACACAATGTCAAAATTGTGTTTTATAAAGGAAGACATTTGAGGTTGTTTTGAAGTGCAAAATGTATGTTCACTTGTTAAAGTAAACTATAAATGAACATACCTTTATACGCCGATTAGTCCAAATAGCCTTGAATAAAACAACTGTCTGCTACAAACATTTCCCAAAGTTATACCCTTGCTGGCTAATGGTGTCTTGACTTCTTATTCAAAATGAATGACACAACAAGTTAATCGCCGATTATAGGTAAGATCCATTGATTCTTTGAATTAATGAGAACCTAACCTCAGTCTGTAGTACCTGCTGCAAACAGTGATCAACTAGCCTAGCTCTTCAATTGAACTGCTTTACTGTACCCAACACACGGTATTACTGTACTGAAACATATACATATATGTATACATCAGTAGGATAGCTTGACTTCTTTTCGTTACGCAAATCGTGCTTACTGAGAACAATACTTTGAACACCAATCATGGACGCTGTTGTAAACACAGTTATAACAATGGTGCAGCCACAATTGAAGTCAAACAATTAATACTTTTTGTATCATTGTTCATGCATGTAAATTAATAATCTGTGAAGTCACATGAATAACATTTATTGCAATCGTTTGTTCACAAATGGGGAGCGGAGAGATTTCTTTGAGCGATTATTTTTGGCACAGAAGTCGTTATATTTTGAAATTGTGTACTAAGTTCAAAAACATGACTTCATTCAATAGACGGTAACGGTCATTATCACATATAAACTCTTTCCATCTTATGTTAAGTTCGACCGCTTCGGTGGCCTAGTGGTTGCAGCATCCGCCTCAGATGCGAGAGGTCGTGGCTTCGATCCCCGGCTGAGTCTTGCAAAAGACTTACAATAATGGTACTTTTTAAGATGAAGATTCAGTGTTTAAAATCTGAAAGAGCTATTTGAGCAGTTTGTAAATGACCTTCATCTTTTTATAAAAGATTAAGGATATAGTGTAGAAGTTAAAGAGAAAAAGAGTAGAGATCATAATCAGTTTCCGGCAAAGTCCTAATCTGTAACAGAAAGGTTCAACAATGAAGGTTTGGAACTCACACTACAGAAATGTACAGATATTGCCAGAACAGATAAGCTAGACAACAATGTATGTGGAATACACATATGTAAACGCAGTAAAAAAAAAAAAAAACAATGTCAAAACAGCATTGTCAGCTGCAGCGCATAGGTCAGAGAGACCAAGGTAGAACTATCAAAATGTGACTCTAGTCACATAGGTTAATATTGTTCCAAAGGTTTGCAGAGATCTGTCATCTCCAGCCTATTATAGTGATTTCGTTATTGTTACGATGTCGACCACGGAATTATTACCAGGAATGATTAAACAATAAAACAAAATTTCACATTAATGGATGGACGACATAGATCTTAGCAAATATATAGATTCGAACAACACGAGCTCCCGTATATAAAACATAATCATTTAATGAAACAAACAAAAAGGAAAGAAATGAATATGACAGTTGAATGATATACTTTACTATACACAATTTATTAGAAATTCAATTAGCCATTATATTAAATCAATAAAACAAATTTCATCAAATAATCGAGTGATTGACTGAACTTAATTTTTTTGGCATATCGTCATCACATGCTCGCCACAAATTTTCCTCAAACCACATGCTGGTGAATGACCATCGTTGCCATATTTAAATGTTTAATTATCTTCATTTTCTCTCTCTCTCTCTCTCTCTCTCTCTCTCTCTCTCTCTCTCTCTCTCTCTCTCTCTCTCTCTCTCTCTCTCTCTCTCTCTCTCTCTCTCTCTCTCTCTCCTCATGGGTCATCAACCATCTTCTCCATTGTACAGTACACGTATGGAGCTACGCTTTTTGACTGATACCTTTCGGTCTTTTCCAATTCACTGTTGATAGTAGGTCGACATTTCCGTATTATTTTGCTTCTCGATGTCTCTTTCTAGTCTCTTCGGTCCATCAATGTCTTGAGTGTCGCCTGTGCCATTATGTTCAGTAAAGGTATGGAATTATTTTTCCTTTATCCTTTATGCTTCCTGAGCCATTGCTCGATTATCATCAGAGACTGTCCTGTGTCTTTTCTCTTATTACCTGTCTCTCAGACTTCCATACCCCCTACACCGTGGACATTTAATAACGAGAGAAAACTTGTTACTCCATTCACCACCCCCACTCTAAGTCTAGACGTTTTTTGCTTCGGCACAAAACCTCGGACTACCTGAAAATTCGTTGTGTGACACTTAAACCATGAAATTCCGTCTGGGGAACACACATCCTCGTTTATCTTAGCCTGTCAGGATTACTTTCTCTAACTTCAACACACTTCAGAATTTCTCTCTAAACCGCATTTATTAAAAACTATTCCGGAAACATATATTTGACAAAACTTGTTTCAAATGGCTTAAGATTTCCTAAACATTTTACTCTGGCTTGTCTGAACGCTGTTATTTGCCGCTATTTAACCTTACGTTTACATTGGCATATTCCATCAGTCTAACCGTTATTCTATTGAATCATGTACAAAGCAGAGCACATCTCATTCTTCGCAGGCATACATTTATTGCGAGCATAGCCTATACGACCGTCTTAATGGCTTCATGTCAGACTGACTGCAAACTGTTCGACAAATTTTACCACCATTACATAGGTAAAAAAGGTAAAATTATAGCAAGAAGTACAGTCATTTTGCAAGCAAGTCCCTACCTAGGAAGCGAAGTTATAAGAAAATGAAGAAATTAAATAAAGAAGGATTACATACATTAACCTATTAGTCTAACAGTATATATAGTACAGAGGATGATTTGTTTGGCGGAATTTTGTATAAATCTATCAGTCCGGATCAGATGATTATACCATTCAATTTAAGATGCACAAGAATAGAATATTCATGCAAGTTAACACTGATTCGAAGGCAATATTATCGACAAGCTAGGAGTCATAGAAACACATATGGCGTTGAAAAATCAGGGTGAAAACTCAAATCTTACATCGGTTTCGGAATCATGCCCTTAGAGATATCTGAATGTGGTTCCGCATTCATGCTCGTAGGGAAGATATAATGGCATGCAGTTTTACAAAGACAACAGTTGTAAAATTGTTGTCAATGTAATTGACCACTTCGTACATAAACTGTTCGGATCAGAAACCTAAAAGAATAATAGGATGGTTCAAACATTTGGTCAGAATGGACCCAGAATGGAATCTTGTAAGTAATTTCATGGAATATTCAACAAGAATACGATTACCTATTCCCAGGTTTGCGATGCTTGCTGACCAGCACAACATTCATGTGAATTAAGACTATACACCAGTGATGTATCCACCAAGAAAAGTACAGGTTTAAGTCAGACACAAAGTTTTGGAATTTTCAATAACTGAAGAGAATTCTAACAGAAGACATAATAAATCCACACACGGAATCTACATGATAGATAAGTAGCATGATGACGTGTTCCGACCCATCACACCATGACAGACTACTAGTAGATGGAAAGGAAAAAAACTGGCAATCAGATTCAGGTCAAAAGTCTCGAGAGAAAAAAATACAGTTTGTACAAACGGTAAAGGCAGAAGACAAAACCACACTTAAAAAAAACAACCTAGTAAATGGCTAGCAACATAAAAAAGGGCAGTTGGAACCAAACATTGGAACCTACTGGAATTACCGAGATCAAATTTTTTGGAATGAATAGATGTCGACATTATCATTTAGTATGTTCGCTCTTGGCACCAGTGGGAAAGGGATGTAAACGTATTAACAATGTCACTGAGTGTAGCCGCCATATTCATTGTTTAGGTACGTTTAGTTGTTTAGATATGGAGAGCGTTATGTTTGTGTAATTTTTAAGTAATTGAATGTGCTTTAAAAATCAGCAATCTACAGATTATTAAATTAAAAAGTATCGTGCCTAATTAAATTAGCAATTACTAATCAAAAATACAGTTTAAGTGCATACATATATTCAGGTAATGTATGTACACGTATATGTATGTACATGTATTAGTATGCCTTCTGCATTTTGAGGTAATTGTATGTACATGTTTGTGAGAGAAATATGGATATCTACTTGGTTTGTTTTAGATGTATATAGGTTGTGTTGTCCATCTGTGTGCTGAGAAATTTCGTTTTATAGTGACATATAATTGACCCTTAGCTGCTTCAGTTCATATATCATCTGTTATATGTGCGTCTCTTGTTAAACTCTTACATTTTTTTTTACCGGCATTTGCTTGCTTGTTTCAATTAGCTTCGTACTGTATCAATTTCTTTCATACAAAGCAAATATGTTACTTGCAGTATGGTTTCATGAAACTGTACATCTGTCCTAAACGCTTCATCCATAATGTCAGCTAAATCACTGTACCTTTTATTTTCTCTTTGTATGTAATATATAGTGCATTTAATAAGTCTATAAAAACAATCTGAACGCAATGTCACGATATAAGCTTGTAAACTATACATTCATTTCCTCTTTATTTATTATTGACGCAAGACATTTGATTGATTTTCAACCTGGAATTAAGTATGAATATAGTATGATAGAAAATATAATGTTACAGTAGTTGTTTGTTTATAATTATTGATTACGTGGCCATTCTCTATGACTTGATTATACCGGGAAACAACATATATTTATTTCCATGATTTACTGAAAAATCCTATAACAAAAGTATTTCAGTCGACTAAAATTGGATAACTGATTCACGTGCTGACATCACAACTTTGTCACAACGAGTAGATATTTCTACAATAATGGATTGCGACAAGATACCTTCGCAGATAGACAAAATGTGCTTGTTATAAATTTTCACAGATTAAGAAACAGTGGCCGGCATTTTAATGACGTTTAGAGTCTTCGTCCTCATAATTATAATTACGAATATATTATTAACAAAATCAGTCAATCTGATTGTATAATACTGATTGGTCCACAGAAAAGCAAACAGCCAGTATTAATTATTTGTGTGTGACTGACTTATTAATAAATGTAAAGATCATATGAGAGTATTGAATATGTGGGGGCATTACAACTTAGAAATACGATTAAAATGTTTGTTTAATATTCGACAACACTTAGACTTACTGCAGATACAAATGTTGAATTATCAAACACTGCTTAAGGTTTGAACGTAAATAAAGTTGCAAACTTTCGGAGAAATATAAATCATTGTAATAATTTAAGACTTCGAAAACGGATGCATATAAGGATTGAAACAATGACTTTTATTATTCAAATTTAATCAAAATACAGTGGTGGTGTAGAAAATATTTTGTTCAAATGAAGACTCAATGTTCATGTACACCGTATTATGGTCTCTCTCTCTCTCTCTCTCTCTCTCTCTCTCTCTCTCTCTCTCTCTCTCTCTCTCTATCTCTCTCTACAACATGACTATAATATTCCTGATTGAACATTAAATCAGATACGCGGAGCAGACATAGAAGAATACTAAAAAAGCAGAAAACTGAACTTTAATGCTAGTATCTGTTAAATATGAATCATATGAGAGTAAGTACAAAATGGAACTTATTCGAAACGGTGATATGGAAAATAAAAAAGAGAATCGTAGTGAGAGATGGTGTCATAAATATTTTGGACAAATATGTCAGAATGGCACGAAACACAACCATTCGGAGTTTACATGCATGGTGAATGAATTAGTTAAATATTACTTCTATAAATTTACTTAATCTAATTTGTACGGTGGCATTATTGTTATCCAACAACAAACTAAATTTTATATGTCGACATACTTCTTACAAATAAAAAATTTTCTTATTGAAATCAAATTTTGACAGTGAAAATGTTAGCGAAATTTAACAACTATATCTTGTGAGACAATTAATTCACATTTTCTTTCAGATTTCTCCAAACTCTGCTACTTCAAATTTCACCTGGAAACATGTACAAATGGTTCGAAAATAAACGTTGTTTGAGCAATCGATTATTTGTAGTTATAGAGGAATAAAAAGCAACAATATTTCGTAAAGATTTATCGTTATGTCAGTCAACAGACTGGAATGACGATAACTATACATCGTTTAATTACACAAACGTTGTGTCCTAAAGACAAGTCATTTAAAATTGCACATATTACAAGCAGCATATTTTAACCTAATACCATTATAAATTCTTAAATTTTACTCTTTTATTTTTCTGTTCAGTTCGAAAGTTAGGAAATTGGCTCCCAGCCAGTCTGTACCATGCGCAGTTGTCTTATCCGTCTCATCTTAGTTTTATTTTTCTTGTTATGTACGCGGATAGTCAATATAATTGCAAGGGAATTTACAGCAATGGTATCAAGGGATTTCCCTATAGGAAATCGGAAATGCATGCTTTTGATAATGTTTGATTGTGTTAGAACTTGTTGATCTGGAACTGGTGTGATCACAATTCTTGGGTGCTTTTAGATGAGACCGTAACCCGCAGATAATATAATCTTTGTTCTCCCATTGAGTCTAACTCTCCTATTATGTTGATGTACGCAAACGAGATCGTTACCATATGTCACCATTAATATAACACTCTGAACATATAACATCTCCATTATTCATTCATCCCAAAATAACAGAATATATAGGAGAATTAATATACTAAAATATATCCTGTTACGTCGATTTTTAGATCAGAATCGCACGACTATGATGATGGAGGTGTCTTCCCAATTAGCCTTGATATCAGAATAGATAAATACGAATATAATTAGAAGCATTAAGACTGGGCCACTTTGTGGTAAGCTAGATTAATTGAACAGTCAAAAGGGTGGCAAATATTCCTTTAGATATTCCATTACACTCTCATCATGAAATTGTAATAATTTAGACAAAAACATACAGAAAATATCATCGTATTGAGAGAGAGAGAGAGAGAGAGAGAGAGAGAGAGAGAGAGAGCAGACATTGCTATTTCTGGATCTATCAACATACATTTTAAATATGAATAAATAATATTGGTATACACGTTATTGAAATTTGATTCGTATTCTACAGGGATTCGTATCCGAGTCCGTGCAGAACAGCAACCACCGCCTTGCATGCACACACCAGCCCCATACCCTCTCGACCATGCAAACATCACAAAACACTAATGCTACAAAGTCATCGGTAGCATACACATGCGCATATTGTCTCTCTCTCTAACTGTCTGTCTGTCTGTCTGTCTATATATATATATATATATATATATATATATATATATATATATATATATATCTATATATATATATATATATATATATATATATATATATATATCTATATATATATATATATATATATATATATATATATATATATATATATATATCTATATCTATATATATATATATATATATATATATATATATATATATATATATATATATATATATATATATATATATATATATATATATATATATATTGGAAAATCCAGGACGGAAGAGGATGGCGTATGCTGTAGTATGTACTGTTTATCTATAGTCCCTTGTAGAACCACAAGATTTAACACTCCGGTGATTGAAATCTGAATAAAAGTTTGATAAACCTTCTTTGGCCAAGAATTATGAATGAACACATCAAATATTTCAAGAAAAACGAATTAATCTTTTAAAATCAAACTGATCTGAAGAAACGTTAACATGGACTTAAAACTGGCTACCACATACAATTTCCAGTGTAAAGAATAAGCCCCCAACTCAATATAATGCACTAAAACAAAGATTAGATCATATTCTAATATGCAATTTCGAACAAGTCCCCAAAGTACGAAATAGAGAAACGGGGGAGGATGAGTCACGTGATCGTTGTTATATCACGTACTCATAACATGATCCTGACGAGAACCAATCGATTTATTTTAATAATAAACAAATAAAGTTGTGTACTTCTTAATTCACGAGTCCCATCTTGACTTTGAAAACAAACAATCGTTTTAAAATTAACATAAAGATCTTTACTTGGCTGCCACTAATACTGAATCAAGGTCTGAATCTAGGTGAACATTACTTGTTTACCAAAGAATAATTTAGGTCAACTGATTATCTGAGAAAAACATCATCTCTAGTGAATAATTTTACTCTTCAATAGCATGAATTGAAAAATAAAAGATAATTTAAAACTGACAAACAAACAATTCAATCAAAATAACTATAATTTAAGTAATATATACGTAACAAAATATCTCAGTCAGGGACATTACACTCAAGCACCGTTTTTAACAGTCGACTTACTGCAAGGCTGGATTCATTTTGTATCGTAAGTTTTACATCATCTACTTTCTAACATAGACGTTGATAAGTTACTAACTTACCTTTTGAGTTAAAGGCATGTCGTACATTTATTTCTAATCGTTGGAAACTAAACATAAATTTATTACTTCCGAGCTAGGGGAATAGACAAAAAAACATTGTCATGTGCCAAAAATACATTGGACGGTAAGACACACGTAGCAAATTTCAACAAGAACATAAGTATTCACCGATTTACATGCATTATTAGGCTAAGGTACTGAATGTACTTAATGTTTATCATTATCAGCTACATACTTCGCGTCCATCATGTACGTACCGTTGTTTTGCCGATGGGTCCTTTTTCCAGAGAATTATATTGCAAACGGGTCTGACTCGGTAACAATGCTATGTATTCGGTGCATTTTAGATGCTATCCCATACATGACGGGCTTTTTGCATGTGTATTAATTTATGTTGCCTATGTTGGTATTACGTAGTTGGTTAGTTGATTGATTTTGGTTTGAGTACCAGAGTATCATTGAGCGTTGTTATTTTAAATGTTTGCTGTGCACGGGTCTTCCAAGTGAATCTGGTTAGAGTGAAAGAAATTGATAATATCTGAACCGAAGGTAGTAAAAAGTGTCGTGATTTGATACGTATGTAGGTTGAACGATCTGGTGACATTTATCGATGCCATCATATTGGACTATGTCTACATTCCGGCTTGGAATAAAGCCAGATACGGGTTAGATCTCTTTACTTTGCTGGACATGATGATGTCACGAAATGTGTTTGCAGTTCAAGTCACTATTCTGCATAGATGCACTGCTTTTTTTGACTACTCAGAACACGGGTATATTGGAACTTTATTTTACAATCTCACAAACCAAAGCTAATGTTAAAAAATGTCATTAATATTTTAATTTTATATAAAGAGTTTGCACTTAACTGTCACTCGCACCGCTCACATTTAGAATGAAATTTTCCCAAGATGGAAATATCATCCTTTTAGATATTTTTATAACTATTTTGAACTACTTTGTTTGAGTTGTTGTAGTGTAGATACTTCAAATCTCTCTAATAACAACTGCTTATGTTCGCCGAAACACATTCTATTGGAGTGCGTCGTGATGAGAAAGAGATAATAAAGAGTTACTTCAACAACTTTCCACATTCAACCGAATGACCAGAACTACCTATATCTGCAGACTGGAATTTCGTATGGCCATAATATTTTCTCTGACGAATTCAGCCACGCGGATAAAATTTGTAATGACTTCAGTTGTTTTTGATTGAGGACAACGAGTCAGCCATAGGTTTCGAAATACATTTGTTTCTGATTCATCTTATTCTATCTGATTTTGGATTTACAAGATGTTGGCGACTGATAAGGCAATTAGGCTAGTACCGCAGTTTACCTGACATCACATCAGTTACTTGAGCCAACTAATAGAGAGGGAAAATCCAAAGATGAAATGATTCGCGCCGCTTCTTATCCTGAATGTATTCGATTGAACGTATTACAAAAGAAGACTGCTGTTATATCGATTTTCTCTATTCTTATTATTAACCTCTAACGTTCAATCTATTTTCGCCTAGTTCACGAGTGAATTTAAAATTGGAAAATTTAACCGCAGCTAAATTGATTGAACCTGTCATGGACTACTATTAACAAAATGTTTTCTCGAAAGCCGTGATATTTCTTTCAATTTCAATAAACCAACTTATATATCATTAAATGTCTTCGAAAATGCATACAAGAAAATGTTCTTTCTTTTGAAAAAATAATTTTTCAAACAAACCAATGCTCAGATATCGTGTTGCACAGTCTGTCGTTAAATTTAGTGCCGTCTAAGAACACGGTTTCTTTATATTCTTTGATAATTGAATACTGCCTTTATACTGATTGTCTCATGCTTGCGATAATTTAATACTGCCTTTATACTGATTGTTTCATGCTTGTGATAATTGAATAATGCCTTTATACTGATTGTCTCATGCTTGTGATAATTAAATACTGCCTTTATACTGATTGTCTCATGCTTGTGATAATTGAATACTGCCTTTATACTGATTGTCTCATGCATGACTGAGAAAGTCTTTGTAAATAGGTGTCGCAAGCACAAGTTTTCCCGAAGTCATGTTTATAACATCAAACATTGCACACTGGAAAACTAGAGCATCAAACGCTCACTCGTGCTCAACGCATATTTCAGCTGTTCCTGCAAAACACAACAGAATGTTGAAAAAAAGAACAATTATGCGAGTATATACATAAAGTGAGTTTGAAGTATAGTCTCCGAACCCGTCTTCAAATATATTGCTATGAAAATTTGAAACACTTGATGTTTTCATATCCAAAAACATCCATACTTAATTACCAATATAATTATCAATTAGCAATATAATTATCAATCAGCAATATAATTATCAATTACCAATATAATTATTAATTACCAATAGAATTTTCAATTACCAACATAATTATCAATTACCAATATAATTATCAATGTTACGTATATTTGATTTAAATTATTTATTTTTAAATGTCAAATCCAAATTTGCCTTTTTGCCTTTAAAATGAATTAATTGGGAGATTATTCTAGAAATATCTCTATGACCATACTTTATCTGTAAACATGTTTTTAACCTTGGCTTGTTGACCTAATTTCTGACCCTGAATCAGACAGTGTCAACAAGCTTCTAAAACTATTGGTTAATTTCAGGGACATGGCTGAATTTCTGATAATTCTCATTGGGGAGTACGTGACATTTTGAAGGTAGCCTCTTTCTTTGACCTTCTATGAATTTCCAGAAAATCACGTGATCCCTTGTTTACGTAAAAACAGGTATTTAAATTATTGTTTGGGAGACAACTATTCAGTAGATGTTGGGCTATTATGATGTTAAGTTGCGTTTTCTGTTTGAGTTATAATTTTAATTACCTTGTACTGGAAATTGTGTCATTTCGTTGTAGCAAGAGGAATTATTTGGAAAAGAACATGTGTTCATAATTTTCATTTGGATTATTTGAAAAAACTGCATCACGTGACATCGTCAGCCATTTTGGATATACATCGTCAAGATTCGAACCTGGAACTATTAGAACATTTATTTATCAGGACTCTTGCAATTCCATTAGTGGATTATTTTTGTGATTTCTATATCGGATTAATGTTGGATTTGATTCTCTAAAACCGTAAGTTTATTTATTTTATGAAAACAATTGTACTTAATAAATTCATTGTTAAAGTTTTACAAGCTTGTTAGTTTTCACTCTTTATGTGTTGCTGCTTATTAGAGCCTAAGCACGTAACAGAGAAATTGGGGGCTCATCAGGATTGAAATAAATTGAAATTTAAATTTGAATTTCCCGTAGTTTTTGAAAATTTTTGAATCTTTAGTGAGACTGACAGGCTTGTATTAAAATGACATCTAAGGTAGAAATATTTCTTTCTAATCCTACACAGGAGCAATTATATATTTTTTAAAAAAGATGAGTTGATTTAGCTTGCCAGAAAATTTAATCTTTCTGAAGTCAAGTTTTCTTTAACGAAACAAGATATCAAACAAATTTCGGTTCAAAATTTGGTAGAAAAGAATATGTTGGAACAAAGAGCTTTGATTTCGGTCAGTAAGTCTACATCAGACTCTGACATTATACTAAAGGAATTAGAATTAAAATTCCAGATTAAATTAGAGTTAAAGAAGCTGGAGTTTAGGGAAAGGGAGAAAGAAAAGCAAATTGAATTACAGAAAGAGCAAAAGCGGATTGATAGAGAGAAAGAGGAGAGAAAGACAGAAAAAGGAGAAAGAAAGGCAAATTGAATTACAAAAAGAGCAGATACAGATTGATAGAGAGAGAGGAGAAATAGAGACAATTGCAATATGAGAAAGAAGAGAGAGAGACAAGAAAAGGAGAAAGAGAGACAATTACAATATGAAAAAGAAGAGAGAGAGAGAGACAGAAAGGGAGGAAGAAATACAATTACAATATGAAAAAGAGAGAGAGAGAGAGAGAGAGAGAGAGAGAGAGAGAGAGAGAGAGAGAGAGAGAGAGAGAGAGAGAGAGAGAGAGAGAGAAGCTAGAATTTCAGGAAAGGGAGAAAGAAAGACAATTACACTTTGAAAAAGAGGAGAGAGAGACAGGAAAGGGAGAAAGAAAAACAATTACAATATGAAATTAGAATGGAAGAAACGGAGCTGGCAAGTGAGAATCATCATCATACATCAAATTCAAATTTTGATTTAGCAAGGAATATTAGATTAGTGCTCCCTTTCAAAGAAAAAGAAGTAGACAAATATTTCATTCTTTTTGAAAAAGTTGCAGCAAATTTAAAGTGGCCAAGAGAGAATTGGACTCAGTTACTACAATGTGTACTTACTGGTAAGGCTATTGAGATTTACACTTCACTGTTTGTTCAGGAAAGTAGTGATTATGTTGTGGTTAAAGAATGCATTTTAAGAGGTTATGAGTTAGTTCCTGAAGCTTCTAGGCAAAAATTCAGAAATTACAGAAAAAAAGCTGGACAAACTCATGTCGAATTTGCTAGAGATAAAGAGCAGTTGTTTGATAGTTGGTGCTTAGCCAAGAAAGTTGAACAAGATGATCCAAATCTCAAGCAAATTATATTAATTGAAGAGTTCAAAAACTGTGTCCATAGTGATGTTAAAACTTATCTTGATGAGTATCAGATTGAAACCTTGTAAAATGTTGCTCGAGCTGCTGACGAATATTCTTTGACACATAAAGTTCCTTTTTGTTAACAAGACTTCTACTCAACAATTTTCTGGCAGAAAAGTATTTCCGCCTAATTCAAGCACATCAAAAACTCAAACTAACACAACTTTCAAAAATCAGACTTCAGAGAAGTTTGATTCTAGATCCTTGTCTCTTCCGATGTGTACCGATTGAAAGAAAAAAGGACACGTTATTTCTGATTGTTATAAATTAAAAATAGGCATCAGAATCAAGACAAACCTGTTCCAAATGTTCTTATTTCCAAGATGTGAAGGTCACAGTTATGTATTGAAAGCAATACAATTGTTGGGTCTAATAAATCCCAGTCTAATTTTGATATGGAGAATTATGAACCATTCATATCAAAGGGTTCTATATCACTATTGGGTGATTCAGGCAATCCCACCCCTATTAAAATTTTAAGGGACACAGGAGCTTCTCAGAGTCTTTTATTGTCAGGTACTTTGCCTTTTTCTGAAAAGTCTTCTTCTAAGGAAAGTGTTCTTTTTCAGGGAGTAGAATGCGGCTTTGTTAATGTTCCTCTCCATTGTGTAAATTTGTCATCAGACTAAGTGTCAGGACCTGTGACAATTGGAACAGTCTCGGTTTTACCCGTTGAGGGCATAGATTTATTGCTGGGCAACGACTTAGCTGGGGACAAGGTTGTGGTTAATCCACTTGCAACTGAGAAGCCTAATATGGATCAAAAAGTTGATACAATTGAAAAAGAAATCCTTGATATATTTCAACTTGTACAGTTACCAGAGCTATGGCAAAAAAAAGCTCTTGAGAATGAAGTTGTAAAGGTCAGTATTCCCTTAGTTGACATATGCATAGGTTGGGTTTATGTTGATGTGAGCAGTATTCCCTTAGCTGACATATGTATGGGTCAGGCTTATGTTGATGAAGACAGTATTCCTTCGGCTGACATATGCGTGGGTCAGGTTTATGTTGATGAAGTCAGTATTCCTTCGGCTGACATATGCATGGGTCAGGCTTATGAGGGGGCAGTATTCCTTCAACTGACGCTAGTATAGGTCAGGTTTTTGATGAGGTCACTTTTACTCTTTGTTTTGATCAATCAGAAGGTATTGATTACAGTGATCCTCTTTTAACAACTCATCCTTTTAAGCAGGGTGATAAACGACATTCGCTTGTCGACGAACAGGAAAAAGATCCTGAGATCTCCTGTTTGTTTCAAAGGGCCATAAATGAGACTGAAGCCACCAAAGTTCCTGTTTGTTATTTCATTAAAAATGGAATTCTTATGAGAAAATGGAGACCTCCCGTAGTACCTGCTGGTGATGAGTGGTCAGTGAACTATCAAATAGTAGTTCCAAAACTTTACAGACAGGAAATACTTAATCTGGCCCATGAAACTCATTTGGTTGGTCATTTAGGGATTAATAAAACTTATCACAAGACCTTGACTCACTTCTATTGGCCGAAAAGCAAAAGTGATGTTGTCAAATATTGTAGATCTTGTCATACTTGTCAAAAAGTAGGAAAACCTAATCAGAAGATACCTAAGGCTCATCTGCAACCTATTCCTGCGTTTGACGAAACATTTAGTAGAATTATGGTACATTGTATAGATCCCTTACCTAAGACCAAGTCAAGTAACCAATACTTGTTGACCATTATGTGTGCGTCAACAAGGTTTCCAGAGGCTATTCCGTTGAGGAATATAAAATATAAAACAATAGTAAAAGCTTTGATAACGTTTTTTTTACTCAGTATGGCCTTCCCGAATCTATTCAGTCTGATCAAGGTTCAAACTTCATGTCTGGAATTTTCCAGCAAGTTATGAATGAATGCCCACTTCAGCAATTTAAGTTAAAAATGAAACTATGGTTTGAAAGAACCACAACGGAGAGAACTTTTGAGTCTGATAATGGAGTTGTGTTACTCTTGTTCATTCTTCTTACTTTTCTTCAGATTAGATATTACGGCCCTTACAAAGTTAAGAAGAAAATTAATTAGTTAAATTATAGTATTAGTGCTCCTGGGTTTTAAATAAATTATAGGAATACCAGTATATTGAAAGAGATAGCCATGTTAAATATGTAGTTAATTTAGTTGTACCTTCTCACTAAGTGAAGAAATATCATCGGATTCTACTGACATTGGAGCGACAAATTGTTGGAATTCAGAAATTATAAAAATCTAGACCAGAAACTTTCACATTTGCAAGTGCAAGAACGAAATGAACTGAAAGTTATTATTATTATATGAGGACTTATTTCCAGATATTCCTACAAGGACAAACAAAATTTTTCATGACGTTGAAGTTGGAGATTCCAAACCTGTTAAACAGCATCCATGCAGGATGAGTCCACTCAAACAGGAACACTTAAAAAAAGGAACTTCATTACTTGCTGGAGAATGATTTTATCAAGCCCAGTAAAAGTGATTGGAGTTCACCATGCATACTTGTTCCAAAACCAGATAAAACTTTCCGTATGTGCACTGATTATACGAAGGTGAACAGAGTGACAAAAACAGATTCATTCCCATTACCAAGAATTGACGATTGTATTGATAAAATTGGGAATGCCAAGTATGTCACCAAATTTGAACTTCTGAATGGATTTTGGAAGATTCCACTAACGGAAAGAGCAAAGGAAATCTCGGATTTGTGATTCCAAATGGACTCTACCGATATATAGAAAGTCCATTTCAACGTCTCATAAACATGATCATCACTGGTCTAGAAAATTGTTACGTCAACGTCTACAGCGACACCTAGAGAGAACATCTAGCAACAATTCGAAAATTCTTTGACAGACTCACTGATGCATGTTTGACAATTAATTTATCAAAAAGTGAGTTCTGCCGTGCTAGTGTGGCTTTCTTAGGACATTTTGTGGGACATGGACAAGTTAAAAGGTTGAGGCTATTTCTAGATAATATAATTGCAGACACTCTTTCCTGTGTATAAAAATTTATTATACTGTGTAATTTATACTAGTTCTTTTAACCTCAGATGTAAGTTGGTTTGTGATAAAAAGAACGTTTTATCATCTAAAACTTTCTTTTTATTTTATGGGGGAAGGTGTTAAGTATATTTGATTTAAATTATTTATTTCTAAATGTCCAATCCAAATTTGTCTTTTTGCCTTTAAAATGAATTAATTGGGAGATTATTCTAGAAAAATTTCTATGACCATGCTTTATCTGTAAACATGTTTTTAACCTTGGCTTGTTGACCTAATTTCTGACCCTGAATCAGACAGTGTCAACAAGCTTCTAAAACTATTGGTTAATTTCAGGGACATGGCTGAATTTCTGATAATTCTCATTGGGGAGTACGTGACATTTTGAAGGTAGCCTCTTTCTTTGACCTTCTATGAATTTCCAGAAAATCACGTGATCCCTTGTTTACGTAAAAACAGGTATTTAAATTATTGTTTGGGAGAAAACAATTCAGTAGATGTTGGGCTTTTAAGATGTTAAGTTGCGTTTTCTGTTTGAGTTATAATTTTAACTACCTTGTACTGGAAATTGTGCCATTTCGTTGTAGCAAGAGGAATTATTTGGAAAAGAACATGTGTTCTTAATTTTCATTTGGATTATTTTAAAAACGAGAACTGCATCACGTGACATCGTCAGCCATTTTGGATATACATCGTCAAGATTCGAACCTGGAACTATTAGAACATTTTTTTATGAGGACTCTTGCATTTCCATTAGTGGATTATTTTTGTTATTTCTATATTGGATTAATGTTGGATTTGATTCTCTAAAACCGTAAGTTTATTTATTTTATGAAAATAATTTTACTTAATAAATTCATTGTTAAAGTTTTACAAGCTTGTTAGTTTTCACTCTTTCTGTGTTGCTGCTTATTCGAGCCTAAGCATGTAACATCAATTACCAATATAATTTTCAATTACCAATATTATTTTCAATTACCAATATAATTATCAATTACCAATATAATTTTCAATTACCAATATAATTATCATGCAGCTACTAGTTGTATGACATTTTGGTGTCGATGTTTACTTATATATGTACGAGCTCAAGACAATCTAGTGTGTGGAAGAGACGTTGAGTCCCATGAATATGATTACTCAAACGACATATAAAACTAACACAAAAACGTACTTATTATACTGAATCTACATGAACTTTGCTGCATATATTTAAAAACTTGATGCAATTACATCCTGATAAAATGATTGGGAGACTTAAATGACTAGAACAAAAGATTCCGATTAACGATGACGTTTAAACTCTCAGCAATTAAACCTTAGCAACATCTACATATGTCCAATAACAACTGGTTAATTCTATAAACCTCTAAAAGTTATGTTCTTAAGTACATGTAATATCACATAATTGAGTCAGTACTAATTAATAAATAAATTAAATATAAACTAAACGATGCATGCAAGTTGTTTATATTTGGGTGGTGGTGGTAGAAAAGTTATATTTAAGACCATGCGTTTGAGAAATTGAACTAATGGCAGGAAGATGCGATTATTGATATTTGGAAGTTATTTGATACCTATGCACAGAAAGGTCCCCCTTTTGAAATTCTTAATTTCAACCGCTGGGCTTGTATGAGGAAACAAGTGAATTATTTATTCGGATTAATTTTTTTCTGACTATTTTTAGTTATTGGGGCTTGTTGTCCGGGTTACATCATTCAAACCATGGCCAAGGGAATAAGAAATATTTCGCCACTGGGCTCTTTTTCACTATATTTGTTCGCCAGCCTGATCTATGACGATTTATTTCAATATTAAAGTTCTTTCGCTTCTTCAATATATAAGACGCAGGATACATTGCGTGTCATATGATAAATTACATTTTCTGCACTCTATAGTATAGTTGTGAATATTTCGTTTTCACCAGTGACTCTATTGAAACAAGCACTTGTTTTAGGTATGAATCAGCTCGTCTTTGTTAATTTGCTTCCACAAGGCTTCGATTTCCTATGAATTTGTATAGTTGATAGTGGCTCTAACTTTTATCATAAAAGCATGACTCAAATATATAGGGTCTTTGGAATGACACAACTGGTTTGTGTTGAAAGAATAATTCGAACGTTTCACGCTATTGAATGGTACATAAGAGAAGTTAACTCTTGCTAAACCAAACGGAATACAACTTTATCAATTCATAATATCGATATTAGTATGACTAAAAAAAGACTGCTGATTAAGCGAATGTAAAATACGCATGCTCTTAACCAAGTGATGAGACAGCATATATTCACAGCCGTATAATTAATACAGAGTCGAGGGTTTACGTTCCATTCATATCAGAAATAAATTCTTCTGAGACTATTTGTTCCATTTTTTGCATCCGATTTTTTTGAACCCAAGACTGGGACGGATGATATTACTTACAAAAGGTAAAGAACTGTCAAGTGGTGTTTCGTTTTAAAAACATCATGGCATATTGTTTGTGTGTTGATTCTACTGAATATCACTATGCTAAACAGTATTTCTGTAATACAAACACATTTCCGAAACTGAAGGTGTAATTTAATTAGAGGTGTATGAATGATATTGTAATAGCTAAATAAATGTTTGTGTTAAATGAATTTTTAAAGTATATGTTTTTATTCAGAATTGTTTTTCTTGATATATTATAATTAGTATTTGTAGCAGACAAAAGTAAACCAGAAAACAATGACTTATAGCGGTTGTTTTTGGTGTAAATGAAAAATAAATACATACGTGCCTAACTCGGGTAATTATTTATGTAATCATGTTTTGCATTATACACTTTATGTTGTCCCCTGCCCCAAAACTAAGAAAATACATTATTTACTTTGTTTCTTCTTCAAAATTCATATGTACAAAGTTTTCAATATTCTCTGACTTTGAGAAAACATTAAATCTATATTTAGATTGTTTTTCTTGTATATAAGATCACATACAATATAAGCCAAGCATTACGTAAATTCCTTTGATATAACGTTACTTAAAAAAGGAATGCGTACTCCAGTTAGTCGAATACATTACAATTATTCCTCGCTAATTCTGAATGTTAAGCAATATTCGGAGGAGTGGGTTAACCAAAAGAATAATGTCTTATTTTATGCAGCGCGTGCATGCATATTTAACGCTTCTGTTTTGTGCCTCTTTGTTCCCCTTTTGCATGTAACGTTTCATGAAAACGTTCTTCGATATAGTGTAAAGAATTATAATTCAAATGCTTTTTAGCAATATGTTTATTCGTTCTTGTATATTATCTAGCATAAGTCCTAAGAGTAGTATTGCCTAGAATATCAAGAACCTAAGTAGACATTTACAAGTATGTTAGGCACTTAATGAATCATTTTTGGAACAGACTTTTTCTAATGCTTAACAACGGAGCGAAAAAGATCAAACTCAAAAACATACTTTTAAAATCTAAATAAAAATGATACGTTGGACACATATTTGTAACGACAATGTGAAATCGCATCAATATTGATATGGGTACCATTGCTGAATAGCAACGAATGTTAAATATTGGTCTCCATCATCGACAAACCTCTATTAATTGTGTGCATATATTTGATAGATGTCTTGTATAGTTAGATGAAAAACCGATTCATTGAAAAGAAGGTTTCTTGTCCATCACATTTACTTATGCGTCGTATTCAAATTAATACTTATATGAAATCTTTCTTTGATTCTAAATATTGAAAGGTAAAATATCCTTGCATAATAAATCTCCTATTGATACCAAGGAAAGATATGTAATTGTTAAACATTCAGTGAGATTTTCAGCACACAAATTCGAGCAATCAGTTCATTAAAACTGTTCAAATAAAGAGACTGCTAGCTACACAGAGTGTTTTCGTTTTAGTTGTTGAAAAGACCTGAAATACAAATCGATGTGGTAAGTAGATCTAGGACATATTTAAATTTATTGATGGCTTGCTGTTCGTTATAATATTTCCCGAAACTTGAATCACACACTTATCAGGAAGTAGACCTTTTAAAGCTGGTTTAACTGGTTCCCACTTACAACGTAATGAGACTTTAAAGATGGGCGATATGTGGTTGGGATTTCCCTAATGCAGCAGGCAGGCTTTCATTGTTTGACATATTTTATGCAAGAAACTATAGTTTTATTATTACATCAATGCGTGTCTTCAGAAATATACTTAAAATCATGCATTAGTTACATTTGTGCAGCAACTGGAAAGGTCTTTCTTTCTTAGCTAATTTTATTTTCCGTTTGATGATAATACAAATTGATAGGATCTAAAGCTGATGAGGAAGTGCGTAAACTTGGGTTAATCACATTATCAGCAAAAAGAATACATCACAATGTTTCCAAATATATTGTTAGGTGTAAACACAGTTTTCCCAAATTCACTGTTAGGAGAAAACACAATTTTCCCAAATACGTTGCTAGATTTAAACAAAACTGTCACAAACGCATCGGTAGATGTAAACACAATTTCCCCAAACACATTGATGTAAACACGTGTTATTTTAGGCCTCTCTAAATGTCAGGATGAAGAAAAAAAAGATCGATAGGTATATTAAGAATAAAAACAAATCATTTAAAAGTAACATCAGGCGTTCAGTAATTTTTCCACTTTCTGAACTTTTACCATTTCCTTGATTGAATGTCAATTAAGCATGACAAGCACCAGAACACTCTACCAAATTGACAGGGGTTAACATTGTTCCACACGCTGTACTTGCTATTTTTAAGTTTGTTATTTGTATTGTTTTCCCCTCCCATGTACTATCTGTAGTGGAGTCTTCTTGATTCCGTCATATGTGTACGTCCATAGAACAATCCTTCTTCAAATTATAGAATCACCTAAGCATGATTCAGCGGAAACCATTCAACGTACGCAAGTTGCAGTTTCGTTGCATAAGTGTATCCATATCTAGATAACATAATTATAGCAATTTGTAAAATCTTGTATATTCCCGCCATGTTACATATTTCATTCCAACATTATAATATGAGTTATCCACTTTGAATACTTACCAAACCTTGTGAATTACTTACTCTTGTACTAAAAAGAAACAAGTTTTGGAGTCAAAAGGTAAAGACCAAGGTCACTGTGATAGATAGATGAAAATTGTCGTATTCACAAACATTTTCCTTTTGTTATCATAACTTAATATGGCAAATATCTCAAGGAACCGCATAGGAGTATGGTTGGGCAAGACGAGAATTTACATAATATATTGATTATTTGCTAGATTTAGTTTCTTTTCAAACTAATAAATCATTGATTTAATGCAAATTTACGTTATTCAAGGATTTTCTTTCAGAAATTAATCAGTAGTTTTACTATGCGTAACATACATACATACATACATACATACATACATACATACATACATACATACATATATATATATATATATATATATATATATATATATATATATATATATATATATATATATATATATATATATATATATATATATATATAGTACTGAGCAGAAAGAAACACTCTAACCTATACAATCAAATATGCATTTTATTCCTAAATAAAATGAAGAAAGATTGAACGATGGTGAGAATAAGAACACCAAACAGTATTGCTATTCATTCTTTCATAATTCGGGAATTAGTTGATATATTAAGCGCGTAACTTCAAACCAAAAAGACTATTGTTACATAATTCAGTAACTTGTTAATATAGTAATAGTGTAACGTCAAATCAAAGACTATCACACCATAATTCAGTAACGTATTGATAAATTTATGGAGTAACGTCAAAGCAAACACTATCACACCATAATTCAGTAACGTGTTGATATGTTTATGGTGTAACTTCAAAGCAAAGACTATCGCACCATAATTCAGTAACGTGTTGATAAATTTATGGTGTAACTTCAAAGCAAAGACTATCGCACCATAATTCAGTAACGTGTTGATAAGTTTATGGTGTAACTTCAAAGCGAAAATTGTTGTTATATGGTGTAACTTCCAAGTTAAAACTACTCTTTCATAGTTTAACTTCAACGAAAAATGTAATTGTTTCATAATACCCAAGTATTTCATAAAGATACTTGACAGATTCCCGCTAATTTTTTTTTGTAAGTACACGAGTTAGAAAACGTCTATATCACTGTCATTTTTACTAAATGTAAAGTCTTAAGAAATGACAAATATCCAGTGAACTAAATGATTCGAACTTGTGTCGATTTGCATGTATAACTTTTAATTCAATGTAAAATGATATACGTTAGGATAAAACAATTATCTGATTAGTTTGCCTCCAATTTTGTCAGGTTATTCAACACAGATTTTGAAAGATTAGTGAATGTAACTTTAAATGAAATTCGGGGAAAAAACACCGTGTCAGCTTCAATACATACATGAGAGATACAGCTTCTAAATAGATGATTATAAACAAGTTACATTACTATATCTCAGTGGTGGGTCTTTAATATAATTTGACAAGATCCTGGATGACAATGATGTTAATATTGATATCTAATATAATGAGAACCAAACGTACCAAAATCCGATCTCATTAGTCATCTGTGTCTCAGATTGATTAGAATGACTCATTGGCGATTGCGTTAACGACAGAGATAATCATGATTAATATATATATATATATATATATATATATATATATATATATATATATATATATATATATATATATATATATATATATATAGTTTTTGCAATAAATAATACAGACCGGTATAAGGTTCGACCATAAACAAGATGAACCAATATCCTGTTTGGTAATAATCATTATGAACTGATATAATTTATATGAACTCATATTATGTTTGACAATAATCAGTATAAACGGATATCATTTTTAATAATAATCTATGTGAACTGACGTTTCTCGGCAATAAACACTCTGAACTGATATACTGTTCAGGAATAATCTGTATGACCTGATACACTTCTTGGAATAAATTAATATGAACTGATATGTACTTTTCGACAATGATCAATAAGAACGGATATACTTTTCTTCAAATATCGCTGTGAACTGATTTATACTTTTCGACAATGGTCAATATGAACGGATATACTTTTCTTCAAATATCGCTGTGAACTGATTTATACTTTTCGACAATAGTCAATATGAACGGATATACTTTTTTTCAAATATCCCTGTGAACTGATATATACATTTTGACAATGATCAATATGAACGGATATACTTTTTTTCAAATATCCCTGTGAACTGATATATACTGTTCGACAAGGATCATTATGCATAATTTGAAATGAAATTCATTCACTGCGACATGACTATGGCCCATAGCAAAGTACGTATATATATATGTTCACGGTCGTGTACATTGCTTGGTAAGAATCACACCAGCAAGAACAAGTAGGACAACTATATTAAAATAACGCTGGCGTGAGGGAGGGTGGTAATGGTTTGGGGTTAGAGTAAGACGTTCAGTAAGACACAAGGGCATGGGGATTGCAGTTTTAAAAAAACGCAACTCTGCGTAAATAATGCAACACTGGAAAGTTCTGATACGTTCCTTAGCCGATTGCGGCCTGACAATGTTCTTTAGACTAACACTGTTATTTTACTTAATGGTTTAGGCTTACATGTTCATTGTTACTTTGTTTTTTAACAGTACTATAAGTATTTTGTACAAATAGAGGAATGTACATTTGTCATTACAGAATATAACCTGGCAATGCATTTTTATTCACATTGCAAGAAAAGTAAATATGTACAAACTTGTACAATCTGCTAAATGCCACTCTATGAGATTACGTAAGTAGCGACCATGACAGGTAAGTGGATAGGGATCATTATCCAATCACATTTAATTGAGTACTTAAGTAAATAACCATGCTATATAACATTGGCAGCAATGGAAGCATAGTTGAGGATATTTTTTTAAACATATAATTGCAATGTAGTTTATGTTAAACCGAACAATAAATGCTTTTTGCTGTGACACTTTATTACCGTCCGTAAACAGTTTTTAAGATAATGTATCTGACATAAACGTTCTTAAATGTACATGTGTCTGACGTAATCGTTTTAAAGGTGCATTTATCTGACGTAATCGTTTTTAAAGGTGCATTTATCTGACGTAATCGTTCTTAAATGTACATATGTCTGACGTAATCGTTTTAAAGGTGCATTTATCTGACGTAATCGTTTTTAAAGGTGCATTTATCTGACGTAATCGTTCTTAAATGTACATGTGTCTGACGTAATCGTTTTAAAGGTGCATTTATCTGACGTAATCGTTTTTAAAGGTGCATTTATCTGACGTAATCGTTCTTAAATGTACATGTTTCTGACGTAATCGTTTTTAAAGGTGCATTTATCTGACGTAATCGTTCTTAAATGTACATGTGTCTGACGTAATCGTTTTAAAGGTGCATTTATCTGACGTAATCGTTTTTAAAGGTGCATTTATCTGACGTAATCGTTCTTAAATGTACATGTGTCTGACGTAATCGTTTTAAAGGTGCATTTATCTGACGTAATCGTTTTTAAAGGTGCATTTATTTGACGTAATCGTTCTTAAATGTACATGTTTCTGACGTAATCGTTTTTAAAGGTGCATTTATCTGACGTAATCGTTTTTAAACGTGCATGTATCTGACGTAATCGTTTTTAAAGGTGCATGTATCTGACGTAATCGTTTTTAAAGGTGCATTTATCAGACGTAAACTTGAATATTGGAGTCAGCTTTAAGGCACACTCTTGCATATCTCTGAGTTTCTCAGTTATGGCACAAGGGAAATGATCTCACCGAGAGTAAAATATTACAAAATGGCGCATGTGTAGTTATCTCTTATATATGTGAATGAGAAAGTCTTTGTGTTGTGATCAGAATAGCCTCAGTTTTATCATCATTCATCTGCAGCTTGTTACGTGTCATCCATGATTTCACATCAGAAATGCACTTCTCTACTCCATGGATGGTAGCATCAACTTCAGCTGGGTGGCTAGACTTGTATGTTTGGGTGTCATCAGCATACAATTGGTGCGATACTGGGTGATGACCTATGACATATAGAGCAGCTGAGTATACAGAACGAAGAGAACAGGTCCAATAACAGATCCTGTGGAACACCACAACATACGTCAACTGGGCTAGAGTGTATTCCATTTGCAGATATAATTTTTTTCCTGTTAACTAAGTAGGACTTGAACCACTGTAAGGCCATATTCTGAATGCCAAATACATGCTGGAGACGGTGAAGTAATATATCATGGTCTATTGTGTCAAATGCTGCAGAAAAACCCAGGAGAGTGAGGACTGTAATCTTTCCACTATCCAAAGTAGAGAGAATGTCACTAAATACGTTCAGAAGAGTAGTTTCCGTACTGTGGTAAGGGTGATATGCAGACTGCACATTGCTAAAAAGACTGTTTGAATTCAAATGAGATACAACTTGAGTTAGAACAACTTTTTTCTAAGATTTTTGATATGTATGGGAGTTTAGAAACTGGGCGGTAGTTCTTTAAATCATTATGGTCCAGTGTTGGTTTCTCCAGTAGTGGCTTTATGGCGGCAGTTTTGAAAAATGATGGAAATTCCATTGATGAGAGAGAGATATTAACAACATCAGTTAGTGAAGGCAATATTGGATCTTATATTGGGTCTAAGCACCCAGGCAGCAGTGATGTCGGAATTGGATCAAGTTCACAAGTTTTGGTGCTCTTTGCATCACGATTGTCCGTACTAAATCAATAGAAACAGGTTCAAATGCTCCTAACGGTTGTCGCTGAAATTCTGCATCATAACTGTATGGTGACGAATCAGTTGAAATTGTGCTGTCAAGCGAATTTCTAGTAGTTTGTACTTTGTCATCAAAGAAATTTGCAAATTGATCTGGTAGGTCTAGTGGAGAGAAGGTTGTTGGAAGTGGTGTACATTTCTTCCCTGACATTAGTTTGTTAGTTATCTCGAAGAGCTCTTTGCAGCTGGAACTCTCCGTGATCTTAGTACTGTAGTGGAATGATTTGGCTAAATGGACTATGGTTGTGACGTTCTTCTTAGCGGCTTCGTAAATTTGTTTATGAATAGTGAGTCTGGTGGAAAGCCAAAGCCTCTCTACTTTTCGGCGATGTCTTTTAGCAGTGCGAAGCTGGTCCCTAACACTGCTATACCATGGAGAACACTTTTTTTTATTGATACTCCGCATTTGGTGGCTGGGGCATGTTTTTCAAGCAATGAACGCAGGCAGTTATCAAGTTGTTCCGCTGTCGGATGTAAGAAAGTTGTTAGATTTTCTTGGATGTCATGTATGAATTTAGTTATATCTATCATACGGAGGTTTCTCTTAGTAGCAAACTGAGGTGAAGGGTTAGGGACTGATACGTCGAGATGGCATACAATGCAGAGGTGATCTGATGCAAGTTCGTGGGATACAAGGGTGGATTGCAGAATATTATCATCAGGTCTATAAAGAAACCAGTCTAAAATGTGACCAAGTTTATGGGTAGGCTGGTTAACTGACTGTTTAAGTTTGAAAACATGAATGGAATCTAGGAGATTTGACATGTATGGTTGACCAGGACAGTCAAGGTGAAAGTTGAAATCTCCAAGAATAATTACGTTGCCACCTATCGAATTTCCATACTCTAGAAGATTTGGAAATTGCTCCAAAAAGAGAAATTCAGTCAGCTTGTTTTTTCTACTAGGAGGAGGACGGTAGAGACAGAAATAATAGACTGACCTTTGTTCCAGTGTGAGTGTTGTTTGGACTAGTTCAAACGATGTGTGGCAGAAATTGAAGATTGTGTTGTACTTAAGGCATTTGATGATGGAATTCTTTGTAATTACAGCAATTCCACCTCCGCGAGAGTTGCGGGGGAACGACTTGATGGAGTAATCGCTGGGTGTTAAATCCGCACACTTACATTTATCACCTGCGGAATGTAACCAAGTTTCTGTCAGGAAGAAGACGTCAGTTGTCTGGTCGTTGATAAAATTAACAATTTCTGTGCGCTTATCCGGTGATCCTACTGATTGAGCGTTGAATAATGAAATACGTAGTGGTATCCCTGGAACAGTTGACACAACGGTTGACGATTTAAGAGGAATTTGAACCAGGTTATTAAAATTAACGGCAGAAGTTTTAAGTTGTTTATCCGTTACGAGCGAAAGGGAGATAACTGGAATTCTTCTTCCTGTTCTACGCCGGCCAGCTTTGAAAGAACGTTTCTTTTTTCGCTTCCGTTTACTTTTAAGAATTGATGAATGTATTCCCAGTTTAGTCTTGAGCACAATGTAGTATCCAGAACTAGGGTGTGGTCATTTAATCCAATTAATGATGGTCCATTATATTGTAAGCGGTCACGTGACGGCGGTTTATTCAAAAACAAATGACGTCTTAACATTGGGACAAAACAGCTGAGAAAAATTCTAATTGTTCTCGTTTCCAAAACAAGGAGATGAATTAACAAATACGAACGGAACAGCCAATGCATGATGAAACACAATAATGTAGATAAAATGTATAGGGGCAATGTTCATATTTAATCAATCGAATTTGTTTCTAAGAAATTCGAATAATGTTGGTCAGGACCTCGTGCAAGATTATTAAAAATTAATCATATCTTTCGCTAAATTACACAGACGTAAACACACATTATAAATATAAGCCTGGCTTCCTTCTAATGACATGCAGAAATAAAATTATCTTTTGTTGCCGACACAATTTTATTTAAATAATTCTCTAAATTGATTAGCAGCCTAAAACTACTATTATTACAATGAACTATCTGGGATATAACGTGTAACTATCTGGGATATAACGTGTAACTATCTGGGATATAACGTGTAACTATCTGGGATATAACGTGTAACTATCTGGGATATAACGTGTCTTTAAAAAAGTGTAACTGTTTGGAAAACCTCTTACTGGTTCATCATTTTGCTTACATACGCGTAAACATACAAACATACACACACACATTACACATTATATATGAATATATATATGTAGATGGATGGATGGAAGGATGGATGGATGGATAGATAGATAGAGAGAGAGAGAGTGAGAGAGAGAGAGAGAGAGAGAGAGAGAGAGAGAGAGGGAGACAGATAGATAGATAGATAGATAGATAGATAGATAGATAGATAGATAGATAGATAGATAGATAGATAGATAGATAGATAGATATCATTCCTTGTAATTTAAAAAAACGGTATTTTCCTGATTTTCCCATTCATGTATGACATAAAGACTCTTCAATGGTCTAAGTTATGTGTAAGTTAGGAAAATTTCATTTTGCTTTGCAGGCGTACATTATGGAGGTTTTACCTCAGCGTGTCTTGTCTCCCTCCATGAGCATCAGAGGTAAATTACTGAGGGAAAAATAGCAGCAAACAAGCCGACACCACTAACAATATTTAATTGTTTGAGATTTCATAAGTACGTGTTCTAAAAGAAGTAAAGTATAAGAAATTTACATTTTTTAAATTTTATGACTAGGCACATTTGGTGTACGTTTTGCTTTTTTAAACAGAATTCCCACCACACAAAAACAGCCATTTTGATCAGCTGTTTGCTTCAGGCAACACATGTGTTCTTAACAGAAATGAAATGTAAATGTTAGTCTTAGTAGATGAATAACATTTATGTTAACGCTCTCTACAAAATGATCACTAACTGTCTAGTAAAACAATTTTGGCTTGTGTCTTCCTTCCTGTCGGCAGTGCTACAAATCCTAAGTGAAACCTTATGTAAATTCTTCATGCACACAGGAAAATGTAGAGTGTAGAAAGAAATATTGCTTTTAGATGTTTCTATTCCTAAAGAATAGCAAGATATTTTAAAATCTGGTTAGAATAAAATCAACCAAGCAGCAGTATTCATTATTATATTACCTACACTAATCGGATCATTATTTAATAATTTAGTAACTTGTTGAATTGTTTATGATCTAACTTTTAAGTACGTATTTTATTCTATACAATATTATTATATTGCGTAAGACCGTGCAGAGGTTTTCAGCCATGACACGACTTCAGTACTTTGTGAATTTGTAGATTAAACTTAAGCAATTTCATGTTGTTGTTGTAGGGTTTAACGCCATTTTTCAGCACACGATAGGCTATACATGGCGGCCAGTATTATTGGTTGAGGAAGAACCCGGGAAAAAACCCCGGAAATATCCACCGACCCAGGAGAAGCTACTGGCAAGCTTTCACACATAACTACATTAGCCGAATCTTAGACTCCAACCCACGCAGACAGGTGAGATGGCAGTGGTCAGTAACGGAGAGCGCTTTAGACCACTCGGCCACTCGGGGCACCCTCACTTGCATGACAGCTGCCAATGAAATGTACTGTGAAGAAACATGGCCTTGCCGTCTCACTTGTTCCCAGAATACAATACAAAGGAGACAAAAAATATTTTACATTACAGGAGGGTCGTAAAATATACAATTAACTTGACCTTTAAATTATGTTTGTTTCATTCATACAAGCGAGGTTGCCGTTAGACGTTTTTCTTGTTTCTTGCCGGAATACAACTGGATCCACGCCATAACGGCTTTGTCTGTTACAGCTATTTAGCCTAATTATACTTATTTTCTGGAGAGACTGGAAGTACTGAGTTAAAATGATCTTTCTACGTGTTGTGTTACAATGTTTTACAATGATCTTTCTAAGTGTTATGTTACAATGATCTTTCTACTTGTTATGTTACAATGATCCTTTTGCGTGTTGTGTTACAATGTTTTACAATGATCTCTCTACGTTTGTGTTACAATGGTTTACAATGATCTTTTTACGTGTGGTGTTAAATGATCATTCAACGTGTTGGGTTACGATGTTTTACGATGATCTTTCTGCATGGTGTGTTACAATGATCTTTCTTCGTGTTGTTTTACAAACATACATTTAAACGATGTCCTTTGTTTATTTTTCATTTGTTTATTTTGGAACGATCTTGCAATATTTAATTACTGAATACAAATGTGACCTGTTGATTTAAGGAATACGAGTATGATGGTATCTCGAAATATCAAAGGACAGGAAAATAACCACTAAGTGATAAGAAAATTGTACTTTGCTGCCATATACGTTTTATCCGTTTCGCTGTGTACAAGTCATGCAGTCGGAGTAAACTGTCTAATGTCTAAGTTTAGAACGATCCAACACAGTTGATAATCTTACATAAAAGTATGACATACTCCAAAAATAACAGTCTATATTTAGTTGCGCATTCTAAAGTACAACTCCAAATTTCAAAACTTAACTTTCTCATATGAAGTTTGAATTGGAATAGTTATGTACCATTCTAATATACAATACAATTACCTTAGATATATGAAACACAATTACCTTAGATACGTGAAATACGAATACCTTGGATATGTGGAATACAATTACCTTAAATACGTGAAATGCAATTACCTTAGATATATGAAACACAAATACCTTGGACATGTGAAATACAATTACCTTAGATACGTGAAATACGAATACCTTGGATATGTGAAATACAATTACCTTAGATACGTGAAATGCAATTACCTTAGATACGTGAAATACGAATACCTTGGATATGTGAAATACAATTACCTTAAATACGTGAAATGCAATTACCTTAGATATATGAAACACAAATACCTTGGACATGTGAAATACAATTACCTTAGATATGTGAAATGCAATTACCTTTGATATGTCAAATACAATTACCTTATAAATATGAAATACAAATACCTGGGATATGTGCAATGAAATTACCTTAGATATGTAAAATGCAATTACCTAAGATATGATATGTGAAATACAAGTACCTTAGGTATGTCAAAAACAATTACCTTGGATATGTGGACTACAGTTACCATAGTTATGTGAAATACAAGTACCTTAGATATGTCAAAAACAATTATCTTAGACATGTGAAACACAATTACCTTAGAATTGTGGAATACAATTGACGTAACATGGAATACAATTGCCCTATGGAAGCTTCTATATCTGTGATGAAAGCAGTATATTAAACAACATTCAACATTTACGTCTAACAACAACAACTTGGGTCATTCAACCTCGTACAATTATTGGCAGATACGGAGAACAAATATATATATATATATATATATATATATATATATATATATATATATATATATATATATATATATATATATATATATATATATATATATATATATATATTAAAATCAATATTAAGATATTATTTTATTCAGCATGCAAGGATGGCATTAGACATTTAAAAGAAAAGCTCTTAAAAGATACACACAGTACTGACATAGATATGTCTCGTACAATGCTATAGTATAACCATGAGCGCGTGATAGACAAGTATCCCAGGGTAATAAATGACGATATAAAATGAATGTCATAAATCAGGACTCATAAACATGGCTCTTACAGATATTTGCTAGTGCATGCATTTGTGGTATTAATAATAATTTTGGTAATTTGTACTAAAACAATTACTACAAAGTTACTATAATTCAAGATGTATAGTTACTGCTAGAATTCGTGAAGCACAGTCAAGACTCTCAGCAGAAAAACTTAAGAGTACTTAGGTTATTATACACAAGGCGTATGAATTTGAGCATGCATTTTGGACTAGATTTGTACTGGAAATGCTGAACGTATATAAATATATTATTAATAACAGGGCACATAATAGCGTATACAAAGGATGTTAGCACTCTTAAAAATGATCCACAACTAGGATGCAACGTCAGCATTATAATTCAGCACTCGTATGTTTGCTTCAACGCCAGGTATGTGGGCCCAGTCCTCAGTATATTAAAGAACAGTGGCGTAAAGGAAACTCTCCTATATTCTTAAACACAAAGGTGACATACATTAGTATATTAGAAATCTTTTGTGGTGTTATGTATGTTTATATTTTGTGCAACTTTTGGTATATGATTTTGTCTAATTTTTGTAATTTTTATTCATCATTATAAATTGTAGCGATTTTCTATAGTTCGAATTTGAGTACGACATATGGTCTATTTTAAGGTATTACATAATTTAAAACTGCATAGGATCTAGAAATATATGCTTACGTACGTCTTGACAATTACTAATAACATACTATTTAGCAAATGTGTTTACAAGATTCGGCTTCATTTCCATTAGGTAGGTCGTTCATGTGGTATCTTAGAATAATTAAGTCAATTCCTATTGGATAGTTTAAATCATATGAGTTCTTCTACGATGTTTAAAATTTGCGATTTTTAACGTATGTGAGATTATGCGTGTTTTAGTGTTTCGCCGATACATAAGTTCCTTAGATTTGGAGTTTTCTTATTCCTGTTTATTGTGTCCTAGTTGTCACATCATGTCTGCATATGTATTTTGTGTTATATTTATATATTATTCGAGAGGGAAATTGACTCTGATTATTAAGTGGAAACAGAAAATCATCATTAGAATTATAATATTATTTTACAACAGTTGTAAATTATTCAAAGTATTTCCAGAAAACGCAATTTTGAAAACATCACGTATCTTGACGGACCAGTACATTGCCAGTTCTTAAATTGATACGGAACTTATTTGGGATTCACTTTATAATACGATAAGTTACTCTCCCATTAAGTTTATAGCTTTGATGATTGAATTATTTGTTAAGTTTTACAAAGCAGTTTAGTTCTGCTTCTTTCTGGTACTTACTTTATGACAATAGTTGTACCATTAGTTCTGCGTAGCCGCTCAACCTTCTCTGTGCGCATTGGTGCTAAGGATTAGTAGAAATTGGTTCATGTTGCAAGTGATATGCGAATTTTCCGTGCGTCTAATATCTACCGCATAGTTCGCTACCTTTAGAGCGTGACTAAACCCTGGATAGTCTAGTCATAAACCTATTTCAGTGGTGGTGGTAGTCGACCGTGTAACTGAACAAATTTGACACATGAAAGCGAAATGGATCTTATTCCTATGGACGGATAAGTGCACTATAATAATTAGTTTGTATGTCTTTTGTGATTGACAGACCAAAGTCTTTCAACATCTCTATAGTAGTCCTTTGTCACGGAAAAGTCACAGAACAAATATCAATATCAAAAAATACACATCATTGATTAATTACTTTAATGAAGGCAGATCCTATGAAGATGAACCAAGAACATTATTTAAGGCATTTATTAAACAATTATAGCTTAAAGCAAACAAATTAAATAAGAATATCTAAAATTCTGAAATTAAAGAATGGGCGATTGAGCAATGTATGTGACGTGCAAGCTATAAGAAGACTAGATAACGAATTATGGTAATCGCTTAAATAACAACTTAATATGAATAATTGGCATGCAATGGAATGCAAAATACAGCATTGAATAACAAATACATTTTGACAGTGACAGATACATTCAAAACATAATATTGGGTTTAATAAAAGGGAACGCAACACTTTAAAAAAAATACTGTATAAGCAAGACTAGAACAAATACAGTTTAATAAAGGTAAAGAGTTGTATTACGGAAAGGTAACATAATTGCGGTAAATATATTGAAAACGTTTCTATTTACACATACAGTACTGCATTTGTAGTGGATAGGCCTAATACAATTTGCAATACTGCCTGGAAGTATTTTTCTGAAATTATAATATCTGGATTTTTTTTCTCTCAAAGCGGTCTTGCTAATTTTACTAAATATATTTTTCAATCAGACAAGATCTGTTATGGAGTAACTGGATATAAACTGGACGATTTAGGATGAGATATTATTGAATGATTTTTTTCCGATGATGTATTCACGGCTGAGTCATTTCCCAAAAGTAATAAATGAATTGCAAAACATAAGTATTGATAAAATGGAGCAGATATTTTGAATTCGTTTGATAGCTGGTAACCAGAGGAATAGATGGTGTCCCTACATACACATGGTTTTCACATGAAAACAATCTGTGTTATGTACATTTAATACCAAATATTTCATATCTTGTATATTTGTTGTGAATTTATGGTAGATAATGATCATCCCTCTTTGTGGATTTGTACTATGTTATTTTGCGTGCAAAACATTTATAATCACTATATTGAGCATTAAATGTAACTTGTTCCAATCAGGCAAATATATGTATAAATGTCATATTAAAGCATTATATCAATCAATATCAATATCATTTACATCTTCAATTTATTCTGTTACATTTATATGTAGATGATGTCGAGCGTTACAAATCTATACAATGTAACATTATCTTCTCTCACTGCCAGTCTATTCGATACTATTTACTAATCCCATGTGTCGTTTTCTACTAGTTATTTTCTATAAATATGATTTAATTTCTTCAAACAAATGGAACAAACCCTACTTACTTTTTCCTCCTGCTTCAAATCTATATTCAATGAGACGACTATTAACTGATTATATTTAAGTTCTGGTGATAGGTTATTATTAGCTTGATTAATAATCTTAATATTTTCTTCTGTAGTTTGAAGTCGAGTTATAGAAAATCATAATTACCTTCTTGTAGATCCTGATATTTTTGTTATCACGAAAATGTGTTACCATTGGTATAATAATACTAACTGATCCTGATAAATTGTCGATGTAGATTTCTTGCCTTTTTGTAGTTCTGAATTTTAGTGAAACGATTCCTTATATTATTAAACAATGCGGCTCCATTTATTTTGTTTTCCACATTAAGGTTAATTGTTGGTTGGTTTCTCTGTCATTTCCTTCCTTAGAATATCACTTAGAATATCACTTAGAATATCACTTAGATTATCACTTAGAATATCACTTAGAATATCACTTAGATTATCACTTAGAATATCACTTAGATTTCAGTATATGTATGCAATGTCTGTGCACTTTAGAGTGTGCATTTTGATCTCCCGTTTGAACAACAGACTCACTTTCATAATAACTGAGTTATTTTTATTTTAAAAACACGCTTCAACTATTTTATTTTTCATTAACACCTGTACAATATTATCTTACAGAAACATTTTTCTACATGTGTTTCATTTAAATAAAAGCATACTGCAAAACTGACATTTCATTTAAGAACACACAAACACACACGCACACACACACGCACACACACACAATGCTAACTTTATTATTTCGGTAACTTTAATCTTTACGTAAGTTCAATTTCCACAATCGTTTATACTAAAGAAAGTATTAGCTTCCTGTTAGATGCTTATTACAATTAAATTGAACAGTTCCGGTGGTCTAATGGTTAGCGCGTCCGCCGCGGAATCGGGAGGTCGTGGGTTCGATCCCCTGCCGAGTCATACCACAGACTTACAAAATGGTACTAACAGCTGGCTTGCTTGACGCTCAGCATTATGAGGTTGGTAGTAGGACTAGTCGGCCTGGTGTCAGGATAATGTGACTGGGTGGGACATCATGCTGCATGTCTGCGAAAAAATTGGCGACAAATATTTGTCATGTGTCATCGACCTTGACTTCCAAATCAATCAGCGAGTTAGTGCGAGTCATCCAAGTTGTGTTGAAACAAGTGGTCGTGACCCTCTTCGAAGCCAAGCCGACAAAGGAGCCACATTTCCGAACCAAGCTTTCCAAAAAGAATTAGAGAAACATGACATTCATTTTGTGCCACCGAGAGTCCCAAAACCAAAGCTAGCATTGTGGAACGTTTTTAACGCACCATGAAAGAACGCATGTGGAAATATTATACGCATCAACACACTCAAGTACATCGACGTCTTACATCACTTAATCCAAGCGTACGACCAATCGTACCATCGGAGCATCGGACTTGCCCCAAAGATGTGACACCCGACAACGAAGTGACTGTGTTTGAGCGTCTCTTTGGTACGTCCTCGACTATGGCTGTTCTCCACAAAAGTTGAGTGTTAGCAGCTTGAGACTGGGTTCGCATTGGCAATACCAAACGCACATTCGACAAAGGTTACTTACCTAACTGGTTCACCGTTATCTTTCCTGTCACTGGACGAGTGCGTAGTTGTCATCCTGCCGTCTATAAATTGTAAGACATAAAAAGGAAGATTTCACTTGCCTGAGTTACAACGCGCATCCGAAAAAGAAGACGAAGTGCACTACATCGAACGCGTTCTCAAACAAAAAACCAGTAAAATGGGAAAATGTCGTGTCAAAGAAGTCAAAGTACGTGGAAAGAATATAATATCAGTTTTGATTCTTGGATCGACGCTTCGCACGTCATCGGCTATTAAAAGAAGTGACTACCATGCTCTTCAACACATCCTCAGCTGCCACAGAGACCACGTTTTCCACGTCTTCGCCCAGTACTTCTCTGCAAGATCTACAAAGGTAACCCTTGTGAGAATTGTGTAGAAAACTTGTACCTAAAACGCAAATCGTCTTTTCGTGTCTAATATTTGTGGTGTGTAGTGTCATAGGTGCAGCCATAGCCAATTTGATTTGCAACAAGGAGACAAACAATTGTGGACCATTTTACTCAGCAGCTGCAAGAGTCATCTTCTTCCCAATCCTTCCCTGAAATACACTTCCAGCCGAAACAGCATTAACAAAGGGAGCCTTGCGTCCAATGCCACTTATTCTCTCAACAGTCACCCTTCCAATCACAATCCCGATTTAGACACTCCTCTGACCTAGAGTGACCCCTGAGACAGCAGAACAATGGCATTATAAACAACAAAAACCCATTATACTTAACGTTACCCAGTTCCATAAAGTCCGTTTTTGGCCTTCCATTCGCTTCCAAAGGGCCCGTCTGAGATCGTTGTACTTCAGACGTCCCTTTTATCTTCTCATCATTCCGTTTAACGCGGGTAAAACACTTCTTTGAAGTCCCAACACAGTAGCTGCTAACGCTTTGGCAAAAGGTCATCCTAACATCATGGGTAAAGATCTCCCGCGTTGCCCCAACATATTTTTCTTTTGACGAATGGGCATATTCTTCTAGACCATTTGGCAAAGAACGTGTCAATGATGGGCTAAGCGTTGTTTGTAATGTGGAGACAAAGGTATACATGCCTTTCAAGACATTCAAACAACATTCGCACATGATGTTGAAGATATATATAGAGACAGTTTCAATGATCTGTTTTCGCATGGATGGAGAGGCTTTGGACAGGACGGACAACACGTCCTCATGTATGGCTAAATGAGTAGGTAGTCTTTTTGTTTTATTTCCTTTGGGGAGTAAAGGATGTTTTTCTGTTGAACATGTCGTCGAAAATGACCAGATAAGTTTGACTGGGGTCAAACACGATCCCGTCGTCTTCGCTAGGAATGTCTTCCACAAACACAATGCAATCACTTTGACTTTCTCGCACGAGTCTGTACGCCGATTGCAACTCTTTGTAACATCACACGATGCGTCGAGGTGGACGATCGGTTAAATGATGTTTACCGTCGATCAAACGTTTGACATATTCGGTTTTTCCTGAATCGCTACATGCTGCAATTAAAATGTTATAGAGATGGCGAATATACAAAGCCTCCCAACCAGCACAAGCTGTGTGTTCGTCGATGACTTTGAAAGGCGAGGAAGACGGAGCAGAAACAATAGAGGTATCCAAAGTAGTGTAGGGAATGTCACTTTTGATACGAAAATAGGCAAAGTACATCAATAAAACACATTACAACGATCAAAGTGCAATATAAACAAGTGTCTGTACTACATGTTTTTGATAACCAAGGTGTCCTAGAGATAGTGTGCAATGTCTGCAGTCTCTACATTTTGTACAGTCACACGTATGTCCTCCTGGAATGGTCTTTCGGGAATGTCCATGACAGTCCTGTCCTGAAAGAAGTGGTTGTCCTCGGTGACGGATTCTTCATCTACTTTTAACACTGTCACTAACACAATTTTAAACGTTCCTTTTCTGACTGGACGTTTTGTGATCACAACTCTTGAGCATAATTGGCAACTTAATTTGTCCAAGCCTAAAAAAAACAACTTGTATAGTGACGTACATCTTGTTCAATGAGGATGCAAGTCACAAGCTACATATACATCGTCATACACATATTCAGTACCTAAAGTTATGGAATCTTTTTTTCCAGTAGATTTCGAGTAGTATTCTCATGGACAATCCATCAAATGGCTGATATAGCCCTTGGAAAAGAAGGATGTATGTGGAATGGCAAGGCTGTTTGAAGAGATTACTTATCTACGGACCAGAAGTTTAAAGAAGTCTGAGGAAGAGAAGATGATCCCATAGATGCTCTCTATGTTAATTTAATGATGTTAACATAAACCTCAACGGCCATTTTAACAGCCACTCATAGGTCTCGAAAAGATTTTCTTTCTATGCCTAAGCCTAAGCAACACAAATAATGTGAAATGTTTGTCCCTGTGTATTATTCATGTTGTATATTGTATGTGCTCTACCACTCTATAAATATTAGGTGTATATCTATCTCTATTTCCGACTTAGGTCATCCCGGTGCACACCTATTCCTACCATTATTGCAACACTGTTACATATTTTCAGTATCGTGATGTCACCTTACCTCTTCCATTCCTATTGTTCTTATACAAAACCTAACACATATTCAACTTTCGCTGAAGCAATACAGCTCCAATAGTCCCCATCTTAAATTCCCATCGATGCCATATAGCCTCAGGCTGATTTGTAAAACCTTGACACCAAACAGCCCCAGGGGGAGGTCTGTAATGTATTTTCCTTTGGACGCCGATCAGCTCCCTATTTCTACTAACCGCAAATGTATCTCAGACTGTCAGGTCTGTGTTCTTTACTGTGTAGTAGGAGATATACGTACTATTGCTAACGTAAGAACATAACGACAGACAAATGGATGATACCATATCCGTCTTTTAGTAGCTTTACGTTAGCTTGTGGATAACTTACGCGACTTGCTATCCCAGTATGGCTATGGAATATACTTGTAAACAAAAGTGGCATCTTAGCAAATTGTTTAGCCTTTGAAATTATACATGTAAATGAGACAGGATATGTAAGTGAATAACTGTTCGTAATAGAAATGCTCTTTAGTTTCACCAATTTGTTTAGACCGATATCGTCCATACTAAGAGACTTGAGTAATGTATCGCCTGATGCTAGTAACTTTGGTGTAGGCTTGAGAAAGATGTAGTTTGTGGAAGATAATGGTGTATAGCCAAGTAAGTAAACCCTTACATAATTCATTATAACAACAATCACTTTGCAGGTAAGTTTCTCAGTATTGTACTAGAACATTATAGACTTTTGGGATGGCGTGGTGAAACTTGGTAAAACTAAGTATCATGTCTTCTGTCTTAAAGGGGTCTTGATTAAATAATAAAGCTAGGATCGGCAGGTGCAAGGTCATACAGCATAAACACATGTCATTGTTCAGATTACATAACGGTCGCACAGATAAGACCTTGCGCACATAAGTTTCTCTTCCAGAAATTATTTCAAGCATCATTGATTAATGTTTAGAGTCCAAGTTCAAAGGGGAAAATTATATAGCCATGTTTACGTTCATTAGGTCGACAAACCAATGAAACTGTGGGGAGATTGCTGGTGCATTTCTGTTTTATTAATAATGTTATTGTGATGTGCTGCACGTGACATTTTCAGATTCCAAGTCGATATATCAGAATAAATGTTGAGAAAAAGAGCTCAATAAACGTCCAATATGCAGTTTGTTTAGCAACTTTACTCATTCACATTAAATATGATATCCTTGTTAGAACACCAGGACCAAAACGCGTAATATACCATATAAATATTTATATTTCAACATTTAAATCTCGTCATGTTAAAAGGCCTAAGGCTAAGTATTTGCAAGCAATTCGTTGTAGCATGTGTGTATTATAAGGAATGCTCCATATCTTTTACAAGCATCCTTCTATTGATGACGAATTAGGGATTAAGATTATTCGTGCAATAAGCACATATTATCAACATCTCTCTACTGTCAGGAAAGTTTTCAAATTTATAATAAACTTCACACAAAGTTTGAATTAGTGGAGAAAATCCGTTTTCAGCTGTCTCCAAATTATTTTTCGAGTATTTCAAACGACACAGACAATCATCCGAATACAATATGACGTCATCGTTCTAAAAGCAAGGTATCGGACATATGCCTAAATCGATATCAAACTTTGAATTAAATTTTCAAGATCATTCATAAGGCAATCGATCCGAATTTTTCCAGTTCTCTCCAGATGCCAGTGCGTTCCACTTGTTAATTAAATCAGTTTAATATGCGTATGATTTGTTTATTGGTCTATAATGTGTGAAGAATTCCATTATGAAGCTATATAAAAAAACATAGAATCTGCTTGATATGTTTTTCTCTCTTCGGGAACCTCATTTTAAGTAAATCATTTAACACTAAACATGAATACACGTGACGAGCCTAATGTGTTAGTCTATGGTTCTAAAACCCTTAATTCTGCATCACCACAGTGGTAAATATTTTAGAACACGGATTCCCGACGAAAGTACACTGACAAAATCGAGATGCATAACCAAACTGTGATGGACGAACCAACATACAGATAAAACAGGGTAACGCTATATGTCTGATCTTGTATTGGCCGGACATGAAAAAAAATATTGCATGTATTACATGAAGGATTTTTTTTCCTAAAAATATTCACATTCCAAATCAAATTGGCGAAATGTTAATGCATAAAATATAACTCAAATATTTGCCGAAAATATATTATATTCTGTTTGTTTTATATTGAAATAAATCTTTCGTCGTATTAAGTCTTAAGAAATATTTTCAGCTAATAAGTAATGGTCGACCTTTGATAATACCAATCACAAGAATCGAAAACCATGGCTCAAAATGGCGGACTTATGGCTGTTACATACACATTATACTGACAATAAAGACATCAATGGAAAAACGTAGATTATAATGATCACTTTTGTAACTTTTTCACGATTTGGGGTTATTTCACGGTGTTTGTCATTATTGGAGGCTATGTTTTGATATTGTGCTGTCTTTAACATTTTAGTCATAGGCTTCTAGAGAATACGGTTTTAATGGGTAGAACCGTATTTATGATGCTCGTAAGCATACACATTTATTACCTCCCTGATGTATATTTGTGTCCAGAGGAAACAAGCGAGCTTTATTCATCTAATCGAATCCCAAGAGATATTTCTCGCGTTTAATGCGGTGTATTTTATATAGCTCATCTCATTATTTTCAAAATAATGTTTGTTCTTTTTTTCTATTTCTTGTTTTAAACAAAGTACATGAATAAGTTTTACATTAACATTAGGCATTGATCCTATGTTAATTTGCTTTGTTATATTAATACTGATGAGGTACATTTGTTGTATCAAGCCCAACAAACTTGCTAATTAGTTTTCCATTCAATTCGTCCTTAAATTTTCCCATCATTTTTTTTGCGAAAGTGAAAACTAGTGAGCAGCTGCGTAATTAATTGCGACATGACATGAGCTATTCATTTATTGAAGACATGTGTATATTATACTTTTTGCTTAAAATTATGGCTTTAAAATTAATATGCCGGAGAAAAAAAATATTGATTCTTCAGTGCTTTATTTTCACAATATATTTGCTGTGCAATGATGATCGTTGACTTTAAATAAAGCATATACTTTGTCAAGAAGTTCCGATTTGAATGCGACTCAAAAAAACTTTTCAACTTAACTGTGCAAAATGTAATCATTTTATTCATTGATAATTTCTAATCGGCTATCACTAAGCGGTCCTGGAGGTTAGGGCCCAGCATTAGTTACATCAACTTCCACTATGTGAACAACGCATGGCCACCCACGCAGAAGATAGACTGAGTTAGTATTGAAAATCCTCTACAGGGTGGAATATAAAAATATTTATGTCGGCCTGGTGACAGTCGAATTATAAATTATGAATAAATGAATGAAGTGACTAAGTAATTAGGAATAATGTTATATTACTGTTGCCTTTCGTCGTCAAAATCCGTAAGGGAGTGGGTTACACGCTCCTGGGGATGTATGCGGAAACTATAACATATATTCTGGTAGAAAGTATATTCTTCGTTCGCTGTCTGTGAAAAAACAGGAACGTTTCCAAGCTGATGTTATTTACAACTGATCGTTATACTTAAGGGCAATCTGCGTTTGTAGTAGATTTGCCAGATTGCTAAAGTGTAGTACTTTGGGATAGCTGAATGGGATGTCTTCATTGATTGTAACTAAATCAGAAATATTGATGTATTATGCAATCATTGTAAAAGAAAAAGTTTGCAACCCATTACTTTCTCACGATTTTGGGAGATTGCACGAGGCAATTAAACAGTCTTTTGACGCTTTTCTGTAATTAGTATTTGGATTCATAGTGTTTTGGAGCATCCGGATTTAATTCGCCTTTAGGAGGCGCTCTTGATGATTTGTACGCGTTTTACAAGTTGCCAATGAATATGCTTTTAATTTTAATGCATGCGACCGGCAGTACTTACGCTTTTTTCACATTCGCGATGAAAATATTGTTGTTTTGGGATCTTTTGGGGGAGGGGTTTGGCGGTGAGGTGTAGGAGTTGGGTGTGTGTTGATGATAGTTATGTTTTTCATTTGCTAGCGATTAATATACATTTATGACACGCTTTATGAACAATTTCGATTTTGTTATTTCTACAATAGTAGTTGATAAATTATTACTTCTAACCCAGTTGATATAATTGGTTAGGTTCATTTTTATATTGTTGCATTTTCAGAGAAACGTAAAAAAATAATAAGTACATTATTTAAAGCTTAAAATATTTTGAGACCGTCTTTCACATGTACGTGACATTTTATTTATAGATATGTTATTGGATTGATTCGAGCTATGGCCATTTTATTGTGGTATGAATCCGGAGAGATTACAGAGAGTGATCAAATCCCATTCGTTTTCGCTCTCTTGAATTTAATGTTGTTTTATCAAAGAGCACAATAAAATATGAATCAGGCATAGTTCTATAGATATCTGTGTAAATAGTTGGCCACTGCTGACTCTATAACAATGACCATATGATATTTGACGCATATCTTTGTTATAAAATCCATTAAACCACGCATAACATTGAGTAGCTTTCGCGCGATACGTGCCATCATCATATTTCGATTGAATGAGATAGATGCGATTGTTATATATTTATTCGTTAACAGCAAAAAGTAATATTTGTTATTTTTTTATGTAACTCTGGTCAATTTGAATATGATCATCTATTGTGTGTACTTCATTGTTTATAATGTACCAGCTTCTCGAGTAGAAAGATATCGAATATTACCGTGTTAGCATTATCTTCTGTTACAGTTTTATTTCTTCCAATATGGTGCATTTGGTCGTCTCTGATATGATATATTTATATTTCTTCCAGTATGGTAAAGTTTTGGTCATCTTTGATATATTACAGTTTTATTTCTTCCAATATGGTACAATTGGTCCTCTTTGTTATTAAAGTATATAGGTAATAACTTTAACTTTGAAACCAGAAAATTCTATAAAAGCATGAAAGAAATTTAGAATTAGTCAAAATTCAAATTGACGAGTTTTATTTAAAACTGCTATGCCCTATATTATTTATTAACGAGGATTCCGATATTTTCTATAAATTGAATTACAGATTTTCTAATTACTGAAATCACTTTCAATATAATCACAACAAAATGACAACGAAAGTTTAAAATGAGTGTAAATTATTTTAAAATAGTAAATGGTATATATATATATATATATATATATATATATATATATATATATATATATATATATATATATATATATGTATATATATATATATATAGGTAATACAATAACCTGAATCTAGATTTTGTACCTTAGGTATTGATTGACCTTTGCAATTAAATATCGTTGTATTGTGAACATTCCAGCCAAGACTATTTGATATTTCATGTTTAGCTACGGTTTCAGCGAAATCATATTTTGAGACCTTTCTTTAGTAACCGAAGGTTGTTGCTGCAGGTATCTATCTTCTATTTTTCTTCTTGCTTTGGTTCATAAAATGTTTTAACATGATCCAATTTTTAAAACAAATGTTTATTTTGATATGAACCAGATGTTATAACAGTAAGAACCGTGGTTGTCAAAATTACTTCTTATTTCCCCATTACAAATATATTTTAGATTCAGAAACGACATTCTTCCCTGCTCGCAAACGAACTATTGTGTTTAGTTTCTGGCAGATCTGTTGTAAAATGTAGTAGTTCTTTAAACACACGTTTGGGTGATGAAAGCATTTAAATATAGGTAACTGATTATTCTAATAGCATGCATACGTGTCTGTCCACCTCTATGCCTGTATGTATATTTATACGTCTGTCTGTCTGTCTGTATGCATGCATACATGTATGTATGTATGTATGTATGTATGTATGTATGTATGTATGTATGTATGTATGTATGTATGTATGTATGTATGTATGTATGTATGCATGCATGCATGTATGTAGGTAGTAATAATATCAAATATTTTATAGGTAACATATTTTTTATTTTTCAGGTCAACGTACACAATGGCTTTATAATTTTGTGTGATTTCAGTTTCACTCATATCCAGCAGTTTATCATTGTAACACCAGTGTCACTATCTTCGTCGAAAAGACTGACTTAAACGACCCATCGGATCACCGTTACTTTTAATTACCAAACCATCAGAAGTTAATGGACTGTCTCGGTCTTTTTCTTCACCACAACTACTAACAATTTGATTAGTGCCGAGTGTTTTCTTAGCTTTCATATCAGAGCAACCATTATCTAGGACCTTGACATTCGCGATGGAAATGACCATACTGGAAATCATTACATCACCATCTTTAATTAAATAGTGTTTATCTAAGTTATACAATTATTTATACATAAACTGTGGAATTTCTTTTCGATGACATTTGTTGCTCGAATTATCAATAATATATTGTCATATAGCTGCAACACATGCACGAACAGTGTCACCTATTTACAATGTTAATATTTTTCATGTTTACAATGTGTAACATTTCCAGTGCACTTTCCACGAAAAACAACGAAGAAATGATTGTCAAACTAATCGTAAAACGGGATGAGGCACTGACGCTGACACCGTAATTAGCTGAAGAGTTCCATAAACCAGTAATACGAAAGTTAACTCAACGCTGCGTAATAACATAATAACATAATGCAGGTTCACTATGTTTAGTAGATTTAGTAAGCATAATTAGAGTAATTTACTGAGATTGAGACATTTAGTAAATATATATGTCGAAAAACATCTTCGTAGCCAAACGTCTAATCTATGCCTTGGCAGATTCTTCAGATATTTAGATGATACGGGTCTGTGAATTTCATTCGATGCTGATCGTTCAAATATTCCAGAGCTTGTCCAAGTGACAGCTATTGGATTTCATGAGTTGTATCCCTTCGTAATGAATTATATAATATGTGTAACGGGTGCGTTGTACATCGGCTGGAAATGGTGGAGGCAATTGACTTCAAAAGGATACTTGTAAGTTAAACATCGAAAGTATGACTATATAACTATATACTTGATATGCCAGTACAAATGTATTTGAGGGAAATGGTGTGTTTGTAGACACGTGGACTAGCAGTGGAAAATTGTTTATTTATAAGTCAAATTAAGTTGTGGGCTCCACTGGTCTCAATCATGTAGGAACAGTGTTTCGATTTGAACAACTAGATTTTAATTAAATGCGGTGGCTTGCCGCTTGATCAAATGAAGTCACAAGCCGAAAGCACCGAAACGTCTGAACGATATGCCAAGGTGTGTATAGAGTAAACACATCGGAACTTTGGCTTGCGAAAATGGTCATAATCAAACAAGAATCATTATAGCAAATGCTTTAAACTAAAATTACGAACACAAGGAAACCAGAATCGATTTTGGCAACCAACGAACATAATTGTATACCGTTCAGCTGCATGATATTAATTTTAAGACGAATCATACTTCTAAATGATGAAGCACGTGTTTGGTGGACACTTTAAAAAAGTATAACGATGTAATTTACATACAACAACGGAGGTTTTGGCAACAATATTAATATAAATGCAACACTCAAAGACAGCAAAATATTATATACTGAGTCTTGCAACACGAACATATATGTGGCAAGTATGATCTTGAAGGAAATAACTCAAAAAAGATTATATGGTAAGAATGTATAAGAAACAAGATGTGTGCAAGCAGCAGAGAGGGTGAACCTCACAACTTTCCGAGCGTCGATTCGGAAATCTGAGGCTTCCACCAAATAGTAAAAAAAATGGCGTCTATTCGATAAAATAAGATTTCCTTATATACGCCAACGTCGTTGTCATCCACCCTCTCTGCTGCTAGTGATTTCATCACTGGGTTAACAAAAAATCATTTACGATTTCAACCAAATATTTGATCGAGTCCGATACGATATCGTGTCCGAGGATCATGTAAATTTATTGTTATAAATCCGTGCGGAGTCGACTGAGCGTTACTAAAGAAATTTTTAAATTGATTGAAGTCCATATCAGAGCACCATGTCTGCCAAATATTTCGTAGCGTATGTGTATCAACGCCGTTAAACACAGCAAGAATATTACAGTTATCTCTGATCACTTTTGGAATCTGAGTGTAGCGTTGAGTGACATATATCACATCAGTGTTTTTGTGACGCCCCCGGGAAAATATTCTAGCTGGGTTTTTTTGATTGTCTAACATCACATCGTCGTATACGACTAAATTGTTAATGCTCCCATCAAGGTCATCCACGGATGGCGCCTCGTCAATATCAGTTATAAAATCAATGGTATTCTCACCTTTAATTTATAATGCATTCTCGTTAAAATCCTTTAACACTTCATAGCATCGTTGATCATCTACGCTAGGAGCAATTAAATACAACTTATCCCACTTCATCCATCTCATTATTAAATTGAGCAACAATTGAGTCTTGCCGGATCCAGATGGCCCGATTATAATTGCACGGATAGAGTTTGGTAGCGCTGCATGATGCTTAACTGGTTCTCTTATTTTAGTCGCTGAAAAATCAATTATATTCATATCTCTATACATAAATTATGGATCTATATTGTGTGAAGTGTAAAACGCGTACTAGCACAAATGATGTGACGACGGTTACAACTAAAAATAACAGATCAGCACTAACTGGTAGATGTGCAACATGTGGTATAAAAAAGTTTAGATTTATTTCTACAAAATCAAAGATTTTACAATCCGGAGATGTTTTAAAAAAAAACGAGGAGGTGATATCGCAGCCAAATTGACAAAGCTCCCTGGAACCCCATGGGCAAAGTACCCCGGAGAAAAGCACCTTCCAGGATATAGCTACTGTGGTCCCGGAACACGATTAGATATCAGACTTGATGATCAAAATCAACCCCGATCCGGCGAGTATCCGATAAACGCTATTGATAAGGCGTGTCATGCTCATGATGTTGCATATAAAAGCAGCAATCTGCAAAACAGGCATCTCGCGGATGTGAAATTAATTCATGCGTTAAATGCTATTCCTGATAAATCTTTTAAAGAAAAGTTGGCTTCGTGGTTGGTAAAATCAGCTATGAAAGGCAAATTGATGATGGGTGCTGGTAATTAATAATATGGAATCAATTTATTATTCCCCAAGAGGATACTGGAGGGGTAAATCAGCAGTCCATAAACTCGCTAGCGCTGCAAAAGTGAAAAAACTACAGCGGCGGATTGGTTATCCAAACAGGCACTATGGCAAATTTATCTACCACCACCTAAACAAATTCAATTCTCGCATTTTGATGTGACTGCTCCTAATGAAGTTCATCAGGCTGATATATTATTTCTGCCACATGATCGTGGTTACAAATACGCGTTAACCGTAGTTGATATTGCAAGTCGATACAAAGAAGCAGAACCGTTAAAAACAAAATCAGCCACTGAAGTTGCTTCTGCATTTGAAAGGATTTATCGACGAGGTCCTCTGCACTGGCCGAATCTATTGCAGGTTGATCCTGGCAAGGAATTTCAGGGTGCGGTTCTATCTACAATGAAAAATCATAATGTCACCATACGACGAGGGCATACTGCGCTACATCGCGATCAGGCCATTGTCGAACGATTTAATCGGACGATTGCTGAGCGGTTATTTGGATATCAATACGCAAAAGAATTCATTCAAGAAAAGCGATCCCGTGAATGGGTCAAAAGGTTACCAGCTGTGATTACCGCACTGAATAACGAGATTACTAGAACAATCAACATGAAACCTATCAACGCGATTAAAAAGAAGTCAATACCCGTACAACCACAAAAAGATTTCCCTAGAAACGTTAGCGTTTCCCAACCAATTCTTGGTAGTAGTGTCATTGTGAGGTACTTATACGAACCAGGAGAGCTTGAAGGGGGTAGAAAAAGGGCTACTGATCCTATTTGGAGCGTCACTACGCATAAGATATCTAGTATAACACGATCAACTGGTAGACCAGCAATCTATAAACTGGATTCAACTGCTCCTCAGCGAGGATTTACTCGACAACAACTACAGGTGATTCCCGAGGATACTCAATTGCCACCGCATGGTCTTAATTAGCACCCTGGGTGCTGGCACCCCGGCGTCTATTGCACTCAAGACAAGTCAACATCACATTATTTCTGACATGACCGAGATTGTTATTTTTTCTGTCTACGGTGAATTGGCGAGGATCCTTATCCGAATACTGCCAACGCATTATACAATTGCAACTCGCGCAGTGATTATTCTGTTGTTTCTTCAAAGTGATTATTAATTTAGCATCAATATCAAATTCTCGTTGTTTTTTTTTGTCCTGTTGTTTGTAACCGGAGAGTTTTTTATTAATGATGCTAACATCAATATCACTTATTGTTGTGTCATTATCATCACCAATGATTTCATCATCGCCACTGGCTTCGCCAACAACAATTCTTCGAAGCTGATTTATTCTTCGTACTCTGGATACTGCGAGATAGACTAAATTCGACCATTCGATGCGATTATCTACCATCCAAACAATTGTATCCGATATAGTCAATCCCTGTGAAGAGTGTATTGTTGCTGCGTATCCTAGCGTCCATGGGGATTTATTAGCACGCAATGCATCTTCAACGACATTGATATCAACCAGCACAATATCATTTAACACGAGAATCTGCTTTTCACTTCCTGACTTTGTCAGGCTTGGAATATCAACTTCTATATTCTGCTTTCGTGTATCCGAAGGCCTATAACACAACGGTACTGGAAGCGTTGCAAATTTTTCTTTATGCAATTCAAATAACTTCATCTGAAGTGTGTCTCTGACTATTTTTCTACTTGCTACTATCAAATCATTTGGTCTCCACGTTTCCCAGAAATCATTCATAGGAGTTTCTGAAATTATTTCACGCGCTATTTCGCATTGGATTTTATCCGGTTGTAATCTAAGCAGTGCTTTGAACTCGCGTAGTTGTTCATCAAGTGATCTATGGTCGGTATTAATTTCTTCATAATAGTCTACAGAACCCTTTAGCCATTCATGTGGAGATCCACCGACAAATGGTGGTGGTTGGCCGTGATCACCGCACATGACGACTTTTGTGTTTTTGTTTAACAACCACTCAAGAAATGTTTTTAATACATCTAATGACACTGTGCATATTTCATCCCAAATTATGATTTCAGGAATGAATTTATCACCCATACGCTCAGGAGTCCATTTGTCACCTTTCCATCGAAAAAAACTATGATAAGTACAGGCATTTACCCCTCGCTGTATCATCTCTCTGGCGAGTCTGTGAGTCGGTGTTAGCACAATCATGTTAGTAGAAATACAAGTATTTCCACCACCACGATATAATTCAATTGCACAAGTTGTCTTTCCTGACCCACCACAACCGTTTAAATAAACTGTCTTGTATCTACATATTGGATCAGATACCGGTGGTGCATTAGAAAATTCTGATTGAATCTCATCACATTTTAAGTACTTTTCATCCATGGCAACGTCTGCGGATTCACAATACTCATGTAGCATCTCCTTTTTAAATCGCCAACGCCCCCACGCTTCCTCCGGATCTGTGAATGCCGCTACAGCTGATTTATACTTATTATGTATATATATTGAATCAGTGGCTACTCTAACCGCGGTATTAGGAAATCTATTTATCATCGAAAATAGATTAATGCAGGCATAGGCTAACATTGAACTTCTTAAATGTGTGTATTGGGAATTATATCCATCACAGTAAGTAACAATTGTACCTAATTTCTCACCATTAGATAGAAAAGCATCATTACGGGATACAAGTTTTCCCTGTTTCGTTAAATCCGTTACAAGAAAATCGTATTCAGCGACATCTATGATCAACCGCGAGGAAAATTTTGCATTGTCGTATCTTCCACCCTGGGTAAATTTACCGATTATTTTTCGTCCAAAATCCTTTGCTTGTTCTTTTTTACTTTCAAATAACTTCTTAGACCAATTTATGATTTCTTCTTCATTGAAATCTGGACACTGTTTTCGTAGTTCGCTGATTATACGATCTAGATCGGGTTGTGGTAGCCAAACTTCTTTCTGAGCTCGATAGCATATAATAGCTTCGGAAACAATCAACGATATCAGCATGCCACAATCAATCATATATCGTAGTAACACTGTTGGCATCCAGGCCTTTTCAGATAGGTGTCTACCGAGCCAAACATAACTACACGGATGTAACCCTGTAGCGAGTTCAAATGATATCACACGAGCGAATCCGGTTAAATCAAAATCAGGTAATGGTCCATTAATCGCAACACGAGTCATTTCATGCGTGGGGTGTCCAAATCGTTTAAAATAGTTACTACATTCTCCATACCCGAGAAAACTTCCAGGATAACACGCGGATATATCAATTGAAATCATACCGTCACGATGGTATTTTGTATTCCACAGTCCTCCATGACCAAATTCGATGCAACTCAATTTAACGTCCTCGAGAAAATCACTTCGTGTTGGACGCCATGAGTTTTTTTCTCTTGCGAAGTGAGCTACCACTGAAGAAATAGTAAAACTATCCGTGAGTAGTTTTTCATGGAAACTCTCCGGTGAAAAATCATTAGCGATTTTTCTCATTCTGTTATCTAATTCTTCAACGCGATATAATTCACCATTTGGTCTTACAAATTGATCAAATCCTGATTCGGAACCAGCACTACTAAGTAACCACACTGACACAGGATCATCTTTACACAACGCATGAATAGCATCAAATAATTTCTCTTCATAGAAAACATCCCCGGAAAATTCCCCGGAAAATTCCGGGGGGATATATCTCACGGTTCTATCTCGTGGAAATATTGTTACTGCAGGTGTCCACGCGTGTTCGTTATGATCAATAATTTGTATTGGCGCTCCTTGTAATTTATATTTCGGTTCGTGTAATACTTCTCCGGTTATCGTCATAACGGTTATTGGGAATCTTAATGATGTTTCTAATTTAGCTATATCAGAAATCTTTGCACCGTGCTGTTTCACTGTCAGTTCCCATTCTGTTATTTTCCTACGTCGCAGATCAGTTAGTTTATTTCCTCGGGATGCATTTGTGAAGTGTTCCATTACCCGTGTTGCTACACAATTGAGCCTTGACGAAGTCAATGGTGAATATTTCATAGGAGCTAGTTTTGCAATATCGGGTTTATCATTTAACGGATATATCCCATAAACGATTGCTGTTACGGGATAAGATCTCTCGTAGTATGGTTTGTCAATTCCAGTTAGAATTCCTGGTTTGGAATCTCTACTTACAATGACAGTTTTTTTATCCTTGAGGATTGGTTCAAATTTATCCTTAATAATCCATTTGCCTTCGACTTCGATAATGAATTTTATTCTGAAAAAATACTTCTGATTGGAATTGCTTTGTTGGGAATTGCTTTGCTTGAAATCCTTTGGATTTCCACCTTTGGATTTCCATCTTTGAATTTCCCCTTTGGATGGAAATTGCTTTGCTTGAAATCCTTTGGATGGAAATTGCTTTGCAATTTCACCAAGGTGTGAAATTATCTCAGCTGCTCTTTTATCGTTCATAGTAGCATCGATGATGGGTACATTGACATCTTCATCAATAATTCGAAATGTCGACCAACAGTATGCTGCACCGTCTCGGTAGAATTCATTAAAACACTCCCTGATTTTACCGAGTATAGTTCTATCACCGATTAGACGTTTTGGTGTATCAGAGACTCTATCGAGATTGAATTTAGTATTTCTCCAAGGTTTGATTTTCGATAATCTTTGGAACTCCCTATCGAGATTGAATTTAGTATTTCTCCAAGGTTTGATTTTCGATAATCTTTGGAACTCCCTATCAAGATTGAATTTAGTATTTTTCCAAGGTTTGATTTTCGATAATCTTTGGAACTCCCTACCAAGATTGAATTTAGTATTTTTCCAGGGCTTAATTTTCGATAATCTCTTGAACTCCTCCATGTTATAATTAAAACAAGTATTTAAATAGAAAAATATAGTATAATGAATCACTGCAAGTGGCTAATGATTGGATCTACAACCCCGTGTAACAAATCATGCAGAAGTGAATTCTGTGGGTATCATATGCAAAGCGTGAGAAACGGTTCAAAAGGCCCTCTCCCATGCCTCCAATGTGGGGTGGGTGTTAGAGGAAAATCGCAATTATGCCTTGCTTGTGGGGGTAAACGATACAGGGAACTAAAACGCTACTATGACAAACGAATCATTGACTCCGTCATCCTTGATAAAATCAAGGACAAAGTAATAAAAAACCCTCAAGATTATATCCAGAGATTTATAATTAAAGCAGATAATAAATTAGACAAGTAGTATTATTATACAAATGAGCCAAGATTTCAGACCTCACCCAGTGCTTGCTAATTACGAAGCCTCTAGTGATGGTGTTGTCAGACACCGCAGACTCAAAGAACCTGTTGGGTATCTGAATAATATGGGATATTTGATGTTTTCAGCTGGGAGGAAAAAGTATCTCTGTCACAGAGCCATCTATGAAGCATTTTACGGATTAATCGAAGACGGTCTTGTGATTGATCACATAAATGGCGTGAAGACTGATAATTGTCTTGGGAATCTTCAAGCCGTCTCGCAGCGCGATAACCTTTTAAAAAGCAACGCTGGTAAGCACGCAAAACATCCCAAGGGTGTGAAATCGTTTGATTTAGAAAATAATGAAGAGAGAAGCTTTCAGTCGATAAATGCGGCTGGAAAATATTCCGATATTTGTAGTACTTCAATTCGATTTGTTGCTGAAAAAATCATTAAAACATCTCTGTCTAAAAAAAATGGTCATAAAATAAAGTTCGTATACACTGAAACTATTTAAGGGAGATAAATCCTTTATGGATAAATCCGCACTACAATTCACACTCTACCTACTAAGTTCCCTTGTATTATGACGTCAAAGGAATTTGTCGCCTGCTATATTACCTGTACTTGACTAGGCGCGCCCACGTGACTGTAATGGAGATATAATGCATGAGTTTTCGATAGAGAATAAAACTTTTTATTGTCACTTGTGGGCTAAAACTGCATTATTAGTTTTATTTATCTACATATCTCATGTGTGGGGTGGGTGGACTAGCAGTAAAGCAGACAGCTAACTCGTTCTTTTCAGTACAAAAATTCTTTATAATCTAACGCATTACCTATGTTCGCTCAGCCGGAACGCGAGTGTTTCCTATTCATTGAAGTATGTGGGCGTGGTTAGAATTCCTTGTATGTGAATGTATTTTATCTAGAGAATTATAACAGAGTATAAAAACGCTGTTTTATTAAACAACTGTATTATTTTGTTTAAAATATTTCTCATTGTTGCAGCATAAAATTGTCTATTTTAAAAATCTCTTATTGTTAAGTATACATGTCTTCCCTCTCCTCTATATTGATCGGTATTCATGTGACCTTCAGTACACACTTCTGTTTCCCACCCTGTATGATCGGTATTTCACTGACGCAGGCATGCGTGATTGATATTTACAAACAGTTAAATTAATTTTTTTTTGTGTACTTAGTATTTTATATTCCTAAATACGATGGATACAGTAAAATTGTCTATTTTAAAAATCTCTTATTGTTAAGTATATCAGATATATATATATATATATATATATATATATATATATATATATATATATATATATTAAAAAATCTCTATTCTGTATGACTAGTCCGTGGTGTAATGGTATCGTGTTTGTCTTGTAAACATAGATCTATCAACTACGTATTCGGTCCCCATAGCAGATACATTATTTGATGGCGAAACGGAAGATGTTTTTTTCTATTAATTGGGGGGGAGGGGCGGTCCCCCTCAGCCAAACCAACATGGCAACCCATGCTATCGCATTCTCGGTAGCGTGGGTTGGTGTTTTTTCTAACTCATGCAACCATGAATTCGATTTCATGGGTTGCCATGTTGGTTTGGTTTACCACGCCCACATCATACCATCATCGTTCCATTGAATTATAATCCATCCTTAATTAAGTTAATTAAGTACATGTTATGCCTAAAATTTGCCACAACACTCGAGTCGAAATATATGGCATTGTGCCGTCCATGTTGTGACGTTATACCTCAAGCATATCTTCTGGGCGGTCTAAGATGGCGTTTGCCACGTTAGGCCTCCCTTCCGGAGATGTATGTTTCGGGTCCCCCCCTTGGGCTTACTTGGATGCGAAGGCACCCAAGGAGTTCCAAAGATGTGTTGTCATATATGTTTTTTTTTTATTAATTAGAGATACAGTATACTATATTTATATAAAAATATAAATAATGGATATCAATGATGTAAATGCTATAATTGCTGAAATCTCAAATTTAAATAATAAAGGAGTATTATTATCTGAAAGTCTCGACGTTGACAAGATTACCTCGGAATATGAAGATATTGAATATCTGTCTAGTAAGGGTCGTTATGTTTTACCTAGGATGTACAGGCTCGTGAAAGGAATTCAAAAATCCATTAATGGTTGTTTGTACGGTAACGACATTAATTTATTTATAACGCTATTTAGCACCGTTGAAGCAATACGTCAAAAGCTCGGCCAAGAATATCAAAAACGAGCTGAAATTGGTTCTAAAGTTCGTGATCTTAGAAAAATGTTAAACGAGGAGCGACCCGTATCTTAACCACGTGAGTGTTACTAAAAAATAATATAGGCTTTCGTAAATAATTTAAATAATTTATTTATTTTTTTTTTAGCGTTTTTTGTAACACTTGTTACATAGGATTTTCTCCTGAAAGGATACTCATCAGTCTGGACTTGCTCATGCAGTTATGTGCATAATGGATGATCTGGTCGTAGTAGCAAGTAATCACCGCGACGCCTCCATTTTCACGTAATTGTTCTTGTTGCCGCGTCGTTAACACAAATCGTTCATCGCCATTCTCAGATATTACAATTCTGAAATCCCCAGCGATGTTATTTCTGAAACACTCGCGGATAGCGTCGTACAGTTTAACCCTGTCGAAGATGAATACGTTAGCTTGATGGTACATTATTTAATAACTAAGTTATTTAATAACTAAGCTTTTAATTATGATGGAAACCCTCCGGATTTCACATTTGAAAATTTAGTTCACAAACAATATATGGTTGGTGAATCGCTTACAACTAAATTAGCCCGAGAGTGGCTAGCAGCAATTAAAAAGTTTATACCGGTTCGAGACAGACTTCGCGAGAAACTTCAACAACGACAACAAGCGCAGACTGACTTTTCTGTGTCAAGTGAACAACTGTTTACTCCGATAACAAGTGCGACCAAAGATGTGAAAACAGCAACTGAACGAGCAATATACGGAGATATTCCTAAGGAAGGCAAGCGACGAGAAGTGCCTGTTCTTGGTGTGCTTGAAAAGATAGCAGCAGAGACCGGACAAACACGCGCAGGGATACAACAGTTATCCAGTGATATAAAAACTCAGCGCGACTATGAACAACTAGCTGATATTGATGATGAAACTCAAAGAGTTTCCACTCCTGAACCACAACCTGTTGATGTCGTCACCCCAAGAGGTGTTTCCTTTATAGACAAACTCACCGAAGGAGCTATAGCAGAAATCAAACGACCTGAATTAATAAAATCCGAACATTATAAGATTTTTGGAAATTTTGCCGCCCAAAGCTTTCATTCCAGAAAAGACTTTTTAAAAGACGAGTATAAAAACAGTAGAATAAGCCGAGATGAATGGGCTGATTGGTTGTATAAAACGAATAAGGGGGTTGGCCGTTTAAATAAAAGAGAATTGGGATATAAAGAATTTAGAAGGGGAATTGAAGAGTATGATGAAACTGGTACAACTGAGAAAACAAGCGGAAAAGGATATTCGATTAAAAATCCAAAGGATGTCTTTGACTCTACCGTGACATGCCCTGGTAACATTCTCAGTGATATATCACGGTTAGAGGTTCTCATCGGAGGGAAACGAGCCGGAAATAACTCCGTCGAGATAATTAACGAGGCCGCTGATATCTGTAGACGATTATTTGCTGGTGGTATCATGGACATTAATGTATATCGAGAACTTATTGCTGAATTAGTTGAAAATCACAACGATGAAAATCTTATAGATGTAAGCGATTGATCACTAATTGAAAAACTACTAGTTTTATAATAAGATGATTATACACTACAACCATGATAAACCCGTAAGCGTCTACGTGGTGAACTCACGATTGCCTGTTTATCGCGCGTGGTACGGAGATGGTTTCGGCAATACCATTGCGGGGTTATTTACAAGAATGGCTCCCAAGGTGGCGCCGTTAGCTAAACAATTATCAATGAAAGCCATTGATGCTATCCGTGATAAGGGAATCAATTTCGTTGGAAATCTTGCAGGAAAGGCATTTTCTGTCGCGAAAGATAAAATAGCATCATTGGTGCGAAAGAAACCACGAATGACTTCGTCATCGATGACTTCGTCAGTGGTGAAACCACCAGTGCTGCCATCAACTACAGTGATGCCTGCAAAAATCAGCAAAGCAATAAATAACGCAGTGGAAGAAAAACTAGCGCAATTGACTTCGTCACCACCGGTAACAGATAGCGCTATCATGAACGCGATAGCAGGAAGTTGTTTGAAACAAAAAAGAAATTCGAGGAATTTTCAACGACGATGATTACAAAGATGAAAATGCTAGCGTTAAACTCTTCGAGTTTCACAATTGAAAACGCTAGTAATGTTATAAATGTTTAAACGAACAGCTGATCCCGCGTTAGATATGGAAGCCCCAATGCGCAAGGATGATTCCGTCCGCGATTATCAATACTATTCCTATCATGCAATACAACCCGACCTACGATCGCGAATTGAACTTCAAGTTCAAGATACCAGTAAATACTTTTTACCATGTGAAGCATTTATTGAAGTAGAAGGAAAACTTGTAACAAATGATGCAGCTGATACCCCATATGCAAATGATTCAAATATCCGAGTTGGTTTCGTCAACAACGGTATAATGGCGTTATTTGAAAGTGCAAGATATCTCATTGATGGAAAAGAAATTGAATCAATAGACCGCGAGGTTGATGTTGCAACAACAATAATCGGGCTGGCAAGATACTCCGATGATTATGCAAGATCGGCTGGTCCATCTATGATGTTTGCAAAGGATACCTCTGATAACGCTGACCACCTTCAATACATTAAAGTGTTAACAGCACAAGATACTGCAGCTGATAATCAACGAGAAGCAATTAATCCAGAACGTCGAGCTAGACCCGGAACTGCGTTTGATATTCTCGGAGGTGTTAATGGTAATTTCAATTTAGGATTTGCAACACGAAAATTAGCATTGGAAGGACAAGAGAAAAAGTTTTCATGTGCGATTCCACTCCATCACATATTTGGATTCTGCAGAAATGTCAGAAAAGTCATCTATGGAGCCAAACACACAATCGCATTAGTGCGAAAAGGCAATGACAATGATGCAATTTGGCGTACTGGTGCCAATGAAGGTAAAGTTGTTTTGAGTAAAATAGTATTATGGATGCCAGTAATGACTCCATCAATTACCACGGAAGAGCGGCTACTTTCGTTTATGGAAACCGGTGGTAAATCATTGCTAAGTTGGCTAACAACAACGACTGATGCTAAAGAGGATAATGTTAATGGTACATTTACATGGCACCTGGCATCAAAACAAGGCGTTTCAGCTCCACGTCATATATTTATAGCGCTGCAGAATCGGAATCGATTAGGTTCCCAAGAACGCAGTCATATGATATTTGATCGGTTAGGGGTAAGTGAGGTTTCACTGAGAATAAACGGACAACAAGAACCATCTGAGAATATACAGCTTAATTACGGAAACAACCAAATAGCACGTGTGTATCATCGGATGCTGTCATATATGGGTCGTGATCAAAATGTTGATACTGGTTTGCAAATATCTCAGCTCGATTTTAAGAACTTGTATCCACTTTATTACTTTTCACTGGAACATCTTGATTTAACAAGGCAATCCGTTGTTGATATACATTTTAGGGCTCGTATAGATCCTGGTGGTGTTGATTATAGAGCGGTTGCTGTTATTCTCAGCGACAAATCAATGTTGTTAGAAGGGGCTGGCGGACGAATGAGACTTGTTGATGCACCAGTGGAAAATCTGTAAATGAAACTTGAAAAGTTTCCATAGGATTTCCCCAATTAGATCAATTGAAAGAATAAATGTGTTTTACAATAAAATGCCATATAGTGTTGTTAGTGTCAAGCTGACTGATGGTCAGGTCAAGAAATTAAAATCAAAATCCGCTAAGGAATGTGGAACAACAATAACGTTAAAACCAGCGCAGATGTCCGGAGGTACACATAAAATATCATTAACGGATCGTCAAATAAAACATTTCAATGATGCAATGAAAAATAAGCGAGGAGTTCAAATAGAATTTTCGAAAGCTGCAGTCGCGAACATGATAAAATCAGGTGGTATATTTCCATTGTTAGCCGCAATACCAGCATTGATTGCAGCGGCTGCCCCAGCGGTGGCGAAGGCGGCAGCGTTGGGAGCCGTTGGGACCGCAGCAGGGATGGCGTTGAAAAAGGCAACTGGTGGATCCGCTCGCGGTAGATCCACAAGTGGATCCGGGTATAAAAAAAAGGGAAAGGGGTTGTACCTACCAGGAACCCCGTATTCATGGTACAGCGGCAAATCCGTAAACGGATCGGGTCTAAGAAAAATACCAGGAACGGTTTATTAGTTGAAAGCCCAATTGTTGAGGAACCTATAGTTGAGGGACCTATGGTTCCTATGTCCAATTTTGATTTAATTGATGCTGCTAAAAAACTAGCGATTAAAAATTTCAGAGGTGTTTTTATGAGAGATCAATTACCGAGAAAACCAAATAACGTTGAAACCGGTATCATCAATCTTGATAACAGCAGCGGATCGGGAACTCACTGGGTTGCATACGCGATTGATCCACGTGGGATTGTCTATTTCGATTCATATGGGTTAGCTCCGCCAAGCGAGTTTATGCGGTATATAAATTCCTCGATGAAACTCAAAGGGTTTCCGATTTTTTATTCCACGCTGCCAACACAACAATTAAATGATCCACCGATATGCGGCCGTGAAGTATTAAATGTCCTCGCGGAGATTTCATTAAAATCCTTTGGATCTCCGTGGAAACCACCTCATATTATTGTAAACGAATACACGAGTGGGAAATTACAAGGATCAATAAATTGAAAACACAAGTTACGCTAACAATAATGATCGATATTTGGGGACAACCTCTGTCAATGTTGGAACCCACCGAGGAAACATCTGCGGGTTCTATCGAGGATGTAAAAAAAGTAATAGAAGATGAAATCGCTGAGACGTTAAATTTAACAAGTGTTGACCCGAACGAAATAGTTGTATTTCAAGATCGCCAGGGTAAATTGAAAAGCAGTAATATATCCGTGAATGACATTTTGATACGGCATCGCGCTGCCGCTGAAAACTCTATTGCACTGTATTCCAACGATGGACAACTTAAACCAGGCGCACTTGTGTCTACGATCACCGACGCGATTGCTACCAACGAACGTGAGCTGAATGATTTTATACGAGGTTATAATAGTTTTCGCAAAAATGTCGTACATAAATTTTTTGGAACCCCGCTTGTGGTTGGCATGACTCTCGCTGAAATTAAAGACTTGTTGAATTCATTCTTCGCTAACAAGGAAGCTGGAAGGATGATGACTGCTTCAGAAATCAAGGCAAATTATCTCGAGATTTTTAAAGTAAGCGAAGATCAAAAACTCACAAACGACATTGTTGGTAGGTTCTTTGGAACCCCGCTTGTGGCTGGCATGACTCTCGCTGAAATCAGTGAGTTTATCGGCAAGCACACTCACAATGCCTACATCGCTAATAATTTCTTTGGTGTCCCGGCTACATCTACAATGACTCTCAAAGATATTAATATGTTTATGGTGAGACAAACAACACTTAATACCATCGTGGATAAATTTTTAGGGAGAACACCTGTGTCTGAAACCACATCGTTGACAGGCATGACTCTCGCGGAAATTAAAAGCGCTATTGACAAACAAAAACACACCAGCGATATTGTTAATAAGTTCTTTGAGGGCAGTAGCCTCCAAGATATCACGACGAAATTTTCTAACATCGACAACCATATTAAAACCCAAGCAGAGCTTAAAGTTGAAGACCTTCTGGTTTCATTATTCTTCTCTAACAGGGAGGAGAGTGGAAAAACAATAGATCCTACCAAAATCAGGGTAAATTATCTCGATATTTTCGACGATCTTTTTAACCTGAAAAGAATATCTGAAAAGGTAAAGATTCCACATCACTACACGGGCGTTAAAAATATCGTGTATACGGTTAATCATGGAACCATGGATTGGATAAGAGACGGTTATACTACATTATCCATCGGTATCTTGGGTCTCCCCGGCATAGTGGGCCCTGACTACAAGCCAACATGGGTCGATGGTATCTACAGGCTAACGTGGATCTCTATCGATCAATTTAATATGATCGCGGACGGTAAAACCTACTCTGGTGGCACCGCGACGTTAATTATGGATGGTCGCAAAAAAAACTTTAATGTCGTCGCGGTTGATAGCTCCACCATTAGATCAAAAATAGCCTGGTGTTTAGAACTCGTAGCTCATTTTTCCGACTGAAGTACTAGCAATTCCCGCTAACGATGACAAATAATTTAAAACACTAGCGGATTTAAAATAACAACAATGACTTTGTCATCGACGCAATGTCGCTATGATCAGGTCAGAGAATTTCAAAATAGACTCAAAACCCTCACTGAGGAGTATCAAAAAAAAATGAAAAAATACCGACGAAGAATCACCGCAATTGATGTTGCTATGTACTCGGTGTCAAGCGTTCTCGCTGGCGCCGGAATAATACTTGCATCGGTTACAATGATTGCCCCGGTCGTAGTTCCAATTTGCATTTCTGCGGTGGCTACAATCGGGGGTATATCAACCGGGATAGCAAAAAAGATATCATCATGCAGCCAGAGTAAACTGCAGAATTACTTACTTCAATTTCATATTGCATCAACCGCATATTCGCAGTTATCCTCGATGATATCGTCGTCACTCGATGATACAATTATATCAGATAGTGAGTTCTCAGCGATGGTCAGTATTTTTGATTCCGCGATATCGAAATTAGAGCGACAACATGAATATAATAACAATGACAACACCGATGGAATCAGAAAACACGAACCCAAAAAAACAAAAAATGATCTCAATAATATCAACATTACCAGATTGTGAGTTCTCAGTGATGGTCAGTATTTATGATTCCTCGATACCAAAATTAGAAATAAATCATGAGTATAGCAACGATGACGACACCGATGGAATTACTTCAACGAATAGTGGAGAACACGAACCCAGTACAAACGAGTATGATATCAATAACATCAACGAATCCAGAATTCAGTGTGAATTTCCCCTCTCCGGTCCCAGTGAAGGAGATAGCGCTAGCAAAACTACGAGTGTATCACAGTTGGCCTAATATCAGATCGGTTGCATTTAGTGGTCAGCAACCCAATAACACACTGGTGTTCTCGTATAAGAATAAACCCGATGGTACTCCAGAGTGGGAAACAGTTTCGTTACCAACTGGGTCGTACCAAATTAAGCAAATCAATGCTGAAATTCAGCGTAGAATAAAATCAATCACTGGAAAAGAATCAAAAATAGCTATTAATCTTCATCAACCGACGCTCTCGTCGTCGATCGAAATAAGCACAGAGGGATACATTGTAGATATATATAACAGCTCGTTAAGAACAGTGTTAGGATGGCCTGAAAAACCACCGGAAAAATCCGCCACCGACTTAACCACGGACATACAATCATATCATGAAATCAATCCCAGCTATCAAGATAATTTATCTGATATAAGAAAAGGAAGAATCGCCGATAGATTTATATTTACCAACAAAGACACATTGCAATGGGATTTTATCATTAAAAGAACAACCGACTCATCTGTTACTATTTCATTTACGGTAACTGACGTCCGTGGTTATTTTAATGAGATTAAACAATTATATGACACACAACTAGAACAACTACGGAAAACAAAATCGCAAAAACACGTTGAAATAATAAATCAACTTATATCTGACATGAAATATATCTATGAACTTATTATTCAAACAATAATTAATGACAACAGCGACAATAAACAACGATTCCTAACCGATTACAATATCACAGAGGACAATCTGCGTAATTTCAAGTTTCCCAAATACAACGCTGATGAACTAGCAAGAATTGTTAAAACCGATATCAAGGCGCTACAAAAATCAGATTCAGCTGTCCTCTTCAGGTATAATAATGATCCAGATGGTGGTGGTAGGCATATTGCCCCTCATAATGTGAATATTTCAACGGTGATTGCGCTCAATTTAGTATGTGATGCAATTGAAGGAAGCTATCAAATTAATCTAGAGCAATCAAATCAAGCTCAGCAGGGATATATTCTTTATTCATTTGCACCAACAGCTCCTCCAGGATTCCTAATTATTGAAAACCCAATTAATCCTGTCTACATGCGATGCCATAATAATTCGTTAACGAGAATTAATTTCAAACTCACCGACCAGTCAAATAATCTGATTGATTTACAAGAAGAGGTGTTAGCGATTAGTTTGTTTGTAAAGTCCTAAGGACTTTCATCATAAATGATTTTCGTCCTAAAGACTCGATCAAATATTTGGTTGAAATCGTAAATGATTTTTTGTTAACCCAGTGATGAAATCACTAGCAGCAGAGAGGGTGGATGACAACGACGTTGGCGTATATAAGGAAATCTTATTTTATCGAATAGACGCCATTTTTTTTACTATTTGGTGGAAGCCTCAGATTTCCGAATCGACGCTCGGAAAGTTGTGAGGTTCACCCTCTCTGCTGCTGTGCATGATTAGGATTTTTAACGTAACTTAAACAATTTTTCAATCACTACGATGTCTGCAGTGAGGCAGTTTATAGTGATGTTTAGCACTGAGGCATCATGCAGCAGACATATAGCATGTCCCACCCAGTCATATTATCCTGACACCAGGCCGACGAGTCTTATCACTAACATCTTAATGCCGAGCGCCAAGTGAGGCAGCTGTTAGTACCATTTTTGTAAGTCTTTGGTATGACTCGGCCGGGGATCGAACCCACGACTTCCCGCTTCCGTGGCGGATCTTAAAACAGATATGCCACCGGAGCGGTAGAAACAAGATAAATCTGTGTAGAATTTACTCGTAAAATAACGAATTTTTAAAAAACTATTAATATTAGATATTTAAACCAATTGTTTTGTTTCAATAAAAGCTTTTAAAGGTAACACATTGAAGGCTAAGAGTCTGAATTACAGAAAAAAAAAATGAAGAGAACGTATAAATTGAAACGACAGTGAAACGGGATTATAGAAAGAAATTGGCTTTTGTAAAATGGAAAGGGAACGGAGAACAGTTCATTGGTAAACTAAAAAATATCTACCAAAATTTAACCAAATAAAAATAGATGACATTATGTTATCCAATGGAAATAAATGGATCGCTTTTGTTACAGTGTGCCTGTGCATGTCACACATAAAAGTTTGCTTATTTAAACTTTATGGATATATTTATTTCTTTATCGTTCTTTTGCAAACAATGGCCTTTTATATTATTCAGGTAGTAATGTTTTAAAATGTATTAAATACACCTTTATTATTTGATTTACCTACTTTACACATACTTTTACCATCACATACACCTGAATATTACCCTAGCATTAACCCCAAACTTGTCATGCTTATAACGAGTTAACATAATCAATTTTGTTTTTAAACAAATAATTACGAAAAGCTGCAAATTGTAAAAAATGTATCTTGTCCAGTCGTGAGTTATAAATGGTTCAATGTATCATTTAACCTATTAGTATATACAAGTAATTAACATTATTGTCAGTAATATTTCCATTAAAGCAGTCTTCAACATTACTACATGTAAGTATCCTGTTAAAGTTACTTACTACCCATCGCTCGAACATTGACTTCCTAATACGAGTTACACAATAATGTATTTCTTTTAATAATCATTTATATTTGCGTATATTATTAAAGAAACATTAGTTAAAATAATAAATTCTAAATATAATGTGTTTTACAGACTTCCATATTTAAACTATAAACAGTTATAGTTTCTTAAGGCAAATTAGTAGGTGTAAAGGAAAAGCAATATGATAAATACAGTGTGTAAATCTTTAGTAACTATAAGAAATCAATTTATAAATCTCAAGCAACTAGTCACCCATGTATTTTACATATACTGGGGAGCAGAGTTAACCAGCCATGACTCTAGACACTACTTCAATTCAACATTTCTTGCGAGCGTATTAAATTCTTAGATAAAACAACATGGACTAAGCTAATAACAGGAAACGTCGTATGATAAATATAACCAAACTAATGCATGGCATCCAAGCAAACCTAACAACTTGCTTACCTCCTACAGCAGAACAACTCAATAACTGCCAGCGTTCATTGTTTGAAAAACACGCCCCAGTCACCAATTGAAAATCACCAATTCAAAAGGTGTTTTACATGGTATATCAATGCTAAGAAACCAGCTTCGCACTGCTAAAAGAAACCACCGTAAGACGGAGAGGCTTTGACTTTCCACCAGACTCATTACTCATAAGCAAATTTATGAAGCCGCTAAGAAGAACGTCACATAGATCATGCAGCCAAATTATCCCACTAGAATACTAAGATCACGGAAAGTTTAAGCTGTAAAGAGATCTTCGAGTTTACTAACAAACTAATGTTAACAAATGTACACCACTTCCAAACTACGTTCTCTCCAGTAAGCTTTCCTGACCTGTTTGCACATTTATTCCGTGACAAGAGAGAAACCATTAAAGATAAGCGTGACAACACAATTTCAATTGACTCGTCGTCACTATACATTTGCGACACCGAATTTTAGTGACAACCGTTAGCAGCATTTGAACATGTCTCTATGGATTTAGTACGGAAAATCGTGATGAAGAGTGCACCAAAGTCATATGAACTTAATCCAATTTCATCATCACTACTGCTTGATTAGATCAAATAATGCGTTCACTATCTGATGTTATAAGTTCTTCTCTCTCATCCGGGGAATTTCCATAATTTTCCAACCTACCATTGTAAAGCCTCTGCTGAAGAAACCAACACTCGAACATAACGATTTAGAGAACTACCGCCCAGTTTCTAATCTCCCGTTCATATAACAAATCTTAGAAAAAAGTTGTTCTAACCCAACCTGTATCTCATCGAAATTTAAACAGTAGTTTTAGTAATGTACAATCTGCATATGGCCCATCTCACAGTACTGAAAAAACTCTTCTGAAATTAGTTAATGACTGTGCTTCGATTAGCGCAAAGATTAAGTCTTCATCCTCCTTTATTTGTCTGCAGCATTTGATACAATATAATATTATATATTAATTCACTCTCTCCAACACGTATTTGGCATCCACATTACAACCTTACTAAAGTTAAAGTTCTACTTATTCAACAGGACATAAATTGTATCTGCAAATGGGATACACTCCAGCCCAGTTGATCTATGTTGTGGTGTTCTACAGGGGTCTGTTCTCGGACGTGTTCTCTTTATTCTATTCACTCAGCCGCTCTCAAGTGTCATAGATCATCATCGAGTGTCTCACTAATTGTCCGCTAATGACACCCAAATATTGAAGTTGGTGCTACCATCCAAGGAGCAGAGAGGTGCATTTTTGATGTGACATCATATATGACCTGCAACAGGTTGCAGATGAAGGACGATAAAACTGAGGCCATTCTGATCATAACACAAAGACTGTATCAGTCACATATTTTACCTCAAGCAATACGTATCAGCAACACCATCATTAAATGCACACAGTCAATCCAAAACCTAGGTGTTGCACCAATATGTTATGAACATATGCAAAGCTGCAAATCTTGACCCGAGACGCATCAGCTCCATTCGCAAATATCTTTCCGTTGATGCCAATAAAACGCTTGTGTGTTCATTAGTACTTTCAAGACTGGACAAATATCTTTATGTTGATGCCAATAAAACGCTTGTGTGTTCATTAGTACTTTCAAGACTGGACTAATGTAATTCAATTCTGTCTGTTTCGTCTCAATATCTACTCCAGAAACTTCAAAATGTTCAAAAGACCGCTGCTTGGATCATCTTTAGAGTGCCATAGCCAGAGCACACCTCCCCACTGCTCTGTATGCTACACTAACTATCCATTCGATCCAGAATCAAACACATAATTCGTGTTCTCTGTGCTAGGTTTCACTGACGGATTCAAATCAAGCGTACATATCCAGCCTCACCCATGCGTACACACCAGCAATATAATTACGCTCCTCTTTTAACAATCTTATACTCATTATTCCTACTATGAAAACGAAGTCATATGGACAACGCTCTTTTGCATATCAGGATTCAGCAAAGTGGAATCAATAGCCCATTGAAAAAAGACACAGATACACAGCGATCTCTTTCAAGAGTGCTCTAAAAACTTACCTTTTTCAACTGCATCAACAAACTTAAATACCTAAATAATTTGTTTACCTTAAATATTTTCAAGATTATTTTATGTTTTCTAATTTCATGGTGTGTTTATTGTAGTCAAATTATAATAGATGTTATAAAGCGCTTAGACCTTCTAAATATTAGAATCCAAACAAAGTCCTCGTTATTATTATTATTATTATTATTATTATTATTATTATTATTAGAATTATTATTATTATTATAAAACAATAAAACCTGTATCCTCACCAAAATAACTTGTGCCATCTGTACGGGAAATCAAATGTAAGCAATATTACAGAACTGCATGAACATTTAATTGAATATTTACCAAATTGAAAGCAAATTAAACCAGGGCTGGGGATCAAAATTAGAAAAATATCTCTACCAAATTGAAAGCAAATTTACCGAGGGCTCGGATCGAATCTAAATAAATATATGAAACTAAAATCCATTTTACCCAGCGCCGGGTATCAAATTAAAAAATCACTGCCAAATTAAAAGCCGATTTTCCCAGGGCTGGGGATTGAAAGAAAAAATCTCTGCCAAATTAAAAGCCAATTTACCCAGGGCTGGGATGACAATCAAACGGATCTCTTCCAAATTAAGAGCCGATATTCCCAGGCATGGGGATAGCAATTAAAGTAATATCTGCCAAATTAAAAGCCAGTTTACCCAAGGCTGGGGATCCAAATTAAAAGCCAGTGTACCCAAGGCTGGGGAACCAAATTAAAACCCAGTGTACAATAGACTCGGGGATCAAAATTAAAAATCGTAAACATCTGCTCAACTTAGATCATTATGGAGAGCATCATTATATATTAAATTTGTCAAATGCTAAGATTCACAAGCAGACAACGCTTTTGATATCAGATTATAACAATGCAATGAAATCTATACCATCACCACAAAATCAAACCGGCTAAAAAATAGTTGCTTAATCTCCAACAAATCCAGATATCAAAACTGCAACAAATCCAGATATCAAAACTGCAACAAATCCAGATATCAAAACTGCAACAAACTCAGTCCTACCCCCAAGAGCACTGGCTCATCTGTGAAGATTTGTTTTGAAAAAAGAAATTAGCCTAGCATTTGCTAAAATAAATTTATTCACGCTTAGAACAGAGATACCGATATATTAATGACTTAGTTAATTCTTAGCAAAGATCAATTAACGGATTATAAAGAATCACATAATTGCAAACACGGGAATAAAACTCGATATTCCGATAGAAGCAATCATGTAGAAGCAAGCATGTAGAGAAAAAAAAAAGATACAATGTATTATTCATACAGAAGCGATGTGTGAAATATGTCTTTATTGCAAATCAAGCCATAATGTTTTAACCGTAAGCATTTTTAAGGACGATAAGTTACGTGCTTTTGATGAATTAAAGACCGAATTGTAAGCATTCTTAAGACAGGAAAGTGATTTGGTAATGTGCTGTATTCTTGTTATTTATCGATGCATCTTGCTACACAGGCCACTTATTCATTTATTCGTTGAAGAGAGAACAAGCTAAAAACCTTTATGACGTCAAAATATTTAGTAACGCTAACAACCCAATGGCTAATGGCTGTGATCCTGACCAACCATATATCTGAATAGTGTGTCTTATATTAACAAATTACATAGCTGGTCTAGGATGAAATTATAATGAAAGCCGACTTTTAAATGGATTAATCCTTTTAAAAAGGTATCGTCTGACAGTGATGATATATCGGAGATATCATATATCTTTGCAGCTGATCTGGAGTATCCCGTTATTTTGTAGCAACAACAGGTACCATTAGCCAAAGAAATTTATTACAAGTGTATTACTTGGAATAGGATTATTCCAAATTTAATGAATAAGACAACAGGTGGTACACTAAATCAATACACAATTATATTCGATCTGGACAAGTAAATAACAAAACGCCAAAGGATTTTACAGTTTTTTAAGACCAAATGGATGTTAGCAAACAGTCGGTTAAGCACTGTTATGGGGACGACAACATACAGAAGAAAATTAACATGATTTACATCGAACTGACAAACATTTCTGAGTTAGGAAAAACCATTGAGAAACTGACAAACATTTCTGAATTAGGTAAAACCATCCAGGAACTGAAAAATATTTCTGAATTAGGTAAAACCATTGAGGAACTGACAGACATTTCTGAATTAGGGAAAACCATTGAAGAACTGACAAAGATTTCTGAGTAAGAGAAAATCATTGAAGAACTGACAAATATTTCTGAATTGGAGAATACCATCGAGAAACTGACAAACATTTCTGAGTTAGGAAAATCCATTGAAGAACTGACAAACATTTCTGAATTAGGGAAAACCATCGAGGAACTGACAAACATTTCTGAATTAGGAAACACCGTTGAGGAACTAAGCATTAGTGTTAATGTTGTATTGGCCAGGATCTCAGAAACAAAGAAAATTCGAAGACTAATGAACGACACGGTGTTTGTATTAAGAAAACGATTTGACAAATATATATTAGCAATTTATTCTATAAAATCAAATTTAATGATAAACATACTCGTGTATACTGGACACTCTGCTATGGATAAGTCTAAGTTCTTAATGTCTAATTTGTTTTTTTATCATCATAAAATCAACTCTTTGAAGATAAGCATTTTTTATACAGAGATAACGAGATTGTACTCATGACGTTTTAAACCCTAATAATTTACTATGACTTGATAAAGAATAGCTCGTGTCATGTCACAATTAATTACCCAAACCCTAATAATTTGCTATGACTTGATAAAGGATAGCTCGTGTCATGTCACAATTAATTACCCAAACCCTAATAATGTACTATGACTTGATAAAGAATAGCTCGTGTCATGTCAAAATTAATTACCCAAACCCTAATAATGTACTATGACTTGATAAAGAATAGCTCGTGTCATGTCACAATTAATTACCCAAACCCTAATAATTTACTATGACTTGATAAAGAATAGCGCGTGTTATGTCACAATTAAGTACCCAAACCCTAATAATGTACTATGAATTGATATAAAATCTTACTACTACACACGCACTCAGCAACACATAGTCGGCATCATTGAAAAAAAAAATAACCTCACAATTTAATGTACTTAGTTTCCTTCCCTCGTCAATCGAAGGTAAATACAAAGCTAATCCGACTGATAGACATGCAGCGTTGGAGCCACCTCCGTAGTAACGATAACTCGCTACTAGCTCTCATTGCACTGGTATCGTTTAGCCTGGTCAAGGATATCGACTAAAACGATTTGAGCATCTACGAAATAACAGGATATATTTAGAGATCGCTTTTGGAAGCAAAAGTCAGTCATGTAAATGGTAAAAAGATAACGTGCCTATAAATGTAACTGGAATCATCTTGACATTACAAAGCAGGTGGTAATGACTAAGCATAAATCGCTGAATATTAACCATGCAGATAGAACAGGTCATGTACAAATTTGTGATGCTGCAGAAATGATTGGCAACTACGCTTAAGCTGGAGAATTTCCCATTTATAGTTTATGCAATGAGCCCCCCTCCCCCAAACCTTCTTATCGAATTTGTGCTATGGCATGTACTACTCGGAACGAATTACCCCGTATCGGAGTGGTACTCGTGCCAGTATTGTAGACTAACGTCCAATTACATAAAAAGCCCCCATGTCTTAGTTCACAAATGCTGACTTTGCACGCACATGTGCATTACGAAAATTAATACATAAAAGGTATTCATATGATAGAAATATTGCATAACGATCTTTAATTTTCTACGTCATACGCGGTTACAAGGGGCAGGCAAAAAACAAATCATATTGATAATAATAAAGTACATACAAATAAAACACGTTTCTTGTGAAGTTAGTTAATGGTATGATTTCCCTCGAAATATGTCATTGCCTGGTGTAATACCACTTCAGACATATCCGTTTGCATTCTATGATTACATACAAGATAACGAAATGTATATTTTTGCCTGGAAGAAATATTTTTCTGTAAAATCGTTAAGCATAAAATTAATAGCTTAACAACGAATCTTCTTTAGCAGCTGGCTATGCAGACTGTAATGAAACCCTCATCAAGTGTAGAAGCCCAAGACGGAATTGCAGTGTGAAATCTCATTTCCCGTATAATTTGTAATATGCCTATGAGCTAAATTCATTTGATTTTCAAATCCGATATGCATCCACATTCAGGATGAAGTGGATGTTTATCTATTATGGAAACTATGACAAAGACAAGAACATTGATGTTATATTATTGGTTATACAAAATACAATACTCTAACCCTTAATGAGATATGGGTATAAGTATGGAGAATGCAAAATGTATATATGCGTGTATGCGTGTATGAATGAAGTTTCCTCGCAAAGGAATGGATAGGTTGATATATCTTGTACATTGATAGTAAAACAGAAAATCCTAGAGATCGTAATTTCTGATAACAAGTCAGATATAGGCTTTTATGAGTGAACATATCGCGTTCGGAATTAAGGAAAACGTATTGAGCAAATCTAGATAACCTTCAGTAATTGCCTTATTACGTCCAATAATGCGGCTAATTATATCATGTAAACCAGTAACACATTCCCTTCAGGGTACGTTTTCAATTTTGCAAATAATACGTTATCTGCGTCATGACTGAATCTATAGATAATGTTGAAATACGATCTGCACGATACTAGAAAATATGGCTTAAATATACAAGCAATTTCTTCTGGGTGTCAGCGAATAGAGATTAGGTAACTATTCATTCTGTCTAATGGCTGGGGTCATCCTAGTCAAGGAGTGCGCTGGTGGTATGAGAGAGATCAGTTCTTTGGGAGTACAAGTGGTATGTGAGAGATATAAAACAAAAACCGTGGTGGTAGTGTGCGCTGGTTTTATGAGATACGAGAGCTGGGGAAATCATTCTTTGAGTGTTCTGGTTGTATACGAGAAATAAAAAGTCCAAATGAATCTGAAATAAAACAAAGCATACAAAGTTTGTAATATTAATCTTTCAGATACAACCGTTCTCGATAAATGATTCTCTACATAGCTATAAACAATTAAATGTATTGATGGACCTTAAAAGCAGTCGTCACCTTGACCATGTGGTAATTATTTTCTTTCATGTGAATAACGTATCGAATGACAACAAAGATCTTAAGGAAAATGAAAATTGCCACTGTATCATGTGACGAACGTTGTATCATATAACAAAAGACTTATCACTTTTGGAACAACGAGATACTTCTATACGGAAAAGACGAAGTTGTGACTTGTTGTTACCAATTAACTAACATTAAATTTGGCATGAACAATTATCTAGTTGTGTCGTAACGGTTCAATCAGTTATTAGCATGCTGGAGGACAATTTCATGGCAATGCGATTATACTGCTATTTCGAATTTATTACCTTTTCGTTTTATACAGCAGACATATATCATGCTTGCAATAGATGAATTCTACTTGGAGTTAATTGAAACACATTTACTCGAACGGCAAAATCCTTGTTTAAAAATACTAGTCGCGTTACACTGTCTTCAGGAAATAGACCAATATTTCAATAGCGTGTCTCTTCTAAAAGAAACGAAATTTATCAACTTTATTTCCATCTTGGGACGTCTTCTAGATCTCGTACGAATTCTAAATAGTGATATATTAGTTTAACGACTTTCGTGAAATGAGCATGCAGAATAATGTATTCACGAAATTAAAGAAACATTTATATGGTACCCGACTAGCATATATCTCTTCTCTTAATTGGCCCCAGTGGTACAATAACAACTTGTGCTTCCGAAAAAGAATATTCAATTAGGAGAGCTTTTGAAAGCATTGTATTCACAGGGTTTTCTACTGAGAAGAGGAATGTTAAATGCATATTAAATTGATCTCGTTCTAACTTATATTACTCGATTTCATTTAAAAGAGTTTCACATTGTGAAACGAGTACAAATGAATATCACCGGCATACAAAACCCGCCCCACCCACCCCAACACACAGTGGGTTTAAGGATTTAATACCAAGTTTGCATAAATTTTAGAAGCATACAATCCGCTACTAAACCTAAAAATTCGACGATACGAAATGTTTTTCGAAAAATTTTATTCAATGGATTTTTACAAGCACTGCATCTTTTTCAAGGAGTTAACATATACAATTTATCAGTGATGCTAAAGGTGATTGGTGATGATGTTCTGAGCAGCCACATTGACAAACGGTTGACATCGTTCTTCTTGTTGATGAATTCCTGTACACGGTGCCAACACTGTGCCAGGAGTTGTCTTTAAATAGATTGATCTGTAGCAAGCCACATGTGCTTAATGTATGGAAATACAGTCATACTGAATAGTGGGATTGCAAACGAAGAATTTAAATTTCCTTACATTTCCTGTAATTGGTCACTATCAGTACGCTACAGAAAAACGATTAGGCCCCAGTAGTTAAGCATATATGAGTAGCAGTTAATATGACATGAGATTGGAAACGTTTTAGCCTATGGTCATTGACATTGCCGTGTTACATTAACTTAATGAATGATACAGTAGACCTTTTTCTGTAGAAACGAACCTAATATAATTTTGTTGCCAATTTAAGTCTTACAAAAGACAAAAAAGACTATGTTAATATAGATTGTTAATGGCGGTCTTAAGCAAGTGAAGAAAGGTCGACACGAGAATAGAAGGAAACATTTATCTGATATATTATGACCAAACTGTTGGATACACTGTTCAAAATGGGAGCAAAAGAACATAGTTATTTTGTTTTTCTGAGAACTAGATGATTGAAATATTCTTTCTATATATTAACTTGATATAAATAACGTGAATGACATGAAAATGTTGATATCGAAGAAAAAAAGCGAAGGTAGCTAATAATGGCATGCAGACCACCGTATTACAATTTAATTCAGATCCATCTAAATTGTTTCTCTCTTTCAGTTTCAATGGGAAACATTATTCAATGTACGGAAATGATATTTTTATTTTCTGTGTAAGTGCTTTGGAACGTTAGAAATGGCAACAGTTTGTTTTTAAAAATTGTATACGTTCTGCTATAAAACGCAATTCTATGAAATTGTAGTATTTCTATACTCGCCTCAATGATAATTTAGCGAACACACTTCATAACAAACTTATGTAAGAAAGGCATGCAAGTGATTCATAACAAACAACTGAAAACCAATGATGCAATGTGTGGCGCAAAAGTCTCTTGTCTGACATCTTTGATATTTTACATTCCACAGACGAAAATTTTGGCATGACTGTATATGCCAGCAATTTAAAATGTGAATGTTTTGCATTAATTTATTTTAAGCCACTTATTTGCGCATTAGCATTTGATCATATATCTTTGATAACAGAGTGGAAGTGTGCATGCATCTGACTGAATTCCGGTATGTTCCTAAATGTATGTATATATATATATATATATATATATATATATATATATATATATATATATATATATATATATATATATATATATATATATATATATATATAGATAGATAGATAGATATCTATATAGATATATATATATATATCTATATAGATATCTATCTATCTATATATATATATATATATATATATATATATATATAGTAAATGTTAGGTTTCTAGTAAATATTTGAAATCTTTATCATACTATTTTTCATTTGATAATTCGTTCGGATTTTGTTCATGTTTGGTAAACTTTATGTAAATTGAAAATATTTATGATTTTCCATTTTGACATTGTTGCCTTTTAATGACCTTGTTTTCCGCTGCTTTCATCTACCTTTGTATATGACTTTAGGATGGTTATTAGACGATGTACGTTATCCATACATACGTGTACTTCATGCATTTCTCCATGTACAATATTTGGAACCTATCATGATGAAATCATCCTGCTCCTGGTATTGACCAAATACTGTCAAACCCGACGACAAATATTCGGTTTTGAAACTGACAGACTGGAATGTGCCAATGAGATTTTATTAAATGTTACACCCACGTGTTGTACTGATTTCTTTTGCAGCTAATTTGGAACCAAATCATGGCGTGGAGTATCCGTGCGGCAGTTGTGGACAGAATCTCCCAGATAATGACCGTGCTATTGATTATTGTAAATGAGGTCAGTGGTCTTACATAGATGGCTAAGGCATTGGTAAAAATACAAATGAAGAGTTCTTTAGTAATGACTTCTTATTATATTGGATTTGCATAAATTATGACGACACGAATTATTCTTTCACTATTTATCCGCCTCCATAATCATTCAAACCAAGTTCAGTATTTTTGAGTGATAAAACAACACACAGTTATTTATTTGAAGAATGCCAGGAACAAAGATTATAACTGAGTGGTTTATGTTTTAGTAAAAAAAACAAATACCAAAAACAAACAGACAAACAAACAAAACGTTATTATTACCTATCCTAGATAAATGCTACACAGAAATACTACCCAATTGGGACACAACGCCATTTGTTCGATTTGAATCTTGGTAAAATAAACCATTGTGTTGACAGTCGGGTTATCCGAAATTATGCATATATATGGCTATTAGAAATGATAGCCCACTGACATATTAATTGGGTGTTTTTATTGCAACTGAATTGAAACAATTCAATCTATTTTGCAATATTATTTGGATTAAAACCGTATCTGAATCATACCATGAAGTATATACTTACACACGTTGCAAGCTAAACGATACCAATGCCAATAAGGACACATAACTTAGAAACGTTTTAGAAAAAATGAAAATCAAATTTTAGACCTTAGGTGATCTAAATTACGTCAAATGTCATGAGTCGACGGGCATATTCCGACCATAAATCTGTATTTTAGCTCTTCCAAGGTTAATACGGAATTTTGAACACAAGTATATATATATACATATATATATATATATATATATATATATATATATATATATATATATATATATATATATATATATATATATATATATATATATATATACATATATATATATATATATATATATATATATATATATATATATATATATGTGTGTGTGTGTGTGTGTGTGTGTGTGTGTGTCACTTTGTTAAGAAAACAATAGTCTACATGGATGAAAATAGTGTCAAGAAGGCAGTATTCTACACAGGTTATCTGTCAGTAATAGTCAACAAGGCCGTTTTCTACTTTTCTACACAGTATATCTGATAAAAATAGTGTCAACAAGGCAGTAGTATACATTGTATATCTGTAAGTTTTAGTGTCAACAAAGTAGTGTTCTACACGGTATATCGGATGATAATAGTGTGAAGAAAACAAAATTCTACACGGGATATATGTCAGTAATAGTGTCAACAAGGCAGTATTCTACACGGTATATCTGATAATAAAAGTGTCAACAAGGCAGTATTCTACACGGCATATCTGATAATAATAGTGTCAACAAGGCAGTCTTCTATATGGTATATTTGATAATAATATTGTCAACAAGGCAGTATTCTACACGGTATATTTAATAAAAATAGTGTTTATTGTGAAGTTGATACCAAACTAGGTAGAAATAAATAGGCACCAATAAATAACACTTATATAGGACAATATATCGGTATATGTTCAACTGTATGTAACAAAACGTGGAGATAAAATGATGTGGAAAAATCAGTGGAAGAATGATATAACTCACAAGCAAAACTATACAAGGTATTTCAATATGTATACAATCTGAAACACCAAGTATTATGCACTGCCTATTATGGATCACAAACTAAATCAAAATGGCTGTCGTGTACGAATTACTACGTGAAAAAGTCACGTGAAACTCAATTGATATAATCAGTCAATAAATGTTATAGAAATCATCCACGTGACAATGAAACTGGTGTCATATTATTGAATTTCAGCAAACATTTTCGGAAATTAATGCATCGAAGAATACTTTATGACATACACAACATGGCATGAGAAATAAAATCAGTTTTCTTTACATAGTCAATTACCATTGCGTCCCCGATACTCTATCATTACAGTCCATAATGTTATCTAATTCAATTCCCTATCAGTCGAGTCACACATTTCTTATTACTACTTGGTATGGAATTAACATAATCTGGAATAATTGCCTACTAGTTTTAGGCGTTATCTTTTGTGCACGGCTTGACCAGAATGCCAGTAATTATATTGTCAGTTAGGAGATATCGGTCACAATTTAATCCAAGGTGATCTTTGGACAAAACGAGAAAATAATATGCTTTGTCAAACCAATCAGATGAAAAGTGTGCTTAAGATAACATATCCAGGTCTAGTAACAATGCAGTTACTAATTGCACCCAATGCATTAACCTGTTAGAATGTATATTATGACTAGCAATGTGGCCAAATGTTAAGTCCTTGTCAAGCCATGCAATTCCATCGTACTTTCCATTAAGGAAATTGACATTGATGTGACAGCAAACAGATACGAGTCAGTGAAGGAAAAACTAAATATCTATTGTTAAAAATTGAATGTATATAATAAAGCATGACATAAGGTAGGAAAATAAAGATTACTATGTCAATATTGTACTGTAACATTAAACTGATTTTGTTCACTTAATGATGGCGCCGAGCATTTATGAAATATTGTCTGATGCTACTGACGTCTGCCCCGATTTTCTGATATGTTATTGCGGGGAGTACATTAAATTAATGTTTTACTGATATTATGTAATCAGTCAAGAATATTTAAAGGTGAATCCTCTTCTGAGATAGCGGTCAAAGCAGGAGTACTGCAAGGTAATGTTCTGGATTCCATCCATTCTGTTTTTGCCTGTACATGAACAATTTATAAGAAAACATACTTTAGGTAGTAAAATTATTTACAGATGGCACAGTCCTATGCCACACTCTTAATAATAACTCAGTCTATAAAAGAATTCAACAAGACCTTGCTGATTTTGAGAAATAAGAGAAATCGGGTAAAAAAGATTTCACCCCAAGTAATGCCAAACCATACATATCTCAAGAAGCAGTACCAAGAGAACATTACGATTTGGGTTTTGATGAATCATTAAAGACAAACATGAAGATATGTGCGAAATGGATTATACAGCTTTAGCTGGAATTCAACCATAAAAGTGATAGCACGGTTGAAACAAAGATGCTGTTGCATGCCACTGATGTGATCACCTCTGGGGCTGCCAGTATCATCATTCACCAGATATCGACGTATGTATGCTGTCTATCGACGGCATTCAGAATATTGAAAGGATACCAACTTTGTATTATAAGATCCATTTATGAAGCAAGTGGTCATATGACGGAGGCTGTCTTGTCTGGATTATACACCGGAAAGAACAATTAGCTTAGTGGAAGGATTTCCAAGGCGCCAGCAATGACAGCATAACTGGACTTGCAAGTATGGACACGACCTAGGTGCCTACGGATGACAGTGTTGCTGCGATCAATTAACGTGCATGGTGTACATTCCTAATATTCCGATATAGAAGGTTGAGAAATGAAGTTTATGTCTGTTCACAAATTGTGCCTGTTCACAAACAAGCAGTCAAATCGGAAGGCGTGTTATATTATGAAATAAGCGAACCAAGTACATTTGGAAGAGGAGAGAGAAGATGGTGACCTCTTTATACAAAATTTACACGTCTATATTCCAATGTGGACATTACTTTTGCGTTAGCAAGCACGCACTAAATCTAGGTTACTCTATAACATTTTAGCATCTAGGATGCATTAAGCTTGTTGATCGGTTAAGTTTACTGCCAGACTAGCCCACTTCCTTGGCCCAGGTTAACATGTTTGATAAGTAGAAAGAACTCGTTCATTGCTGAATTTGAAAGAGACCTTTTTCTCCATAAACGCATAGTATCATAATCATGATGGTTGCTATGATTGTAGTATTATTTGTTTTTATATTTCGCATGCATGTTTGCACTTTTAATATATTGTAATAAATTTGGTGTATGCGCATTTGTTTATAGCTCTACATTTTAAAGATTTCTTAGATTTATGTGATTCCTTGTTTGATTATGGAGAGCTGGTCCTGGGGAGATAGTCCTCAGACTGAAACAATTACCGAACTTTTGCTAGGAGCAAATGTCAAGGAGTGAAGTGTGAGTTTCCGTTATACCATGGTTTAGTTTTGGTTAATTCAGGTCAGAGCTGCATGAATGTCCCTGACGCTCAGTAGTCCCTGTTAAAATATAGTTGTATCAATTGATTGTGTGACTCCAGGTGCAGTATATATTATTGGAGGCTGGTATATTGTACAGTGGAATAACTGAAAAGGAAATGTTCTGCTGTTGGCAAGGGACATTTATTGTTGCTGTGGCGGTAAATATGGTGCAAAGTTACAGTCGAAATGCAGCTTAAACGCATGATTTGACTGGCCTAGGGTGGCGTAGAAAACTAGTTTCATGTATTAGTTGGCTGAATGGTTTAGTTTCACAACTTGAAATATTGGCGTTACGTTTTGAAACGTTAATGAAGTGGAATTTGCAGTTTTGCGGTTGACATACTATTGGGAGGTTGTGAGATATATGGTCATGTATTTATTAAAGTGAACTTATTTATAGATCGGACACGTTGGACTTTCCAGTTTAAACAGTAGTGATATAGAGATCTTTGGAATCGAGGTAAATCTTATGACGGTATGTCGGACTCGCGTAAGGGATGGACACCGTTTGGTCAAGAAACATCTTTGGTGTTACAATATAAATTGTTTCAACAGAATTTATCTCATTGTCTAAAATGACCAGACGGTCTAGCCTTATTTGTAAAATTTGGCAACTGACCTAGAGGAAATATTCCAACTGACAGCAAGTTTTTTGTGTGGCTATTTAGGGGTTCGCTTTAGACATCTTGACTTGTGGATTGCTTTTCCCCAAAACGTTACATGCTGCTACAAGTAAGAAACTTGTAATAATTATCCAGACTCGGGTAAACTTCTCTTTTTTTACATGTTCTCTTTTTTCTTCGGGCCCTTCTGGTCATTGTACAGTGGTAGAAGCTTACAGAAAGATAGTGTTATCTTGTCTGAACGAGATTATTTTAATCAGCAGTTGGCTTAGTAGTTTTATACCATAAACATATATAGCTGTATTGCTATCCCAGTAACCTATTTCTCTAACTATCATAAACATATATAGCTGTATTGCTATCCCAGTAACCTATTTCTCTAACTATCATAAACATATATAGCTGTATTGCTATCCCAGTAACCTATTTCTCTAACTATCATAAACATATATAGCTGTATTGCTATCCCAGTAACCTATTTCTCTAACTATCATACTTCTGCTATCACAGATTTTCCTATGCTCATGTCCAGCTGCATCGAAACCTTGAGAGATGGCGTTTCAGGTTTTTATATATATATATATATATATATATATATATATATATATATATATATAAAAATAAATATATATATATATATATATATATATATATATATATATATATATAATGTTCGATAGATAAATATCACATATAATAATAATACAAGATGAAAGGTACGATGCATCGAAGACGTCATGCATGTCAAAAAGGACAATACGAATGTTTAATTTCCACCGTTTTATTCTTGCTTGGATAATGTTTTGTTACTATTTTTATAAGCAATACATAACGTGCATTGTTAAATAATATTTTACTGAAGTGTTGCTATATTCTGTTCTCTTAGTCAGGTCAAACAAATACAGGCATTGGCAGATTTTAATGTTTGTCTCTAGAAGTCAAGATAATGTCAGTAAAAAGCAAGCACTCAACAATGGTAAATAAAACATCAAGTGTTTCCTATAAATCAACGGATGCTTGGAATAATAACTATATTATTACTAAGTTCCTGACACTCCGAAGAGATTGTTACCCAAAGACAGCACTAACCTGCTAAGTGGCTTAAAGCCCAAGTGCTTTTGATCTGACCTGAGTACTATTGATGTAACCTAGGTATCGCATTTTCGATTGTAATGGATGGGTCAAGTTTTGATTTCGTTTGTTAATAAGTTAACAGGTTATGCAAAACTGCCGAATACTGATACATACAAGAAACATTTCATGAACTAATTAGGCAGTTAGGTATTTCATGTAACTGTTATACACTTTGTATACGGATGGACATACGTGTAAACTAATATACGATGTTGTGGCAAGTAGAAATACAGCGAGAGAGAGAGAGAGAGAGAGAGAGAGAGAGAGAGAGAGAGAGAGAGAGAGAGAGAGAGAGAGAGAGAGAGAGAGAGAGAAAATTGTGCTAATCAAACAATTTTCCTGCCCAAGTTAAGCTACATTCAGACGAATAAACGAAATGGTACGGTGAATTAGAAGTAGTAATTATGAAAACCGTAAAATATTTCAGATATCATTGATATCACTGACATCTCACCCTCCCTGCTTTCGATAGACATAAAGAAACAAACGTTGAAAGGTGACAACTGTAATTGTTGCTTTAATTACACGTTTAATCAAACACATTTAGTTCACATTTAATATTTTTATTTATGAGTTTTTAAAATCACATAGAATTGCTCTTTAAATGCATCTACTCTGTGCATGTATTCACCAAATTATGTATGTATGTATGTATGTATGTATGTATGTATGTATGTATGTATGTATGTATGTGTGTGTGTGTATACCACCACTAACTGTTTTGTCTGTTTCGTGTATTTGCTAACAAAATAGGACAATGTAATCTTCAATAGAAAATACTTTTTGAAAAACATCAAACTAGTGTTTCCAAATTATTGTAAGCGTTAGCAATTAATCAGGGATAACTTATGCATACCCTTTTTTCATCAAATACAATCGTTCTACATTAACCTTTCAGTCGTACCGCTCTGGTGAAGTAATTCGATTCAGTGTCCACCTCGCGGGAAGATCAAAGACGTCTTTGCATATGCCTCGCTTGGCACTCAGAATTAAGAGGTTAGTGTTAGCACTGGTCAGCATGGTGTCAGGATAATGTGAATGGGTGGACATGATATGCCAGTGCTAGACATCAGTATAAAGTCATGATATGCCAGTGCTAGACATCAGTATAAAGTCATGATATGCCAGTGCTAGACATCAGTATAAAGTCATGATATGCCAGTGCTAGACATCAGTATAAAGTCACACTTTGACATAGTCGTGATATGACTTAAGAATTATTAAAGCTAAGTTGAAAGAGCCAAATCTCTCTCTCTCTCTCTCTCTCTCTCTCTCTCTCTCTCTCTCTCTCTCTCTCTCTCTCTCTCTCTCTCTCTCGTGGGTATGAGTCTCATGATCAGTGAATCTGACTATGTAAGAAGCTTGCCATTAGCTTCGCGTAGAGTCGGTGGTCTTAAACATATTTTCCCTGTTCCTTCGTCTAACAATTATTCTTAACATCAATTAATTAATAGCCTAGCGTGCGCTGAGGAATGGCGTTGAATCCAAAAAAACAGGGTAAAGAGCTAACAGTGTTCCGTAAAGACATTAGCATTACATAGACATACGGAGTATTCAGCTCAGATATGAAGACGATATAAAGGTAAACATATACTGAATGTTTAGTTCTGACTTCAGGAGGAGATAGAAGGGTTGTTCAGTACCGACATTAGGGAACAAAGAAGTCATGGGTGTTTAGTACTGACATTAGGGAACATAGAAGTTAGGGGTGTTCAGTACTAACATTAGGGAACAAATAAGTAAAGGGTTTCAGTACTGACATTAGGAGGACATAGAATGGGTGTGTTTAATAGTGACATTAGGAAACTTAAAAGTCAATAATGATGAGTAATGACAGGAGGACATGGACGGAGTGTTTAGTATCGACATTAGGGAACTTAATAGTCAACAGTTTTAGTACTAAGATTAGGGACCAGAAAAATCAATAGTGTTTAGTACTGACATTAGGAAACATAAAAGTTTTAGTACTGACATTAGGGAACAAAATAGTCAATAGTGTTTAGTACTGACATTAGGAAACATAAAAGTCAATAGTAGTGTTCAGTACTGATATTAGGGAACATAGAAGTTAGGGGTGTTCAGTGCTGACATTAGGGAACATAGAAGTTAGGGGTGATCAGTACTGGCATCAGGGAACATAGAAGTTGAGGGTGTTCAGTACCGACATTAGGGAACATAGAAGTTAGGGGTTTTTAGTCCTGACATTAGGGAACAAAGAAGTCAGGGGTGTTTAGTACTGACATTAGGGAACATAGAAGTTAGGGGTGTTCAGTACTGACATCAGGGAACATATAAGTTAGGGGTGATCAGTACTGACATTAGGGAACATAGAAGTTAGGGGTGTTCAGTACTGACATCAATGAACATAGAAGTTAGAGGTGTTCAGTATTGACATTAGGGAACATAGAAGTTGAGGGTGATCAGTACTGACATTATGGAACAAAGAAGTTAGGGGTGTTCAGTACTGATATTAAGAGGACATTGATTGAGTGTTTATTACTGACATTAGGAGAACATGGAATGAGTGTTTAGTACTGACATTAGAGAACACAAACGTCAGGCGGGTTCAGTACCGACATTAGGAGGACAGAAATGTGTAGTCACTACCGACATTAGTAAGGCATATACGGAGTATTCAGTTGTGGTAATAATATTGATTCACTGCTGAGATTGGGAGAGTAAAGAAGTAAGGAGTGTCCAGGCAGTTAGAGTCTTACGTTTATTTGAACCCGTTAAGATTCTGGTTTAGCTTATTTATCTTGACGTTTTAATGTAATGAACCAAATATAAATGAAAGCAATAATTGCCGACTACATTAGAAAATGATGATTCTGGGAGACAGGAAAACATCAAAATAACGCTACTAATGGACCGCAGCAATAAAACAACAATAAAATGTGATTTAGTTTTCCGAGATCATTGCAACGTATTTTTTTGTTTTTGTTTTTTGCGGCTAAGAAGTACTAATTACGCTTATTTCACTATTTTATTTTTGTCTCCGACTTCGCTTGCTTAATGCTTTCAAAATATAAGAATATGATAGATCTTGTGTGACACATTTGTTTTATTTTAAAAGTTAAGAATTAACTATTTTTCTATACCATATTTCTAACAGGGAATGTAGCCATCGAAAAGTCTTGATAATGTTATAATTCTTTCAATAACATTATTATTGGGTGGGTTTGATTCAAACCGTACGAAAACTTCTTCCTGAACGGTATTGGGCTGAAGCATAACATATAATGTGTAGTTGATAGAAAATCGCACACATACATGCTGAAACTTGATCTTTATAGTTTCAGACGCTCACGTGTAGCTGAAAGACAACACCGGGTAATTGTCATATCGATTCAACGTCATAATAAAGGTAAATTTTAAACATAAAATGTCTCAAAAGCAGAGGGAAAATTATCAATGATCTTATTTAGCCAAATAAAGCATATGTCAACATCAGCTATACTCAAAGATGTAAGTTGTGTTTTTAAAAAAAAAAATAAACAAATGAATAAATAAATAAATAAATAAATAAATAAATAAATAAATAAACAAATGAATGAACAAATAAATAAATACATTCATCATTAGAAGGATCCATTTTTCATAAGACTTCATTTTTTAGTAGCTTTATAATATGCTTTTTTCTAGCTATTAAATTAAATATTTGCTTAAGTATTACATGAGTGTTAATGAAATAATAATGAATTGTGCTGATAAAGTGCATAGGGAACGATTTTCTCCTACCTACATTTCCTTATAGGACTAGATTCAGAGAACACTTATTCTAGCAGTCCTTCTTCATATTATGGTTATACAAAAATCTCATTTACGCACACACAAAAAAACAATTGTACAATTTCCGCATGTGCGCGAATTCTGGATTCAGTACTACAATACATATATACGTATATTAGAGCAGAAGGAAAGAGTGAATAGGCATTGATAAGTCTTATATTGTCTTTACCAGCATCAGTTAAGAAAAAAGAAGAAAAACACAGTTGATTGCAAATTCATCCAAGGTTTACTCAGTCGGCCATAACAACAATGTGCCACGTTACAAGATGTCCCAATATATTATATATTATTCTATATTTAAAATGGAACTTCGTTTAACGTTTGACATGTAATATACTCGCTGGCAAAATCCATCACTGCCCTTCAAATTAATCAAACTTGGAGACACATCAAAGGAACAATTTGACTCATTCCTTTAAACAGAACATATCAGATATTGTGTATGCTACCAGCCTATTTCATTAATTACCATGTATCGATCCCTCACAGGCGTTTATTATGCTCGTGACGTGGATGAGATCGTTGTTTCTTGCACTGTTACCAGAACATATATTTCTTTTTAAACACAACTTCCACTTGCATGATGGTTACATCATGCCATTCAAATCTGTAACAAATATGCTTCATCTAATACGCCATTCTGCTTTATCGAAACAAAACATGTAACTATGTGTAGTTTGTCGTTTGCTAATTTGTCTGAGAAACACGATTATTGGCTTTTGGAAAATGTGTAACTAATCGCATCTAGCTGATGGTATGCATTCTTTTATCATAATGACAACAGACCTACTGGATATGATTATGTTCTTCAATCGTATGACTTATTGGAACTACTGAAAAAACAAGTAAACGAGATTAAGTCTAAGTAATGTAACGTGTCGCAGTGTTGAGACTTAGTTACACATTGGTTCTGGTTACTCATAACGTTCAAATGGCTGACTACCGGAACACGAAACATATGTCCACTCAAAGTAAATGTACAAGTTGATTGGAAACTCTCCAACCTGAAGCATCACCAACATATTTACCACATTTTATATTTGTTTATGAACAAAAAAGCGATTCGTATAATCAACAATTAGGGGTGTTTTATACAGAGCTAAATGTGTTGAATCTAAGAAGCTACCACACAACCGTTATGCAGGAATACCTCCTTTTCGCTAAAATTGTACCTTGGGGTCTGTTCCGGATTCTTTTGTGAACACACCCAAGCCTAGGTGCATGTATCACTATCTTCGTAGCTTATCTTATCCATGTAAATACGACCTTAGTAGAAAAACCTGCCACAATTATCATAGAGCTACCGAGTTCCTGCCAAATCCAATAAAAAATTACTCCATGAAAAATAGTGACAAATCGTCACAGAGACATAGAAGGATGAAAGAGACCGCCTTCCTCCGGTAACCCACAAGTATTTGATACTAAACTACCACTAGATTAGCTTCTGTCTTCATGTTTAGTTTTCCAAATTCAACGTTTGAAATGAATACAATGCAGAGATAACTTAGCTTATGACTGACCTATGCAATGCCAGTGTCGTAAAATGATTGATGATATAATAACAGTGTCGTAAAATGATTGATTATGTAATAACAGTGTCGTAAAATGATTGACTATATAATATATTACTGTAATCTAAAATAGTTTCGACCCTTTACATGTAATGTGCATCTTATAAACTTGATGGATTCGTCGAACTTAAATAAATAAAAATGATATCTATTGGACTAAATAATTACACTGTAAATCATAATCCATGACAAAATTTAATCAATATTTCATAATAAGAATGGAATTACATTTTATTATGAAACAACTTTCATGCTTAGGTCTGCTATACACCCTTTTGTTTTATATCCTCGACATTCTTGACTGAAACTGTTAATTAAATGGCGAGAGGATTTTTGCTAGAAGTGGTTTTTTTGACGTGATATATTACACAAACCATTTTTGTATTTTGTAAATGTACATGCGTTATATTATATTGTATCGCGTCGTTTTATTCATTCGTTATAAAGATGTAGCAAAAATGGGAAATTACAAAAAGTTAAAGAAATTTCATAGTTTTTATATATTAAGATTGTGGACTTGTACCAGAGTAACACGTCAAGGACAGCTCAAAAGTTGAAAGCTAATATACTCAATCAATATGCGACATAAAAACTCTTGAATATATCATTGTCAAAGTCATTTACCTTTTTCATTATCTTCTCGGGTATTTAACATATATCAAAGTATTGTATTCACAAATTATTGACAAATGTTTCTTCCACATTTCAATCTCTCAGACACTTTCATTTTTATAATACAGAAACATCCATTATTCCTTGCCTAACTTTGAAAATGTATCCTCTAAAATTAGTTATTATCTGTTTCAAAGTAAACTTTTTGACTTGTCAAAGTAAACGTATCTACAACGTCCTTTGTTCTTGAATAAACCACCATGCATATATATATATATATATATATATATATATATATATATATATATATATATATGAGTTAAATCGTAAGCTCGGTCAGTGTAACCTAGAGTTACGACTGCCACCAAATGCATTATTTCTTAACAAGTTTAGTTTTGCTGATGATATGTCATTGATAATTACTTCTATAATAGGTTTAAGGAAATTATTAAAGATATGTGAACAATACGTATTTGAGAATGATATAATGTATAATAAAGAAAAATAAGTATGCATGGTCTTTCAGACAGATTCTTTCAAATTAACATCTCCTCCCCCTGTATATCTTAACGGCAATGATCTAACCTATGTTAACAGTTATATATGTGTGTGTGTACTTTTATGTTTAAAATATTATTTTTAAAACTTTATATAATAATTTAGAGGTATGAACGTTTTAGTCGGAAATTAAGAATTCTTATCTTATTAAATCGTCAACTGTTGTGCCAACTATCCCAGTGACACCAGTGCTTGGTGATGGTGGAATCGCCGTCATCACAAAGAATTCCATGATAAAATATCTTAAACACAACACAATGTTCAATTTCTGCCGCACATCGTTTGAACTAGTCCTAACAACACTCACACTGGAACATAGATAATATTAATAATAATAATAATAATAATAATAATAATAATAATAATAATAATAATAATGAGGAATTTGTATAGCGCCTAATCTTTCAAAGCTCTAAGCGCTTTACACCTTCAATAATGATATGACTACACTACAGAACAGCAAATGACAAAAACAATGAAATTGGAAAACATAAAAACATGCTGAAAATATATAAGATACAAAGCACGATTAGGTCGCTAAGTTTGTCCCTGAAGTCGAAACAGGTGAGTCTTGAGAGCACTCTTAAAAGGGACCACTGTGTCTTTGTGTCTAATTTCAATGGGCAATTCGTTCCACGTCGCCGGGCCCTGGTATGCAAACGAACGTTGTCCATATGATTTTGTTTTCACCTTGGGAACAATGAGTATACGATTATCAGAAGAAGAGCGCAATGATCTAGCAGGTGTAAACACATGGGTGAGGCTGGATAGGTATGTTGGACTGGAGTCTGTCATTGAAATATAGCACAGAGAACAAATTTTGTGTTTGATTCTGTATCGAATTGATAGCCAGTGTAGGGTATAGATCAGTGGTGAGGTGTGCTCTGATCGAGGTACTCTAAAGATGATCCGTGCAGCTGTGTTTTGAACGTTTTGAAGTTTCTGGAGTAAATATTGTGATGAACCAGACAGAATTGAGTTAAAATAGTCCAGTCTTGAAAGTACTAATGAACACACAAGTGTTTTCGTGGCATCAACTGAAAGATATTTACGAATGGAACTGATGCGTCTCAATTCAAGATATGCAGCCTTGCAGATGTTCATGACATGTTGGTGCAATGTGAGAGTACTGTCTAGAGTAACACCTAGATTCCGAACTGACTGTGAGAATTTAATGTTGGTGTTGCTGATATTTATTGTCTGAGGTAAAGGTTGTGAATGAGAAAGTCTTTGTGTTGTGATCAGAATAGCCTCAGTTTTATCATCATTCATCTGAAACTTGTTACATGTCATCCATGATTTCAGATCCGAAATGCACTTCTTTACTCCATGGATGGTAGCATCAGCTTCAGTTGGGTAGCTAGACTTGTATATTTGGGTGTCATCAGCAAACAATTGGTGCGACACTGGGTGATGATCTATGACACTTGAGAGCGGCTGAGTGCACACAATGAAGAGAACAGGTCCAAGAACAGATCCCTGTGCAACACCACAACATATGTCAACTGGGCTGGAGTGTATTCCATTTGCATATATAATTTGTGTCCTGTTGACTAAGTAGGACTTGAACAACTGTAAGGCTATATCCTGAATGCCAAATACATGCTAGAGACGGTGAAGTAATATATCATGGTCTATTGCGTCAAACGCTGCAGATAAATCCAGGAGAGTGAGGACTGTAATCTTTCCACTATCCAAAGCAGAGAGAATGTCACTAAATACTTTCAGAACAGTAGTTTGACTGTTTGAGAGACTGTTTGAATTCAAATGAGATACAAGTTGAGTTAGAACAACCGTTTCTAAGATTTTTTATATGAAAGTGAGATTAGAAACTGGGCGGTAGTTCTTTAAATTGAATATGGTCCAGGGTTGGTGTTTTCAGAATTGGCTTTACGATGGCAATTTTGAAATATGATGGGAATTCCCCTGATGCGAGAGAGATATTAATAACATCAGTTAGTGAAGGCAATATTGGTTCTAAGCACTCAAGCAACAGTGATGTCGGAATGGGATCAAGTTCACAAGACTTTGGTGCACTTTTCATGACGATTGTCCGTACTAAATCTATAGAAACAGGTTCAAATGATCCTAACGGATGTCGCTGAAATTCTGCATCATACCTGTATGGTGACGAATCAGTTGAAATTGTGCTGTCAAGCGAATCTCTAATGGTTTTAACTTTGTCATTGAAGAAATTTGCAAATTGGTCTGGTAGGTCGATTGGAGAGAAGATCGTTGGAAGTGGTGTACATTTGTCCCTTGACATTAGTTTATTAGTTATCTCGAAGAGCTCTTTGCAGCTGGAACTCTCCGTGATCTTAGTACTGTAGTGGGATGATTTGGCTAAATGGACTACGTTTTTAACGTTCTTCTTAGCGGCTTCGTAGATTTGTTTATGAATAGTGAGTCCGGTGGAAAGCCAAAGCCTCTGCTTTTCGGCGATGTCTTTTAGCAGTGCGAAGCTGGTCCCTAACACTGCTATACCAAGGAGAGCACTTTTAGTCCATTTGATCTGCCTATAGCGCCCTCCTACTAATAGAGACACATGCGACAGTCACTGAATATCTCCTTTTGGAGTAGTTTCCGAATCTCCAAGAGTATGGAAATTCGATAGGTGGCAGCCTGAGTATTCTTGGAGATTTCACACCAATTCCAACTGCCAATTCTCCAGTAGACCTTCCGGACCTGTTTGCAAAGTTCTACCGCGACAAGGCACAAACCATTAGAGATATGCATGACAACACAACTTAAATTGACTACTCGTAATCATACACGTTAAATACAGAATTTCAGCGATAACTATTAGCAGCATTGGAACATGTCTATATTGATCCAAGTCCAACATAACTGCTGCTTGAGTGATTAGATACAATATGGCCTTAACTACCTGATTTTATTAATACCTCTTTCTCATGCAGGGAATTCCCATCGTTTTTCAAAACTGCCATTGTAAAGGCTCTGCTGAAGAACCCAAGATTCGACCATGACGATTCAAATACTTACCGCTCAGCAATGTACAGTCTGCATATCGCCCTTGCCAAAGAACTGAAAAAAAATCTTCTGAAAGTAGTTAATGACATTCTCCCTGCTTTGGATAGCGGAAAGATTAGAGTCCTCACCCTTTTTGACGTGTCTGCAGCATTTGACACAATATATCATGCTATATTACTTCACAGTGTCCAGCATGAATTAGGCATTAAAAATGCAGCCTTACTGTGGTTCAAGTCCTACGTAGTCGACAGGATACACTTTATATCTGCAAATGGAAGACAAACTGGCCAAGTTGTGGTGTTCCACAGGGTCTGTTGATGGATGTGTTCTCTTCATTCTAAACACTCAGCCGCTCTCAAGTGTCATAGATCATCACCCAGTGTCTTACCAATTGTACGCTGATGACACCCAAATTAACAAATCTAACCACGAAACTGAAGTTGATGCTACCAATCGAGGGGAAGAGAGGTGCATTTCTGATGTCAAATCATGGATGACATATAACAAGTTGCAGGTGAATGATGATAAAACTTCGACCAGCCATTCTGATCACAATACATGTACTTTCTCATTCATATGCGTTAAGTCCAACAATAAAGATCAGCAATACCAACATTAAATTCACATAGTCAGTATAAAACCTGGGTGATACTCTGGACAGTACTCTCACATTGCACCAACATGTCATGAACATATTCAAGGCTGCATATTTTGAGCTGAGACGCATCATTGGCATTAGCAAATATATTTCAATTGATGTCACCAAAATCACTTGAGTGTTCGTTAATACTTTCAAGACTGGACTACTGTAACTCTGCATTCTGTCTGGTTCGTCTTAATATCTACTCCAGAAACTTCAATACGTTCAACACACAGATGCTCGAATCATCCTTAGAGTTCCGCGATCAGAGCAAACATCTACCGCTGCTCAGTTTACTACACCGGCTATCCAGGCGACCAGAATCAAACACAACATTTGTTCTCTTTGCTATGTATCACTGACAGAATCCAGTTCAACCTATCTTATCAGGTTTCACCCATGTGTACACTCCAGCAAGATACTTACGCTCCTCTTGTGACAATCGAACACTCAATTTTTCCAGTATGAGAATGAAGTCATATTAACATTGTTCTTATAGGTATCATGACCCTTCTACGTGGAATGAATTGCCCATTGAAATTATACACAAATAAACAGTGATATCTTTCGAGCGTGCTCTTGAAACACACCTTTGTCGACTGCGTGGGTTCGAGTCTAAGATTCGGCTAATGTAGTTATGTGAGAAAGCTTGCCAGTAGCTTCTCGTGGGTGAGTGGTTCTTTTCGGGGGTTTTCCTGGGTTCTTCCTCCGCCAATAATACTGACCGCCATGTATAGCCTATTGAGTCCTAAAAAATGGCGTTAAACCCTAAATAAAAAAATCACATGTACATTATACACACACACACACACACACACACACAATCACACACACAATAGCTTTCTTGTAAAAGCCAGTACACCGCTGTAAATCACTTACATTTTTGTCGCTATAATAGCGTGAACTACTTTATCATTAATCAAAGGCACTAATAGATATACAAAGAGAAAATAATAGCAAGATCCAGTAAACATCTTAGTTTTATTTTTAGTCATACCAGGAGAATGTTTAATGTATATTATCTCGCTTAGTACAATCTTTTCTTTTCTTCTTTCACTTTTATGGTACCGTATTTATAATCCGTGTGCGAATTTAACGTTTCCGGATCACGGGTAAATTCACAGTAACTTGAAGCGACAGGGAACATTTTTCCTATTATAAATGTTCTGATTTATTTACAAGGCGAGGATAGTATGCAGTAAAACGATTAATGAATCCGGACAGCACCTGTCAGATTCGTACTTTATTATATTGTTGATGGTACGGCAATACTAATACTACTAATAAACTGTATTGTTATCGCAGAAAGGGTTGGCTGCGGCTCATAACTAGGTTTACTACCTCTGTCAAATGAATAAATATAACAAAGAAACGTTATGCTAACGTACAGAAGACCTCAGTCTAAATGCATCGACTCTAGGGAGCAATCGTAAGAAACGTCTATAAAGTGCTTTTGATACCTTACGTACTTTGTTAGTTTAGCTTAATAATATGAGTATATTCGAAATAACCCTCTCTGGGACTAACGTATATAACAGATCCACGTTCGTCGCAGATTATTAGATTATCGTTGATTTTAAAACGAAACACATTCGGCATCCACTATGTGGGTAATTAATCTCTAGCTGAATGGAACACTGACGTGGATTCAAATCAACATACACCAAACGTCCATTACTAGCCTCGTGGGAATTAAATCACAAGCAAATTTGAATGTATGTTGATTAAATCATATAAATTCCGTCTTCATTCAAGAAAATGGCTGAGATCAGCATTATGGCTTTGCAGTATTCTGTTTTGAGATGGTTTGACAGGAAAACATGAGTTCAAAAGCGAATAGTGAAAACGTGCCTTATTCTGTCTTCAGATTTATGTTCAAAATTCAAAAAAATGAAAAATATAACAACAAGCATGTACAATCGATATATTCAAATAGCACATGATTTATTCAATACCAAATGTCAATATTGATAAAATATAATATCTCACTTTTCATGCATTATTATCAAAAATCCTAGTTATATATACATATTAACGCATAATATGAAACTCCTTTAGAGGGACTTTACAATCTGAAGTTTTAGAGTTCGAAATAACTTATGAAAAGTGTATTGTGCAGAGAACATTGATCTTTCTTGTTTTGGAAGGTGAACTACAATACTTTAGTTAACTAATGCAATATAACATATCATATGTGTTGGACAGCATAGATATATAATACTGTGTATTAGGCTCTTCACGATACTGACGTACACGAATTTATTTAATAGTAAATATGTGTTTCAAACAAATTCTTATGACGTACACGAATGCATTTATTAGGGAATGTGGGTTTCAAAAAATACATCCTTATAACGTACACGAATGCATTCATTAGTGAATATGGGTTCCAAATAAATACTTATGACGTACGCGAATGCATTTATTAGGGACTGTGGGTTTCAAAAAATACATCCTTATAACGTACACGAATGCATTTATTGAGGAATGTGGGTTTCAAAAAATACATTCTTATAACGTAAACGAATGCATTCATTAGTGAATATGGGTTCCAAATAAATACTTATGAAGTACGCGAATGCATTTATTAGAAAATGTGGGTTTCAAAAAATACATCCTTATAACGTACACGAATGCATTTATTAGGGAATGTGGGTTTCAAAAAATACATTCTCATAGCGTACACGAATGCATTTATTAGAGAATGTGGGTTTCAAAAAATACATTCTTATAACGTACACGAATGCATTTATTAGGGAAAGTGGGTTTCAAAAAATACATAATTATAACGTACACGAATGCATTCATTAGTGAATATGGGTTCCAAATAAATACTTATGACGTACGCGAATGCATTCCACAGTGAATAGGAGGTTCAAAGAAATCATTATAACGTACACGTGCCTTCAACAGTGAATATGGGTTTGAATGAAGTCCTTATGACGTAGACGAATGCATTCGATAATGAATATGGGTTTCCAAGAAATCCTTATGACGTACACGAATGCATTTAACAGTGAATAAGAGTTTCAAAGGAATACTTATGACGTACACGAATGCCTTCAACAGTGAATATGAGTTTGAATGGAGTCCTTATGACGTACACGAATGCATTCAACAGTGACTAGGAGTTTTAAAATAATGTTTATGACGAACACGACTGCATTCAGGGACGAATATGGTTATCAAAGAAATCCTTGGGAAGGAACCCAATGCATACAGTAGTAAATAGGGTTTTCATGGAAATCCGTGTGACATGCACGAAATGCATTCAGTGGTGAATAGTGGTCTCAAAGAAATCATTAGGGTGACTGCACAAAATACGTTCAACAGTGAATAGGGGTTTCAAGGAAATTCTCATGACGTACATTCATCATATTCAATAGTTAATAGTGGTTTCAAGGAAATCCTTGAGACGTACAAGAAATCCATTCAATATCGAATAGGAGTTTTAACGAAATCATTAAGACGAATAAACAAAATGCATGCAGTATTGTGCTACAGCTTGGTATAAATCTACTGTTAGGGGTTCCACAATAAGAACACTTTATATGAATATAAACAAATAAGCCATTTCGAAATACAAATTGTCATCGATGGAAGTTTTAAATATTTCTTATCTGTTATAAAATCGAATATTCAATTATAATGAAAAGTCTGACAGGCTATGAAGATTGATTACCATAGTTCAACGCTCCTACTAGCATGTCAAACAAGTTACTGATTTTCATTGATTATATGGTCAGGAATTTTAATAGGCGTGAGCGGGAAAGAAAAATTTTTAAATATAAAGTTTCCGTTAAAGAAGTTAACACGGGAATCCAATGAAGAATATTTTTCTTGCAATGGCAATTATGTATATTGCATTGTAAATGTAACCTATGATATATAAATGTTTGTTTCTGCGTCATATTTGACCACGACTGCATCAGAGAGAGAGAGAGAGAGAGAGAGAGAGAGAGAGAGAGAGAGAGAGAGAGAGAGAGAGAGATCTTTATGCTTTCATGAATCATTATGATGCAATAATAAATCTGTTTAGATTTTCTTTCGTGTTCACCTAGTAGACACAACGAAATAATGGCGTCTTTTGTACTCAGGCTGGATGTAAGTTGGATTAAAATCAGATATGAAAAGTTAATATATTTTTTGGCGGATGTTTAGTAAAATACACTTTTTTGTATAATCATTCGGTTCGGAAGCTAATAAACTATTATAATGACGTGAACTGGTTGGGCGTTTGTCTGCTGAACAAAATGTGATAACGTAGCTTGACGTACGACGTGTAAAGCAGTCTGTGTATCATTATGGGAATTTGACAAAACAGTATTTTTTGTTTGCATCATTAGAAGGTACGATAACTAATTTCATGTTTTTTGCAATTCATATTTCGGGGAATACATTTTAAACAAATTCATCCATTAAATGTTTTAGCTATGGTTAATATTGATTCAAATATATATCATTCGCCTCAAACGGAATCTAAAACAATATTCGAACGCAACTGATAATTATTAAGGTAACGTGATATATCGACTATCCAAATACCCTCCCCGACTACGCACACACACACATACACACACGCGCGCGCGTACGCATCACTTTAGCTGACGTTTCTGTAAAGTTATTTTTCAAAAAGATGAACGATTTCAAAAAGATGAACGAAACTAAGTTTAAGTATCTATCCTTCGGTACATCAGATTTTTTAATTAACCAACTAATCAATAGATCAATGAAAAAACAAAGCATGTTGCGTGTCTGCTGGTTTTGAGTACACTTCACACACATTATTGACCATATTATTCCGAATGTAAAAAGAAAGCTCGCCTTGATTTAATGATATCGGAGTCAAACAGTAGCATACGGTAAAGCTTTTTCTTAAGCATTGATGGGGCCATACACTATGAAATCATGAAACATTATTTTTATATAAAATACTTTCTTTCCAAGAAATAATCATTGACCAATCCTTCAAAGATCAATAAAAAGATAAATGCAAATGCCGTTGAGTGAAAACAGAACATGTCACCGTTGACAAAATAACTATGCTGCATGACGAATGAATAACATATATTGTAGCTGAGGTGAACGATATTTACATAAAGTTAAACGATGACATGTAATATGGGTAATACTTCTATGATGTTACGTACTGGCTATCCCCTTGCTCTAATAGAAACAATTTGTAAGTGCATTTTCGACGACGATCGGCGTGCAAGTAATCTTTGTTCATGAAAACACTCACCTTCAATGACGCTATTTTCATCAAAGATAATTACAGCACGGATAAGTTTTATATACTTATTAGCTTCAGTTACAATTACACCCCTTAAGATGAAAGATTGCACTGCACGCATCATTCAAAGTGTGCAAACGGAACTGATCCAGGAATAATAAACACAACCGAAATGTCACCGTAAGACGTTTTAAAGTTAAGTTAGTTTTAAGCATTTGATTAACCGGTTTGCTAAATACTACAATTAGGTTTAAAAAATCTTGAAATACATTTGACTACGTACAAGCTGGACATAACTTTGTAAAAATACATGTACGGATCATAGTTTCTTTATATCGAAACATTCTGTAATAATTTAACTAATGATTTAAAGACAGTCTGTCAAAGTCAAGAATTCTAGACAACTTTAATCAAATGACCGTACTTAAGTGACCAAACCTGAAAGCATGGCTGCAGTACTGTACCAAGTATTATTCAAATATTCCAGTCTTATAGAAAACACAGTTTCATTTACATTAATTTTTACACTATCTTTCCATTTTCTTTTAAAGAGCTACACCTTGAAGGTAATTGAATCAAATATCAAGTCAGGATGTCTTGTCCCGAATGAAGCAATTTCGATTATAATATTGACACAAATATAGAGATATTTCAGATAAAATATTAGAGTAACTATCAAATTAGTTTCTAGAATTTGGTGAAATTCCATAAAGATATTTCAAATGAAATATTGAAGCAAATATCCAGTCAGAGTATCTTGTCCTTAATAAAGGTCCCGCAAGACTTTTCAATGCAAATGCGATAAACACTTACCTGACGAGTAGCTGCGACACGTTCTAACTACATGTGCTTCTTATGTACCTACAAGAAAGAAAGAAATATTATACATTAAAAGGGTTTACACTTTGTAAACGTTATATAGCTCTCTTATACTGTGGGGTACATTTTTACATATGCATCTATTACACTGAGCAAGGAACGACCTTGTAGAAGAAATTAACGTTAACTAATGAAAGTGTCTATTTGTTTGTTTGCTTTTATCTATATTTTTAAATGTAACTAAAATAATCCTATTGATTTATACGTCGTAATAAATTGATGTCGAAAAGAAAAGAAAAGACAAGTAAATAGATAAAACAATGGCCGAACGGTCAGCCACGGCTGCCTCTATTCAATGATCTAAAACAGCGGTAACTTTTTAATGGTCTAATAAGCTGGTGTTGTTTCAATGGTCTAACACAGATGATAACGTTTCAATCGTCTACCACAGCTGGTCACTTTTCAATGGTCTAACACAACTGGTCACTTTTCAATGGCCTAACACAGTTGGCCACTATTTAATGACTTCCACAGCTGGTTACTTTTCAATGGCATAACATAGCTGATATTTGTATGTGGTATGACAAAGCATACCACTTCTCAATGGTCTACAACAGGTAGCCACTTTTCACTGGTGTCCATTTTTCAAAATATCTAACACAGCTGGTCACATTTCAATGATCTAACAGAGCTGATCATTTTGCAATGCTCTAACACTGCTGGCCACATTTCAATGATCTAACACAATGGCTACTATTAGTCAAAGTGCGATATAGGACATTATTAATACATGTCTAACAATCACTTTATTTTAAAATCTGAAAATACAAGATTTCTCGTTTTGATTGTTGATTCTTCAAAAGCTTCTTACTGTAGTGATACTGGTAGCAAGAAAAGAAAGCGCTGTTTTGACCTAGACCAATAAATTGAAACTGTATTAACTTCGAGTCATATAAATATGTGTTCCTCTATAAGATATCTGACTCGCCACCGTTCGCTAAGGGGTCGGCGTGGTGGTCTCTATGCAGAAAGGACACGGATTTAAATCCTACATCACCATGGATCGGCTTTGGTAGTGCGTACCTTGGCACGGCGTTTTATTCCAATTGTCTTGGCACCAAATTGTGTTGTCTTGGTGACAACACCTCCTCCCTCACCCCGAAGATTTATATCTCATCTAAGCAATGTCCCTTGGCAGCTGTGTCACACAGTGTGTTGCCTTGAATCGATTTTACGTGCTGTTGTTATTAGATAAATTAAAATATATAATAATAATCAAAATATAATTTATTGCAGCCGATTAGATCTTCTCAAAAAAACCGTTATTATAAGTGTTTGCTATTAAGTCTATTAAATCGATGTCAGTTGAAAATTCTATAAAACAGTTTGGGTAGGTTATAGATAAATGTAATACAATCAGCTTAACTTATTAAACATTTAGATGATGTGGAACCGGCGTCGCTAAGCTGATATAGCGTCAGACACGTAACCCAATGGTCGCGGGTTTTATTTCCTTTCAGGGCAGCTCATGTCAGCATCCTCTTTGTGTCATTGAAAAAGGCGCCTAGCTACCATATTTTGATCATGATATAGTCAATAACGTATTCAAAGTGCTGTTCGAACGAATAAAATTTAGAGCATTATATTTGAAACACAACTGATTTAAAAATAACATCGCATTAAGTGAAATGCCAACTATCTGTTGTCACTCATTGTGGTAACTTTGCCAGTCTCTTAATTTCATTGGTGCAATGTAACTTTCGCACAAAATTCTTTCCGAGTAGGTCAAACGGCGACAGTGGTGAAATCATTTCATAAGTAACGGTGTCAGTCTTCTGTATAATTTCCTTAGAAGTTTTTTTTTTTTTACCTAAACTTGGTTTCATTGTCTAATGTTTTTATGACTGATGGATATCGTATTAGCCAATCTCGATACAACACTTCACAATGCATCTATACTTTCTGCGCGTACTGACGTCTGAAAATTCGTTCTGTAAGTGTACAGGTAAATCGTTACACCATATCATGTCGCAATTTGTGCAAGCATGTCCAAGATGAACACGCACCATACATATTGTGTTAATAACTCAGCGACGGCTCTGAAAAATTCTTTATACGGATCCACTTGCAACAGCAGTAGGTTTGTTTACGGTGAATGTATATAAAAACGCGGTGAATGTATATAAACCTTTTAAACGCATCAATACTTGCTGAAATATTTTGTAAAAGGTTCTGTTTGATTGTAGCTATCTACAGCAATAGTTAACGCGGACAGTTAAGTGCTTCTCTTACCCAATGATGTTTGATAAACTAAAGATTTGCCTAATGTACTTCGCTCGACGTTTTAACATAAGTAATATTCATTGATGCTGAGAGCTTAATTTGCCAAAACACTTTTTGGCCAACCATGCTTAGGCAACCCAGTGGGTGACCTGTGCCACGCTTGTTAATGTTTCAGCGGCAGCTTCCCTATTCCGAATAGCGCGTGGACTGTGGTAGATGGCGGTCAGGTTCAATATCTATATCGGCATGGATGTTACCTGTTGCTTGGTACACGAGCTAACGTCGGTTACATCCATTGACATGATTTATATGTGTTGGTTGGTTGTTTGAATCAAGTTTCTATCCAACTTTATTCTGGTCTGAAGAAAAACTGTATCCGACTATATGTCGTTTATCAGTGGATTTGCTCCACCGTGGGCCGGTTCGCTTCACTAAAGCAGCAGCGACGTCACCGCTGCCGTCTTTTTATTGATCCTGTTTCGATAACAGCATGTTAATATCAACGAGAAGTTCTTCGTTGCAGATATTCATATACTATATATACACATATATTGCGGCTCTATCAGTGCACATCATTGTTTCTTCCAATAAATACACATATATTGCGGCTCTGAATTACATTCTTGAACCCGAGTTGGATTCGCAGTGCGAGTTTTCATGCGAAATCTCGCACAGTATGAAAGTATGATTCGTATTATACAACAATTGATATGTAACATGACGGCAGGATTGAGTAAAGGCCACACTTATAGCTTCATTGACTTTTCTGCTTAGGTAAATTCCAAACCATCCAAGCACGTGTCCATATTTCCAAATTATGTTTGCCGCTAACTTCCAGATTACAACTCACAAGTCTAAACACGACAATGTAAACAACTATGTTAAATAGAATGTCAAATTTTGCCTGTGCTAACACATCATAGGATGAGGAAAGACACCGCAAACCTGGCCGCAAATGCACGGAGTTGATTCACAATGGTATAACCGGCCGCAAACATGTCACAGATATGATATAGGCTTGACAAATTGCAAGGGAAAATCTAACTGAGGGCTTCGAACAAGCACTTATATCGATGATCAAACTCGCATGCGCATCCACGCAAAAGGTAAAGAACGTTGTGTAAACTACCATAACGATAGTGGAAACGGAAGATGAGTCGGAAAAAATTCTGAGAACAGCCCGAACCATTGAACAGTTGCCAAAGCAGATGGAGACGTTCGAAACAAAAGTGCACTCAGAAAATCGTCATCAGGGCGGCACATATGAAACTCCCATAATAACCACCAACCGTGTACCAGTACATGCTCACAATAGATCCTCAAACATTTCATGAACGTGGTCCTCAGTTGATGTTTGAAAATTTTCTCATATATGCGCAGTTTTCGATACACGCCAAATGGGAACATTACGTGATCAACAATCCATCGGATTGAAAAGGTTGTATGGATAGATTGGGTATACAGGAACATACCCTGGTTTAAAGAAGTCACTGAACCGATATTTGATTCTTGTAATTGAATATTTGAAACAAGTATATATTACAAAGCTGACGAAGGCAGAAAGTATGCAAGAAATAGACTGAGAAAGACACAATGACCTTGCACACTCCCATCTCACTCTAAATATGGCCCATAATTTGAATCTCTCACTTTAGTCGAGAATGAACCTTTTGTACCTATGAGTAAAAATTTATTTATGCATCCACCAGCAAAACATTTAAATTCCCAACCATCCACACCCACAGGTTAAAGAAGAAGACGTAGAAAATAAATACTTTGCTAAATAACTAAGAGAACAAGAACTCGACAGGCAGCTAGAAGACCAAATACGTGGATATGAGCAACAGCAACGTGCAATACTCCAAACCCAAGTACAACAAAGATCAAGAGAAATAGAAACATCAACCTCTCTCACTGGAGAAACATCTAATGTAACAAGATAAACCTCTGATATATTCCCGAACTAAGATGTGTATCACCAAGCTAAGATTTTATGCATCAACACCGATACCAACAATTACACCGATTTTGGAAAGAACGAAAACATAGATTACACGTCACGTGAGTCAAAGTTTATGAACGAACCGGGACAAGCAAAGAAATGAGACGGCTATGATGGACCGTGTGACTTTCATGACTTTGTAGATTGTTTTGATGGCAGCAACGCACCAGAAGTCATTAACGAGATCGCATTGATTTGTCGTTGAATGCTTACCAACGATATCAATCAACAAGGGAAGTTTTCCCTGTTGATGCATTACGATATTGAAGCACTGATTATATATATTAGAGCACAGCTGATCAATTTGTATGGCATTTCTGTATTACATAAAGATCAATGCCACGATGCAGCGTGTAGTTGCAAACATGATCCAGAGCGTTATCGTGACGATTAGAATCTCATCAACATTACCTGAATTGATGTGACCTTAGACAAATCTCACACAGTTGTGATTGCATTATCATAGCTACATGTATATTGCAATAGGTCTAATATTCAATTTCGGACGTTTTGGGGGCTTCAATGTGAATGCCTCCTCGATTGTGTTTCCTTCAAAGAGTTGTCGAAAAGGCCACTGGAATGTTACTGCATTTCGCACGTGCACGTACGTGACTTAATATATAATTAGATCCGACAGCAAAGAATCGAATCTCTAATATAAGCGGAAGGGTATTGTACAGGCATCGTTAAGGACTGTTCCTGCTTGGCCATAAGATTTTTAATGCGATTACAAAGGACTATCAAATCTTACGCATGGAAAACAATTTTGTACCGGACATTGCCAGGATTTCCTCAGCGATTCAAGTTAATCCAACATGTGATACTATCGGTGCTATTTGTCAATCCTCGGCATCAACATCTCAAGCGGCACATGATTATTAAGATGTGCAAGACGTAATCTATAGCGCCATCAAGATACCTAACCTTCAATTTCTACAGCATGGACAACAACTTCATCTAGGTTAATTATTGTTTACCTCTCCGCTTTATATTTGAATTCAGCAGACGTTAATTTCGGAGTCATACACACAGTTATCATAACCTGTGGCAACGTGTTGAAAGTATCGCCAACATAATTTATGTTGATTCCTGTGCTAACCATTTCACTTACTAGGACATCAATTTTGTTGTATTTTATGAGTCCTACAACCATGTCAACGGTGTCGTTTCTCGCAATCATCATCATCATCATCATCATCATCATCATCATCATCATCGTCGTCGTCGTTGTCGTCGTCGTGAGTCTCTTGACAAAGTATGGTTGTCGAGGCACTGTGCTACTAAACATATGACCAGTTCCCTCCACATGTCTCGATAGTGTGTCAATGCCTGTCTCCAGATTACTTTTCCCGGTCCATTCTGTGATGTTGTAACCGCTTCGGTGGCCTAGTGGTTAGAGCGTCCGCCCCGGAAGCGGGAGGTCGTCGGTTCGATCCCCGGCCGAGTCATACCAAAGACTTACAAAAATGGTACTAACAGCTGCCTCGCTTGACGCTCAGCATAAAGAGGTTAGTGTTAGGACTGGTCGGCCTGGTGTCAGGATAATGTGACTGGGTGAGACATCATGCTACATGTCTGCGGCATGATGTCTCAGTGCTAGACATCACTATAAACTGCCTCACTGCAGACATCGTAGCGATATGACTGAAAAATTGTTAAAGCTACGTTAAAAATCCTAATCAAACAAACAAACTGTGATGTTGTCAGTCCACTTTGTTCTGTCCACCTCTCCTTCAGTCACCCTGGACGCTGCCCTGCAGTACTGTTGTGGGTAGACTGTTGGCTCTAGTGACATGGCCATAACATTTCAGTTTTATCCTTTGACGGGGGATGAGGAGGTCTTCATAATGGCCTACTTTGTGCCTGACGGTGTGGCGTACTTCTTCTTTTTTTTAGAAATGTCAAGGATGGTTCTGTAGCATCCTATTTCAAGTGCCTGGATTCTTCGTTGTAATTCTGCTGTCAGGTCAAGGCCTCACATGAATACAAAACTAATGAGATTACTAGTGCTCTCAATAGTCTGGTTTTAGTTTTCAGTCAGATATTCTTGTCCCACCAGATAGGGTTTAGCTTTGACATAGCTGCTCTTGTTGTGCTGCTCGTGACACAATTTCTGCTCATGATCCCTCTTCGGTGATTATGGAACCAAGATATTTGAACTGGCTCACAGTTTCCAGTTCCTGTCCTTTGACTTTAACCTCGGGTGAGATTTGTTTGCCACTATCATTGCAGACTTTAAATAAGACATTATTAATTGGAGTTGGGGCGGGGGGTTGTTTACATGGCATACAAGTAAATAGCATAGCCTCAGCGCACCAAACTATGTGTTTGTGGCGTTTCAAGAATAAACGCTGTCTGATGATCAAACCCGTATTACGATGACATTGGAACGGCTAGAAGTGTCATCAGAAACCCACCCCTAAAGGTTTACTTATCTACAATCACGTCGTACGAGTATTTCGCAAGCTGTGGTAGCGCATTATCAAAATGCTGACACAGGTATACAACGTTCCCGGTATGACCCTTATACTTTATACCCAATTTATTACTTTTCTTTGGAACAGATGGAGCTATTTAGTCAGTGCGTGATCGACATGTACTTTCGTGCACGTGCTATCACTCGGATTGGTTTCCAATCTATTCCCAGTTACAAATGTATTGCTATCTGGTTGCTGATGTGACAATTGGCCGAATGAGTGTCCTTGACGCGCTAATGGAAACTCACAACATTGCTACTGTTATTGTTGTTGTAGAGTTTAACGCCTTTTTCAGCATACGATGGCCAGTATTAATGGTGAAGGAAGAACCCGGGGGAAAAAACCCAGTAAGAACCACGATCCCACATACCCACATTGGTCGAAACTCACAACTTAGAAGCTGAACCTGTTACATTTTCAAATTATAATGTCCTATTACGAAGATAATGTTGACTTTAGCTTGAAGTGGCTTGTGAAACAAAAGGACTTCAATACGAAATAATTACACTGTGATAGTGATAAAACAAGTTGGAGATATTTGTATGTATGTATGTATGTATGTATGTATGTATGCATGCATGCATGCATGCATGCATGCATGTATGTATGTATGTATGTATGTATGTATGTATGTATGTATGTATGTATGTATGTATGTATGTATGTATGTATGTATGCATGCATGCATGCATGTATGTATGTGTTGGGATGCCCTTAGCAAAATAATTATTAACACATAAATCAAAGTAGGACAGAAGAAAAGCTGCACTTTCGTCTACGAATATTGAACTACGCCTGTTTCAAGAAATTATGATTGAAATATCAACATAATTTGGTTATAAAATGCGCGTTGAGCGTTATATCATAAGAAGAAATGGAAACTAAATGCCCTTTTTCTAAGAAAACCCAAGGCTATAAATTAAAATAAACTTAGAGACATTTATATCCATCTAGTAGTCAAAGAGAGGTAACTCTACAGATTATATATATATATATATATATATATATATATATATATATATATATATATATATATATATATATATATATATATATATATATATGCAATCCAACATAGGAAGGTCTAGATTATTATTATAAAATCCAACATAGGAAGATCAAGATTTGGCTAACTGTTATTACAGAGGACTGAGGAACAGAATTGGATCTGTGTTACATTGTAGAACGCACAATACTAATTAAAACGCCGTTGATAATACGACAAGCTCTTTGCATCCTTTCAGTAGTAAATGTGTCAAATAATACAGAGGAAATGTATCTCTTCTATGGGGATTGTTTGGCACAACATCCTAGAAAGAAATTTTCTAGTATTTATTTAGAATACAAAAACATCCATTACCCATCTGTGTATATGTCCTCCTTAATTAGGTAAGACAATATTTTGATGATCCAAATCATGACGGTTTTCTCAGTCCTGAAACTCACATGTATTTTCATTCTTTAGGGAATACTAATAAATCGAAAATCGGGTGCAGCTTATGTTACCAAAATTGCACACTGGCGAACACACAAATTCACAAAATATAAAACAAATAAATTAATGAGTAAACTCGCAAAAATTAACATCTTCAAAGTACATAACTTGGTAGGAAACAATGATGATGCTGGTGTTTAGATTAATTATTATTTATTCAAAGCAAAACTACAGTCGACTCCGGTTAACTTCACACCCTCGGGCCCGTCACGAGACTGTGCAGTTAACCGGAGTGTGCAGTTAACCGAAGTACGGTACAGTACATCTTTAAATCAGCACGGCACGAATACATGTGAAGAATAAATATAAACAATGATTAGAATCCACTCTTTCAACTTTTACTTAAATTTTAAGTTTGTTTTCCTTCCTCCGAACCAATGTTCCCTCTAAGCTGCGCGGATGCGCGGCCGCACAGCTCTTACTCAGTTGCCGCGCAGCAAATATGTGAGAGGGAAAATTACCTGCTGCAGCCGGCGGAAGTTATGTGGGCGAGCGATAAAGCAAGAAGTTGTAGTATGCTTTCATATTAAATAATAAATTACCCACGCACATAATGTCCAAAAGAAAAGCAGAAGGATGTCAATATTCGTTGAAAAAGAGAACTTGTTCAAGATTCAAGGAAGAGTGGCTATCAGAACTGATCGAAGCGGATGTGTTGTCATCGTCTAACAAGCAAAAGGTAAAACTTGGAGATATTTTCACATGCAATGATGATGACGCTGTTGTTTGCACTATCTGCTCAACTGCAAATGCTGCAGGAGAGTTCAGCACGGGGAAAAAAATGGGATGAATGGAAACTTGATTACTTAAAGCGGCATCTCAGTCAAAAAATGCACACTGAATCAGTTAAAAAGCTACGGAATCAGAAGAGTGGTGGAATTTTGCGTATGCTACAGGAGAGTACGGCAGATCGTAGCATCAGAGTAGAGATAGAAGAGAGAAAGCGGTCAACTTCAGATTTGGTAAAAGTGCTGATTGATAACGTTATTCTTGCTATTAAACTGAATGCATCCATGTTTTCTGTACAAGATATCCATGAGCATGTTGCAAAATACGTTAAAATTCCACAAAGTTGGCGCAGCAAACATTATGCGTTCGAATTTGTTGAGTGCATAAGCCTCGTCTTAAAAACTCAGCTTATGACTGAATTGCGAAAGTCGGCATTCCACACGTTGATAATAGATGAAAGTAGCGATATTTCAGTTCAGAAAATGCTGATTGTATATTTCAAGTATCGGCCTGAAACAGAAATTGTTTGCAAAACAATATTCGGTGGCATCGTGAAGTTGTCCTCATGCGACAGCGTCTCTATTGTGACAGCAATAAAACAATTCTATTGTGAGAATCACCTTGATCAGCAGAAGATGGTGATGTTTACATCAGACGGCGCATATGTCATGCTAGGGAAAAATAATGGTGTGGCTGCAATTCTGAGACGTGAGATACATCATTTGTGTAAACAACATTGTGTTGCTCATCGCGAAGACTTAGCTATTGAAGATGCTTGGAAGCAAGTTTCATTAATGCACGATATTGAAACATTACTTCGGACAGTTTATACAATGTTCAGCAGGTCATCAGTTAGAAATGAGAAATTCCAGGAATTGGCCAATGCCGCAGAAAGTAGTTCCGTGGCATTTCGGCCTTTGCATGAGGTAAGGTGGTTGTCTAGGCATTTAGCAGTTGCCGCTTTTGTGCGAAACTACAACGTTTTGATTGACTATTGCACTGAACAAGTAAACATGAGTAATGATCCAATCAATAAGTTCTGTCTGAAGAGACTTCTAAATCCGCAGTTTCGACTGGCTTTGACAGTACTTAACGATGTTTTGGGAGAACTGGCATCAATAAGCAAATATATTCAAAGAAGTATTCTGACAACTATTGATGCGTTTCAGTTTGTAAAGGCCAAAATATGTAAAATAAGATCGCAGTATCTTGGAGAAACAGTTCATTGGAGTGATGCAGTGAAGGAAGTTCTTAATTCAATTGACAGTGACGTCGACAAGGCTGTAATTCTTAGATTTGTTGAACTATTATGTAATCACCTTGAGAAGAGATTTCCGGATGATGATGATTAATGGATTGGCAAGCATTTGACCACTGCATCATTGCAAAGGATTCAAGTTTTGAATTTGGCAAAGACAGTTTAAACAAACTGATAAGAAGGTTTTCAGGAATTATACCAAACTGTCAAGAGAGTGTAATCTCAAAGATCGGTGAACAGTATGATGACTTCAAATTTTTGATTGCAGAGAAAGTGAAGACTGGATCAATTCAGACTTTTACTGACGTCGTAATCTTTGTCATGAAGAATGAAGACATGAAAGAGCTGTCGATTCCGCTGGACATTTGTGGGACATTTCAAGCATCAAGTACAGACTGCGAAAGCGGTTTTAGCCTAATGAACTCAATTAAAACAAAATCTAGAAACAGGCTACAAGTAAATCATTTGGATAATTTGATGCGCATAAAATTCTATCTTTCATCAGGAAGCACTATTGATCTAGATGCGGTTTACAAGCATTGGACCACACACAGACAGACGTGAAAATTCGGCAATAAATGAATAAAGTAACTGTTTTGCTTTAAATTTCGAACTACATTTATTTTATTTGTAGTTTTATAATTAAATATGACATATATGTGTAGCACTTTACCGACATCATTAATATAAAGTAAGTAGAACAATATTTTTATTGACACAATTGAACAATGCATTTGCCTGTGAGAAATGTCTAATTTATCATATAGAAGACTGCTGTGTAATAGAGTTTTAAACATTTGTAAATGTACGACTTTCACAAATGCCGCTCACTAAAATTTTGCATCATGTTTTTCCGCGCACGCCTGTATTTTTCCGCACAGCATCGTCACAAATTAGAGGGAACATTGCTCCGAACACAACTTCACTGATTCAACCAGTGGATCAAGGAATTATAGCGAATTTCAAGAAATTCTTTAGATCGCTAGTTATTCGAAAACTGATGTCAGACATTGATGGGTCATCTCCCGCAGAAAAAGTGTTCAGCTCCAAAGTCGTCTGCATCCTGTTTTTTTTTTGCCGTGTTGTTGTTTAAATTGAATTCCGTTACGCATTTTCCATCTTTCCAACCATGCATTTGTTGGTTTGAAATCATTCAAACCCGAACAGTTTAGAGCAATGTTTCCCATGCTGTACATGTACTATGATTTTTCCCACGCTATTGTTCTCAAGTGGGTGCGGATATACATGTATATACCACCTAAGGCGTCCTTTACATGTCAATCATTTATAAAGTCGCATTTACCGGCTTATTTGTCGGCTTGTTTGTCGGCTTGTTTGAAGCTATACAACAGTGGACTGGCAATAACTGATCATGACTATACATTGTGCAGTTAACCGGAGTAAAATTGTAATGAATAATGTGCCACGGGCAGACATTTATCGTGCTATTATCCGGAGTGTGCATTTAAGCGAAGTGCTGTTATCCAAAGTTTGTTCCTATTGAAAAGCATTGAGAAAAACGGGACCGACGTGACTACGTGCAGTTATCCGGAGTGTGAAGTTAACCGATGTGCAGTTAAGTGGAGTTGACTGAGATAAAATCGTATACATGTTTATGGAAGAGAGAGGGGCATATTTTATCCATTTTATTAACTTTCACCTGAATCTGAGTATGGGCCGACAACTTTTAAAGTACCTACTCCTTTCGCAACCTTTTTCATCGATGTAGTCTTGCAGCCGTTAATCATATTAACATAAAATGGAGACAAATCCATGCAGCTCTGAAGTTTGCTCCTGACGTAAACATATAAGGTAATATAAACTTTTTTTTAGGGCATATAAGGAAATATTTCACAAGTAAATTTATGAAATTAAAACATTGTATACCGCGGTTCGAAACCACGAGTGACAATACGCAAGTTTTTACTTCACATTCTCTCTTATCTAGGTAATACGAAAGAAACAGAATGTGGATCTGCATGCGTGATTTGGATCGTAACATTAGAAAATTATGGCAATTTGAAACACCGCGTTCCAAGTTGGAATTGGATTATTGATTCCAGGCAAAATGTAAACCAGTGTCTGAAGTATGTTTTATTTAGAATATTGCGTGTATAAGAAATTAGAAGTTTGTATACTTCTGGTCAGTCGTTATTAAAGGGTTCTTAAGACAGGCGTACTTTTCAAAACTGAGTAATACCAAAATATCATTTTGGTCTACATAATAAAGATTACTTTGAACTGGGGCATTATTATTATTATTATTATTATTATTATTATTATTATTATTATTATTATTATTATTATTATTATTAATGATATACTGCTCCTTTTCTAGAGGTAACAGCGTTCACCTTGAAAACGGGATGTCATAGGTTCGATCCCCGGCTGAGTCATACTAACGACTGGCACTAACAGCATCAAGACATTGGTGTTAGGACTGGTTAGCCTGGTGTCAGGATGATGTGACTGGGTGGGACATCATGGTATATGTTTGCGGCATTATGCCTCAGTGCTAGTCATCACTCTAAACTGCAACACTGCAGACATCGTACGATCTGACTGAAACAATATTAAAGCTACACACACACACACATTATTTTTTTTTTCAAACCAAACAGTGTAAATCTGAAAGATCAAAAGCAGAAATTTAAAAGCTTTTGCCCGTTCCATAGTTATTTCAAATTATATATATATATATATATATATATATATATATATATATATATATATATATATATATATATATATATATATATATATATATATACATATATATATACATATATATATTTATATATATATATACATATATATATACATATATATATACATATATATATATACATATATATATATATATATATACATATATATATATATATACATACATATATATACATATACATAAATATATACATATATATATACATATACATACATATATATACATATATATACACATATATATATATATATATATATATATATATATATATATATATATATATATATATATATATATATATATATATATATATATATACACATATACATATATATATATATATACATATATATATATACATATATATATATATATATATATATATATATATATATATATATATATATGCATCAGATTTAGAGATAATAAACTTGATACTGAATTTGTTGAAACCCCATAACAAATCTGACAATACCAAAAAATTATCGATGTTGAGATTGATCGGTAGAGGAAATTCCAAGAATCGGCCGGTAAAATGAAAATAATTATTTGAGGTTGTAATTGTGAGTGGCTAAAAAAAAACGCCGTATAAAACAAAAACAAGAACGTTTACAGGTGCTGATGTTGGGAGTTATCACGACCTCTTTATTATGAACGTCCGAGTGAGGCTAAAGACAATTAACAAGCGAAAGAAAATCAAATTCAACCTTGAACAACTGAAGGACCCTAACATCTACAAGGCATACTAAGCCACAATTAGAGGAAAATTTGTTCCACTTTTTGTGATGGATGTTGATTTTAAAGTGATGACAAGATACTTTCAACACAGTCATGACATCAGCTGCCAAGGAATCGTTGGCCTCCAATCCCTGGATTACAGACGAGATTCTGAATCTGTGTGATGCCCGAAGAGATCTCAAAAACACCAGACACACAACAGGGGCAGTGGAGTACCGAGAAATAAACAAGATTATCAGGAAAAATACTTGAAGAAAGAAAAAGAAGATTGGATTGATCAAAAGTGCATGGAAATAGAGAGCAGTCTGATAAAGTTTAACAGCAATATGGCATACCAAATTGTGAAAGACCTCACCAGATAGAAGCAATCAAGAGTCAGTACCATTCAAGACGAAAATTGAAATGCTTCACGGAAGCAAGTGATATTGCAGAAAGATAGACTGAGTATTGTAACGATCTCTACAACCATCCATCCACAGGAGACCCAGAAGTGCCTTAGGTTCAAAAGTCCACTTATGATGATGATTTTCCCATTCTCAAAGAAGAGGTGTAGTCGGCAGCAAGAGCACTAAGGAATGGGAAGGCAGCTGGAGTAAACAATATTCCAGCTGAACGTTTCAAGAATGGTGGGGAATCAGTGATAGAGCTAGTAACAAAAATCTGCAACTAGAATCTGGCAGACAGGCGAATGGCCAACACAGTGGACCCAGTTACTGATTATAACACTCCCAAAAGGCAATATCCAGCTATGCCATAACTACAGATCTATCAGTTTGATCAGTAAGGTGATGCTGAAAATCATTTTGAACAGACTGAACCCATGAGCAGAAAAAATAATCGCTGAAGAACAGGCAGGGGTCCGGAGTGGAAGAATCTCAACAGAACACATATTGAGTCTTAGGGTTCTGTTTAGAAAGTACGCACAACATCAACAAGACTTATATCACGTGTTGATAGATTTTAAAAAGACTTTTGACAGAGTGTGGCATGAGGCGATGTAGGCCACAATGAAGAAGTACAAAATAGGTCAAACGTTTACCAATATCATCAAGCGCCTATACGCCAAGGCTACCCGTGCAGCAATTGCTCATGGTTCTATGGGGGACGTGTTCAAGACAACAGTTGGAGTACGGCAAGGCTGTCTCCTGTCACCCACGCTTTTCAACATCTACTTAGAGCGCATCATGAGCGAAGCCCTGGGAAACCACTGTGGGACAGTCAGCATTGGAGGGCGTAACATCACAAACCTACGCTGTGCATACGACATTGATGGGCTGGCATGCAGTGAAGATGACCTTTGCTACTTTAGCGAAGAAAATTGATGAAACATCGTCCAGATCTGACATGAAGATACGCGCCGAAAAGACAAAGCTGATGCCAGATAGTGTCAAACAAATTGCAACCAAGATTAAAGTCAGAGGACAGGAACTGGAAATAGCTTGGTTGCATAATCACCGAAGAGGGATCAAGAGCAGAAATTTTGTCACGAGCAACACAAACAACGGCAGACAGGGATATCTGTATGAAAACTAAAATCAGACTATTGAGTGCACTAGTCATCTCAGTCTTTCTGTATTCGTGTGAGGCCTGGACCATGACAAACGACTTACAACGAAGAATCCAGGCACTTGAAATGAAAAATGCGACAGAACCATCCTTCGCATCTCTTACCTGGACCACATCACAAAGGGAGAAGCAGTAGTAATCTCACTCTTTTTGTGTTCATGCGAGGCCTGGACCATGACAGTATAATGATAACAAAGAATCCAATCGTACAGTGCGTAACACCATCAGACACAAAGTAGGCCAGTATGAAGACTTCCTCAGCACTGTCAAAAAGAAAAAGCTGAAATGGCATGGCCATGTCACTAGAGCCACCATCCTATCCACAACAGTACTGCAGGGCAATTCCCAATGTGGTAGAAGGTGAGGTAGTCAGAGAAAAAAGGGAACTGACAACATCAAAGAATGGACCCGGAAAAGTTTTGCGGAGGAACAGGCATTGACACGTGATCGGGACAAGTGGAGGGAACTGGTCAGATGTTCAGCAGCACAGTACCTCAATGATCACACTAGGTCAAGAGACTGATGATGACGATGATGATGATGATGATGACGATGATGTAATTTTGATGGTACATTAGTGCGCTATAATGGGTAAATTTGTATCACTGTTTGCAAAGGTCGACTCTTGTCACCATAATATGTATTGCTTCGAAACATTGAAAAACTCTCTGAAATGGACAAAGAGAATCATTCCCTTGAAATTGAACTGGGAGAATGTACCCATTTAAAACAAAACTTCTCTCGATATCAGTACATTGTCTAAATCTTTCGGGAAGTGATTATTACGAAGAAACGAAACACTGATCAAATTCGAACAACATACAAGGTTCTGTTTCGCTGCAATATTTTGTGACTGGTTTGCTAAACATGATCATTGTTTGTAGGCTGGCTGGTGGACTGTTTTCCTGTCACGCCACTAAAGCGTTGAATTCCTGGTTGACTAGTTTACGAGCCTAGTTTTTGAGGTTCGTAAGAGACGTGTTCTTCTCTGAAGAACGTATTCTCTAACCTCATTGTACACAGCAAGGTTTATGTGGCATCTCGTCATTGACCTGCTACCGACGTGTCAGATGGACATTGGTTAGTACAGTGTATTTTAAACATTATTCGCTACCATCTTGACAGTCATAATGGTCCAGTGTAGTTTCCATCATGCATAACTTGATTGGTCTGCTTGAATGGGATAATGTCTATTTGGGAAAAGGACAATTCATAGCACTTAATAATTAATAATCAGCATGAAGAAATAGTATTGCATATTACAGTGTAGTTGAATAGTTTATGTGATTGTGTTCGAAACGTTTGCTTTCGATAGGTTTTCTTATGGCTAAGTTCGGTCGCTGTAGCATTGGTCCATTGGGAGTGAGTGAGTTGTAAGAAGACATGATCAGCTCACACAGAGTCGAGAAACATACTGTGCGCAGGTGCGCTAAAGTCTATTTGGGAGACATGTATCCTGGCAGAAACGCAAACCTAAAGCCTACATTTTTTTGGGTAAATACACTTTCCCACTTTACACACGAGTGTAAAATTTTATGTTACGAAAATATTAATACATTGCACCCATTTAGAGAAAATGAGGCATTTAAATATGCATTCATCCTGAAATTATATATATATATATATATATATATATATATATATATATATATATATATATATATATATAATATAATATAATATATATGAATTTACCAAATATCATTGGACTGAATAATTACAATTTGCACTTTTTGGCAAATCATCTAGACTTGCATGTTAGTACAAACCAAGTGCTGATTATGATCTTGTTAAGGAATGTATCTTGATGTGATATGCGTTGATACACGATGGTTGTATAGACAGTAGTTTAGAAATTGAAAAAAGTAACTGGTAAAAGTCATGGTGAATTTGTAAACTAAAGGATCAGTTATTGCATAGGTGTTGCATATCCAAAAAGGAAAATCATCGACAACTCTTCTTTGTTGAATAGTTCAAGAACTGCGTCCATAGTGATTTTAAGGCTTACGTTGATGAGAATAAGGTCTAAACTATATAAACTGAAGCTCGCACAGCTGACGAGTATACCTTAGCTCGTTGTGTTTCTTTTGTCAGCAGGTCAGCAGTATTTTGGTCAAAACTATTTCAACCGAATACGAGCTCATCCTAAGCACAATCTGGCACAACTGTTATAAATAAAGGTTCGTTTAAGATTGATCAGAATACTTATGTTTCCAAATGCACGTATTGCAAGACGAAAGAACACATTATTTGTGTGGCTAAAAGTTGAGAAATAAGTAAAAGAATCAAGACAGATCTATTCCAAATGCTCTTATTTCTCATTTGGTCATGATCACTGTCATGTACTGAAAGCAATACATTTTTGGGGTCAAACAAATTTCAATTCTGATTTTATTCTGGAGAATTATGAACCATTCACAATAAACGCTTCTAGATCACTCATAAGTGTTTCTGCCAAACCTATTGAAATTAAGAATTTTAAGGAACATATCAGCTTTTCAATGTCATTTGATATCAGCTGCTTTGCCATTTTCTGAAAGTCACCTTTTAATTAGAGTGTTTTCATTCAGGGTGTCGAGTGAGCGTTTATGAATGACCCATGACAGGTGGAAGAGCGTCTTCGTTACACATCGATGATATTTGTGACACATCGATGATATTTGTGACACATCGATGATATTTGTGTATTACTGGGCTATAACGAGCTGGAGATAATGGTTTGGTCAATCGACTTGTAACTTGCGTGTCTTGTTTGGATCAGAACGTCGGTCATTAAAACCGAAATCTCTGATTGAATATGGCGAAGGGAAATATTACGACCAACATTGATCAGGAAATTTTTCCTTTATTTGACACATGTATTAATCAGAATCGTGTTTTAATGGTGTTCAATTTTTTTAAGTATTCTTTCTGATTATTCTAATCATGGTGAAAAGCTACATTCACTTGTCGCATTATGCATATTTCTACGAAATCATATTACTTTAAGCCTGTACACCGATTATATAAAGTTTAACAGTGCGACTAAAACAGATAAATTTGTAATGCCAGGAAGCTATGACCGCATTTCTAAAATTAGAAATGCAAATTATATAACAAGCTTAGAACGTTTGAAAGGATTCAGGCAAATTCAAGTGACAGATAAAGTGTTGTTGTTCTTGTTTTACACTGATAGGACATATGGGACACGGACAAGATAAAGTTATGAATATTAAGGTCAAGGTCATTTCTGAATGTATTGTGCCTATCAGTAGTAAGCAACTCGTGCGAGTTTTGGTTATGCCTGTATGCATGAGACAAATGTGGTTCCTATGTTTCCTTAAAACTTATTGGGTAAGAAAACGAAGTTGTATTAGTCTGAGAAATGAATGACAGAAATAGTCATATCATAGCACGTAATGAAGTTAAGATTCAGATAATCTCATGGAATGAAAGTGAGATTCACATAATCTCATGTAATCAAAACGACTCAATTGTACGCAGTTGAAACAACAATTAATTAAAACAGACATATGACTCGGTCATTTTTACAGCCATATGATTAATTTGTATAAATAAACTTATAAATGTTTTTATTGACAAACCACACAGTTCTCCCGAATTCTTGGGTTGGTCCACATTTGTATAGGCCGCACACACCCTTCATGGATCCACCATAAGCAAAAGTTTACAAAGTAGTGGCCTCTTCGTCTTTGTATGGCCGTGATGGTTACATCATCTTCCATATCCATATAGACACACAATCAGACGGCCAGACAGACATCTTGATATACCCGCACACACATACGTATTGGCCGCACACAGCTTTCCTGAACTGTGTTGCCCACTTGTATTGACCACGATCACCCTTCATGGATACACCAGGCGCATATACATACGTATATACATATGTGCAGACAGCCCCATCCCTGGAGAACAAAACACGAAGAATGTTCACTCCTTAATAAGGTCTAAAAGACAAGTGTGTCAGTCAGAAATAAATTTGCCTGAAATATACGGGAGAGTGAGTAAAATACCCATGTATACCGTGCTTTTAGTGTATTTCGTTGAAAGCGATCTACGAAGAGGTACATGCTAGTTCAGATGCTTACCTACAAACAATTTTTCACCCTAGGTAACGTTGCACAAATGTACGACGAAATGATCAAATCGTTCAAATTTTAGTTAGCTTCCACATGACACTATCAGATCATTTCAATATTTCTGACTATATTATGGTGGTTGTTTTGAAAGAGTTATTTAAATATAGGTTTTGTTCACTTTGTTAGAAGATAGAAGAAAGAAGGAAATTATTTCAAAATGTATGAATGCCTTAATTTATAACAAGGTCTGAACTTCACTAACATTACCGTAGATTAAACTTAACATTGTTATAGCTGAAATGTTAGCTTGACCTTAAAGTTTCTCATTTAAATGTTTAGATGTAGACTAATGTTAAGATTTATGCTCGTGAAACTGAAGTCAGTTCAGTAATATCAGTAAATTTTCTGAAGATATTTTTCAGTTATGTAATATTTGATTTAAGTTTCCACTATTTAGATGCATACAGATATTTTCAAGTTATAGTTATCTATATATTTACCACCATTTGGTTTCCGTTATTATCACACTATGAAACACTCTTGGAACAAACAAGCAACCGTGAAACACGCTTAAAATTGAGGAGCTTTAGGAGACTTCCCGCTTTTGGTTCTGTCTCACAAAGCCCTTTCATAATTGTTTATATATGTCCACCCACACCCAGCACTATGTATGGATCCTCCTTTACCAGGAGACTCTTACCACATATACTGAACAAAATTATTTTTTTTTATAAACGTATATCACTTCTAACTACAAATTTAAGTATTAACAATTGGAACACAAACTATATACCATCATAACACTTTACATTCACGTTATCTCTAGATGCAACTGGTTGTTGTTGTCGTTGTTGTAGGGTTTAACGACATTTTTCAGCATACGATAGGCTATACATGGCGGCCAGTATTAATGGTGGTGGAAGAACTCGGGGAAAACCCCCGGAAAGAACCATCGATCCACGACAAGCTACTGGCAAGCTTTCTCACATACCCATATTGGCCGAAACCGAGACTCGAACCCACGCAGACAGATGAGATGGTAGTGATCTGTACCGGATAGCTCTTTAGACCACTCAGCCACTCAGGATCCCCTAGATTCAACTGGTATTACGAAATCACTCGTAAAGAGCTCAATAATAGTAAATGATTGATCGCGTTATCCGAACTTTTATCTTGATAATTATATGTTTGAGCCTTTAAAAAAATCGACAGACTTGTTCCCTTCCCATGTTTCCATATTAAAGTGTCTTGTTATAAAACCCACTCTATATTAGTGTTAAAGATAGAAGCACTTCAAAGTTAACTAATTTTAAATTATTTATATGTTATGTTGGGATGTCTGAGGACGCGTTTATAGACATCAATTACCAACCATTATATCGATTAATGAAATTTTCATCTAGCCATACAATATGCACCAATACGGTCGGTACGACTGAACAAATGTATGGAAATGTTTTGGAATTAGTCTTTTGTGTAACATCCTCAGACAACTAATTTCCTTTTTGCGGCAGCTGCTTATACCGTAAAACTCTTCAGAATCAGTAGAAACGTCGGTCTGAGAGGAAGTAAAATCAAGTACCATAAAATATTACGATCTTAATAATCTGTTGGTCTTCAATAGTCAATGCATGAGATTAATGGCTCATAATATTTGTTTTATATTCAATCTCGAATAAAATTCCAACACCACTAAAATAAATACAAATTAAGCATTTCTAAAGCATTAGCGGAAGTTGGTAACATAATAGGGTTATGCTATACAATTAAATATTTATGGATGGATACTTATCGACGTGCAAAGTTTCTGATTTTATGTAAATTTTTAAATTGAACATCATGCATTGATAAATACCAAACCGTGATTTTTTAATCAATTTAAAGCCAAATTTTCCAGTTAATGTCACAACACAGCAGAATCCATCCACTAAATTGATTTAAAGCAGCACATCTTTTTATTTACTAGCATCTTCACTTATCGCCGTAAATACATAGTCCCTTCTTCCCCAGCCAAATGTCTTTGATCGACATTGTTCATGTATCTCTTAGTGTCTCAGCGACTGTTTCCTAGCTAAGATGACTTAGCTGGGACAGAATGACAGCATAAGTGTTGGTGAGTTACAATTGTTTTTATAGAGTAAATATTCTATTTAAAACAGGAACAACCAAATAAACAGAGTTAACCACGCATTATTAGACACACTATAAAAAGTTTCGTAGAGCACGTTCAGATATAGTAGGCTACTTCAAAAAGGTCCTATTTCAGTCATCGTTCTATGAATTACTTAATAGGTTGCTGTCTTTGTTTAAGCCCGAAATTAATAAGTACTATTTAAATATTGCCGAATAAAATTATGCTTAAAGTACGTACGAGCATCTTTATGCTTTTTCAATGTTTTATTTATCTAAAGAAATTTCCACAATATATGTAATGTTTTATGTCTTGCAATTAGTCTGCATTATTCTGTTATACATGCTTTATTATACGAACTATTTTGCGTTGATGGCAATTAAAACAATTGCAATTGATCCAAATGTGCATATTGCTTTAGGCAAATTATCAAGTAGAGCTATTTAAGGGTTATAAAATTGGCTACTCTTACTTTATATAAAATTTAATTTTCCATTCACAAGTTTAGCTGATCTAGTAATTTGTAGTTTTGAGAAACAATACCATTTAATTTCCCTTGTCTGGTAAAACTTGTACCACATTTTACCGTCAATCTTACTGCGTAGCAATTGTTTTCTTTAGCTTGTTTTGGTATCTAAGTCTTCACTTTGATTTATTTACCTATCAGTCGTTAAATGTAATTGATCGTATAATTCACATATATATCACGAAATTTAATCTTTGATCTTTATTGTGATTTTCAACATAGCCTAACTAGTATCTCTGGTATGTCAGTCACTGTGGTACAGGATTCGTCAATTAATCTTAGAGTGAATGGGAGGGATATTGCAAGTAAAATTATTCTGGGTGTCGCTGTGTTTCAACACAATATATATCGTATGTATGCTGTATCAATGATATACCACGAGATGTATACATTTTTCATTTAAAAGGAAATGAGGAATGAGGCTTTCCCGAGTTTTATTTAATTAAACGTTATACAACGAGTGATATATCATTGATACATAGTACATACTGTACATATATTTATTTATATTACATACCAATATACACAGTTTCTCTTTTGAACAGAGTTCAGATATGTTCTGCGCAGCTGCGTATTGACCTAGTCAATGAACTCCTCACATCCCCGAGAGTGTGTCCGCTACAAAATGTAGTTCTATGCGTTGTGCGGCTATATTCAATCACCTTTGTATATTGATAAGCTGACTGTTTTTTTTTTTGTAGTTTCTATTTTTTTTATCAGAGTAATTATATCAATGTAATACACTTATGATTAAACATGAAATATATTTTTAATAATAAAAGTAGAGCACTTCATACATGTGGTTAGCTATGCCATTCACATTCACATGAACACTAAGCCATTAACCTACAGGCTCATGGAAATTAATGTAGAATATACACTAAGCGAAAGTACGAACCAACAAGAGGAAATACATCTTTTACAGTTGATCTAAGTCATTTTCCGCTTTAGTAACAGCACAAGTGACCATAAACTCGTTCGGTATGTCACTGTCTGTTTGTCTGTCTGTTTCTGATCTTTTTGACTCTGTCTGTCTGTCTGTCTGTCTGTCTCTCTCTCTCTCTCTCTCTCTCTCTCTCTCTCTCTCTCTCTGTCTGTTTCTCTCTCTCTCTCTCTCTCTCTCTCTCTCTCTCTCTCTCTCTCTCTCTCTCTCTCTCTCTCATGCTTTGATCTGTTTGACAAGGTTTACCATCATTCGCAACTGCAGCGATATAGTTGGACGAAACAAGCAAAAATCCTCTAAGTTCATGATGGCATTGCTTTTAGCACAATAAAAAAATATTCAATCAAAGGGTTCTGTGTGAAAAGTAATTTTAACATGAACAAGACATCTATCATATGTTTATAGATGTCAAAAATGCTTTGGACAGAGTCTGACGTGAGGTATTGTGGGCCATAATGCAGAAGTAGGACACGGGACACGGGTCAACAGTTGACCAATACCATCAAGCAGCTGTGTGCCAAGGCTACCAGTACAGTAATTGCTCACGGTTCTGTGGTGACTGGTTCAAGACAACACTTGGAATACGTCAAGGCTGTCTCTTCTCACCCACCCTTTCAACATCTACTTAGAGCTCATCATGAGCTAAGCCCTGGAAAACCACTGTGGGACAGTCAGCAATGGAGGTTGTAACATCACCAGCCTACGCTTTGCAGACGACATTATGAGCTGGCACACAGTGAAGACGAGATTGCCACCTTAGTGAAGAAACTGGATGAAACATCTTCCAGATTTGACATGGAGATACGCGCAGAGACGACAAAGCTGCAAACGATTCGCAGCCAAGATTAAAGTCAGATGACAGGAACTGGAAACAGTGGGCCAGTTCACATATCTTTGTTTTATAATTACCGACGAGGGATCAAGACCAGAAATGTTGTCACCAGCTGCATAAACAACGGCAGCTATTTCAAAGCTAAGACCCATCTGGAGAGACAGGAATATCTGTCTGAAAACTAAACTCAGACTATTGAGAGCACTACTCATCTCAATTCTTGTGTATTCATGTGAGGCCTTGACCCTGACAGCAGCATTACAAGAAGAATCTATGCACTTGAAATGAGATGCTACAGAACCATCATTGGCATATCTTACATGGGCATCACAAATGAAGTAGTGCGTAACACCATCAACCCCAAGGTAGGCCATTATAAAGACCTCCTCACCACCCTTCAAAAAGAGAAAGCTGAAATAGCATGGCCATGTCACTAGAGTCAACATCCTATCCGCAACAGTACGGGAAGTGGCAGAAGGAGAGGTAGACAGAGAACACAGTGGACTGACAACATCACAGAATGGCCCAGAAAAGATTTGGAGGAGGCACAGGCATTGGCACATGATCGCGACAAGTGGATGGAACTGGTCAGATGTTGAGCCCCACAGTGCCTCAACGACCAAACTAGGTCAAAAGACTGATGATAGTGATAATGAATCAATTATTAGAACATTATAGTATTTTTAAGTAGCAAAAACAAAAACAAAAATTCAATACGTCACAGTATGTGTACCACGTAACCGAAGAATATACTGTACAATGCTAAGAAGACTTGCAACTTTGTCATTTATAAACCCTGTTGATAAGACCCAATGAAAAGACACACGTATCGTTACGACAAACCATTTTCTTGTAGGTTACTTGGTGTAAAATTAATTTCAAGGTTTTAATCCAGCACACATTATTTTCTCTCTCACTCCACTTTTCGGTCTAGTTTTTCCGTTATGCATAAGCGGAAAGAGGGAACAGAAATCTAAAAGGATTGTGATGAAAATATGTGCCATATTAAATTCATTTAGAAAAAGAGCATTTTTCATACTTTTTATCTTATTTATCAGACGTCACTAATGTTTAATGCTCTAGAATCAACTGCAGACGATCGCTAGAATGTTTATATATGCGTATTACTGCGCCATGGGCGGATAACATTTAGATTAGATATACCACTAGTATTGGTATATCTAATTGCTTTATACCAACACTTTAAATGGCATATTTTTTTTATATATGTAGTATATATGAGGGTGTATGTGCGTGTGTATCATATAAGCTTGGCACGTAGACACAAATGTCTTCGTCAGACATCGATCGTTGAAATCGTTTGCTTAAATGAGTTACGATTGTTGATTTTTCATTGATGCCCCTGTAGCATTATGTCATTCGCACATGAGTTAGTAATATTTAAATAGAACGAGGAAGGTCCTTGGCATCAAATTGTAAGTGCTATGAATTTATTCTGTTTTCGCCATGTGATTGGTTCTGAACTTTAAATAGGAAGAAAGTTAGGAGCGCGTAATCAAATATAGTGTAGTACACTAACATCACCATATTCTTACTGCGCCGGTGAATATCTATTTTTGTAACAGTCTCCCTGCGCAAGTGAATATTGACTTTTTAATTCAATGATATTGTGTGCCTGTTTGTGTAGATTGGATCCTTAATATATTGTGCTAAAAATGTTAGATTTTTAGTGTTGTTGTACCCCATTTACGAACTGATTGGTAATGTTTAATCATTGCAGCTGAAAATGACTTGAAAATAAGGCTTTCCTGCGGGTAGATAGAAGACCAGACTTCAAGCATGTGTTGCTTACGTTCTCATACATAGTTGTTTTATTTTGGAACACAATAAATTGTATGCATTTTATAACTATATTTTTGCCAAGAATTACGAATGCAATTAAAATAATTCTGTAGAATGAACCGACATAGTTATCACCAGCTATCTATAATTTAGTGTGTCTGTATTTCAAAACGGGAAAGTGAGAGAACCCAATATTTGTTTTTGCCAGGAATCACTGAAAAATGTCATGCATTCTCTTGAAAATAATGTGTACTTAACGTTACGCTTATGAATATTTTCACAAGTGTGGAGCATTAAACTTAAGTTACATGTATTGAGAAAAGCGTTTGAATGTCTTTCATACTAATCCTCTATAGTTTTGCAAAATAAAATCACTAAATCATATCATGCCATAACATAATCGTATGTATTTTTCATTCCTAGTTAAATTTATAAAACTGTCGGACAATTATTGAAGTAATGCTCATTCGTTTGATTGTTGTTCTATCTGTTAAAAGCATGAAGCAATAGTTTGTACATGTTAATTTTAACCAGTCGACAATAAATAATTATGAAGTAAGAAACACATACGAAAACAGGTTAATAACGCCTTTTATTATATATGTTCTTGTTCAACATAACATGAAATGAAAAGCTACATCTAACCTAGTTATTTATGTCAACGTAAGAATAAAAACCATATTTCCAAAATGGTCAGTTCTCTTGTTACCAAGTTGGTGACTTAAGCAAAAGGTGACCTAGATCAAACGTTGCCATTTAAAAACTCTCTCTCTCTCTCTCTCTCTCTCTCTCTCTCTCTCTCTCTCTCTCTCTCTGCAGCAAGTAATAAATAAATTCTAATGTTACGTTACTTAGTTTATTTTAGCTTTATCTAAGTGTAATTGTAAACACTGTTGACAACTTCGACCTGGTGGTGGATGAGATTTTGTTTGCTTCAAAGGTTCTAAATCACTATTATGTGCTGTTTATAGTGAACAGTTAATGTTAATTTTAAGGTTATATCTGCTCACGTCTTTCGAATAAATAGCAGAATCAATATTTTATTTGTAATATTTGTCAGACGAATTCCAAAATGAGGCTAAATGTAGCATATTTCAAAAATGCAAAGTGTCAACATTGTCTTAAACCAAAAAAAAAATATAAAAAAACAATAGCAAAAAATTCAAGTGTTATAAAAGTTCTGACTTATTCAAATGTATTGAGTTCAACATGAATTCATTTGGTGTTACAAAACAAATTAAATAAGGAATGTGTTGATGTGCAAATAGTTTTAAATCTTCAAATGTGACAAAAGCCTTTTCACATACGGAAATGATAGAATCTGGAATTTCAATTTATGGTTTAGACCAAGAAATATTAATGAGCACTTTGACATTCCTGTGATTAATTTAATTATTCCACCTAAATTAAAAACTGAACACAATAATAATACTGATTTCATTTCGGATGTTAAGGTAAAAATGACAGAGTTTGAAATAAAACAATATTAATATAAAAGCTAACACCCAATAATAGAGCCAGGATGTAAGTCAGTTCCCATGTTCAAAAACATCCCATGTTGTCGACAAAATTAGGAATTTCCAATTAAAGAGCTGACTCAGATTCAAATGAACATGTTAACCTCTATTAATAATTATTTGAATATTAGTCTAATATTATAAAGAAATATTGACAATGTATTATGTTGTTTACAAAATATATATAATATATTTTACTATCAGGTAAATAATGAAAATTATATACATATCAACACTGTTCAATTATATATACATTTTCCATGTAACGTATATTGTAAGTAATGGCTTATCATTTCTCTTGTGAAATGACAAACTTTATTTCAAAGAAAGATGGGTTTCCAAAACAAAAAGCCTGTAGTGTGATAGGGCTTTCGTAAATATGTCATAGAATTATGCTCTTGGGATACACTTATATTAATGATAATGGCTGGGGGATAGTACACATTGTGGAGGGTTTGTTTATATAAAAATATAAACAAATTATTTACGAACATTTCGTACGTTAAACACACAGAGTAACATTTTTCATACAAATCAGCCAATTAAACAGTATCATTGAATTCCGTGTAGAGTTATAAACGGTATCATTGAATACCGTGTAGAGTTATAAACGGTATAATTGAATACCGTGTAGAGTTATAAATGGTATCATTGAATACCGTGTAGAGTTATAAACGGTATCATTGAATACCGTGTAGAGTTATAAACGGTATCATTGAATACCGTGTAGAGTCATAAAAGGTATAATTTAATACCGTGTAGAGTCATAAAAGGTATAATAAAATCCCGTCAAGAGTTATAAACGGTATCATTTAATACCGTGTAGAGTCATACAAGTATAATTTAATACCGTGTAGAGTTATAAACGGTATAATTTAATACCGTGTAGAACTATAAACGTCGCATTTAAACGTTATCACTAGTATACTTTTAGTTTAAAGCTTTCGATTTTGTGCCTACAAGAACTATTTTCATTGAACTGTGTTTATTTGAAACATCGAATCGTGACATTGACCACCAGCTGCTAAGGATGGCCATACGTTGAGAGAGAGAGAGAGAGAGAGAGAGAGAGAGAGAGAGAGAGAGAGAGAGAGAGAGAGAGAGAGAGAGAGAGAGAGAGAGAGAGAGAGAGAGAGAGAAAGCTACTCATAAATTCTTTCATTGGAATTTCTTCAATGCGTTTAGAATATTATTTGTATCGCAAGGTGATTAACTGTTCTAAAGCTTCAATTAATTTTCTTCATTTGGTTGTAGGCTGTTGGTGTAAATCTTTCAATAGGAATGTAAATAGTTTATTGATTCTTCAAATGTTCTATAATTTCATGCTAAAATGTCATTTGTATCAGGATTACTTTTGATGTCAGAACGCACGCTTCAACATTTTATTGGATATCGAACATGAAAGCTTCTGTATATCATTTGCCTTTACGTAATCCTACATGTGGGCGATGTCTGAAACTGTTATCAATTTTGCCCATAGATAAAGAACATTGGACAGCAATGTTATATAACAGATGATTGTAAGAGAATGCGTCGATGAAGGTGGTAATTATTTAGTAGTAGACAATACGGAAATAGATGAAATGGAAAGTTAATGGATGTGGAATTAATGACACACTATAATAATCTACCTAAAGAAGAGATACGTTTTATCAATCCATAAATTTGACTTTTTTTCCTTTAAACATTTGATTAACTACAATTTAATACATGGTGGAAAACATTAAGGACAACTATCCAGCCCTGTATTTAAAAATGTGACAAACGAAATTCAGTTTAGACATAATTACAGTCATGTTTTAGACAGGACTGAAAGCAATACAGTTCAATCATATATGTCTTTACAAAGCTGGTCCTTCCAAACTCATCTTTCGACAAACAATGTACTGAAATCGCTATATTCTAACGAGAGCGGTCAGTACAGAAACAAATAAAAATGAAACTGAATGTCTCGATAGTATTATAATAAAGGATATTATTGTTAAAATATGAATATGTGCTATTTCCTATTGAGATTCATATAATGTATTTTGAAATGTAAAACGACGTGAAAACCCCTGAATTATAATACGTTCTTCTCCAAATTTCCAGCATAAAGGATATTTATGCATGCCTGTCGTTGGTTGATGAAGCCCAAAACTATCAATCTATTTCGCCTCCGAACACTTCCCCGAAGAAACTGCTACATGTAAAAACGCTGTATTATGTTTCTTGAAAAAGACATTCATGTCTCAAGTTGCATGTTTATCATATATGCAATATATTGTGCGTCGGTATTGACCAGTATTCGCTTAATTTATTTACAGTTAGATGTAGATGTATAAACGTGCGTAAGTATCAAAACAATCTGGTTTCAGCCTCGCGTTTGTTTCCAGACTGTAGCACATATATGTCAAGAATGCAAGCCGCAACACCATCTGATTAGATAATTACAAAACCAGCTGTAATGATCACTAATCCATTTAACTGAGGAATATGGATTTCGTAATATCATCCTGCCTATCAACACGGTAAACAGAGAGCGATGGTGAAGACGAATGTGAAAAAGCTTAAGAATATAGAAAACATAAGACGTATAAATTCATAATGTACACATATGTTAATTTGAGAAACATTTCTTGATTAAATCTTAGAATTATACATTATTTGCATGCGTCTGACGTAACATAGGAAATCGGCAGTGGAATAAATGTCTTGGATAAAGCGATCAATTCTGATACGGAGAAAAAAGCATAAAATTCCAGCATTCTAAGGGCATTCTCGACTAATTTAAAGGGAGATTTCTATCACGTTTACTAATGTAGTACTCAGTGTACATCCTGTTACGACTCTAGGTCTTAAACTATGCAACACAATGATGCTAAACTTACAAGTTTAGTAAAATCAATAATCAATTTATTTTTCTATGACAGAAAATGAAGTTTAAAGAGAATATATATATATATATATATATATATATATATATATATATATATATATATATATATATATATATGTATATATATATATCAGATATGTGTTTAAAAAATGACAAATTATTGCGTTAAAGTAATATAATCGAAAATTGTTAACTTTTGTTGAAAAATGTAATTAACATTTTCTTCTTTCTCTAAGCAATATATTGTCATTTTACGAATATATCATCTCAAACAAAGGAACATCAATATAGCAAAACCTAACAAATTTTGTAAAATTTAAAAATAACCTATTCCCCTAGAATACAAATTTAAATCGTAAAAACAACTTAAGGTACTAAGTATTAAATCTAAAAATCCTCGAATTTCTAACACAAATCGAAAAGAACAAAGTTCTGAATAAATGTATTATTATTCCAAATAATTTCTCACGCTGAAGGTGTTGATGTGCCTGTAGTGATCTGTAATTTATATGTTTCTAATGTCCCAATGACCCGATTGTAATGCTTTCGCAACAGCAGCTTATTGAATCATAGCAATATAAACCAAAGTTTCTTTCTTTGAATTCTCTATAATTCCTATTTAATGTCTCTTTCCAAGAATTGTATAAATGAGCACTTTGTATTTCCAGAGAAGACTACTCTGATAATTCAAATTTCAGATAATTTCTAAACATAGAAAACAATGAAGACAACAATGATTCTGCCTCTAGAACATATAGCACGAATGAAGTGTTTATAGATAAACGAGATCTAAGAAACAAAAGAACAGCCAGGATGTAGGATAAACTTATATTGCCAGAACAATCCACGCTATAATTAGAAACGTTATGTTACTATAATTAGAATGTGGTACATATCAGATTGACCCGGTATTTTCTTTGGGATTTCCATTGTTCTGAATTCAGACTAAGATTGACACGTCGATCACAAAACCAACGTTAATGAGTCTTGTCAGGTACAAAACGATCTTGATTATGGACAAGGCCAGCAATAAAATACATTTGTACATAACCCTAATCAAAAAAATGAACAAAATACAAACAATATGATAATGACAAGTGTATCCTTATAAAACTTAAAATACTAGATATAACTCCCTTAACATTATAAATAGTACTTGTAGTAGTAATAACGTTTTCAAATTTATGACTTAGTCGAAAAAATACACTATGCGTTATAAGAATCACAGGTTGGTTCGAACTGATATATGAACAATTTTCTAAAACTAAACCTTCTTAATTTGTTGTGGTATATCAGCTTAATATGACTTGCATGCCACTTTAATTGGCTCCATGGATCTTTTGGAAGGTCCAAATTATAAGGAAGCAGGGTCGATACTTTGCATCATACATTGTGCGTGAAGTTATAGCCCTTGCTGTTAGATATGTTTTTAAGACCTGATCACAGGATTGCATGAGATTTTACTATAATTCGCATATGTTACAGATGGAAATTACTCTAAGTTTTCTACCATTATTCTGGTTTCAGTATTGCTGTTACATCAAAGTATCTTCATATGGCAGCTGTAAATTCCAACAATAGCCTTTAGCGGATTACTTTTAATATTTATTTTTAAAAAGATGTTTGAGTATTTATATATCCTTTCATAATTCAAGTACCAGCCAAGCCGCAGCGCTTATTGTATAGTGTACCAAAAACGTATAACTTTATTGCTTCAATATGACAATGATCTTTGCTTTGTTCGAATCTCCTGATATCAAATAAAAAATATTAATCTCGTTTTGCATTTGAGGAAAGCGGGACGTCACGATATTTAAAACGAAAACATGTTCTGATTTCTGATGACGTCGACATATTATTCTAGAAAATCCCAAAGAAATTCGAAACAATATTCTGAAAATACACTGAAGAGATCTGCATATTATTCTGGAAATACCCTAAAGAGATTAAAGAGATCGAATTATTATTATAGAATTCGCTTAAAACATTCGATGTAATATTCTTGAAATTCTCTAAAGAGATCGCCATATTATTCTGGAAATTCTCTGAAGATATCGCCATATTAATTTTTTAAATTCACTGAAGAGATCGCTCCGAAGAAAGATCTCACTGGCGTCGACTTACGTTCGAGATTTTTTTTCTCAGCTTGACAGAAAGGCCCATTATTCGTTTTTCTATAAAGTCTGTGACGAAACAGACTTCAAAGTAACTTACGCCTGCTTAAACATTATCAGTTATAAAATTTGCAGATATCAGTGTGGGTAAAAAGATATACTCTACGTCCATTTTCTGTTTATTTGCATCAATCTCATACGACAAACGGTATAGTTCTACTGGGAGAAACACGTGTGCTTGGTAATTGCATCATATTGTTTTGCTGTAATATTTTCAAATTGTTGATTTAACAGCAGAATGTATAAACTTTGCCTACAACATTGTGGAAATCGTGAGGAAAATTTAACATGCAATGACGAAGAATATGGTGGACGATCTTCCAGTTTAACATCCGTCAGATATCAAAATATACCAATGTCGTGATTCTGAGCACATCTGGGCCGCCATACATAACCTATTTTAAAAGTATAGAAATCAATTATTCATGCTTGTTTATAATTAACCATTGATTAGAATTTAAACGCCCTACGTGTCATCAGCAGATGTATATTCTGAAAAAGTATCGATATTGAGCAATGTACGTTTGGTTCTGCATCCGACTCCAAACGTCCTGGTTCTTTTTCGTCGCGTTCTAAATTAGAAAATTCCTGTTGGATAAAATATTTTTTCTGAACTTTTCGTATATTTGTTTGAATTGCTTTATAATAATCTTATCGACGTCACACACGATTCACTGTTGTGCCATCGTTGATAAAAATCTATGAAAGTTGAACGATTTCTCAATATTTGCTATTTAAACGTTAGAATTACATTAATCAGTTAAACTCTGCGTATCTCGTTGACGATTGAAACGTCGTGAAAATGTTAGTTTTAACATCAGTCTTTTATCACAAGTATCTAGCCGGATGTTTTTGTTTTCAATTCAATCGGTGATCATCGGTTTGATACTGATTTAAACGACATTATTCTTTAGAATATAACGAGTATGATCATATAGTATTTGCTTATTATCTTTACATCATACATTGTTTAATGAGTAACTTATTTTGCCCCAAAGACCAATGCCACTTTTCATTGTTTATATTTTAGCATCTCCCATAAACGTCAGATAATAAATAACAAGAACTGAGCCATACATTTGTCAATAAAGATAGTTTGTGCCTTTCATATTATGCTTTATTTGGAAGTGGAAAGCTCAATACCGAAAACGAAATATGGCAATATATAGGACTATTTTAATCCTAAATTCAGGCTCTGTTTTTGCTGTTGACTACATATGGAGGAATACTGCACCAGGCCAAATGTTCCGGTCTATGGTAAAATTATTTAACCATACTCGTTTTTTATTCGATGTTCGTCATATGAACCACAGGATTTGACGATAATTATCGTCATCTTGCAATGTTAGTTAGGATGCTTCTCACTGAGTGAGAAATTGCATATACATTTAATTCAGGTTCGTTCAGTACACAGACATCTGCTGCAAGAGAATGCCATTTGATGCAAGAGCAGACGGGAGTTATACATTGGCATATGTATTTTGTTGGTTTATAGACGTGCAATAGCAAATTGAAATAATAAAATGACTTCGTGAGCTAGGGAAAATAAATATATCATTACTGCTTCTATTAGCATCATCAATTCATTATATTGTTATATTCAGAATAAGTACAGGATAATCAGTGCAAAATATAATATCAATTACAAAAACTCTTGTCTGGGTAGACTGTTCCCAAGTGTTATGTGTCTCAAGAAGAGCAGTTTTGTGTGGTGAACTCTAAATCAGAACACTCCGTTTACAAGATTTTCAATACGTACATATATGTCAATCATATTATACAATGCACTCAGATACAAAGCTTCAGCATCCCTTTCGAATGCTTTTTTGAAATATATTCTCTTAAAGATGCACTTTGAGTATTTTGACCGCTTTTGAGTACTTTTATCCAGCTTTTTATCATCGAGGAAACACAGCTATCTCTGGTTGTCTTTAATAGCTCCAAGATAATGTTTTAAAATCATAATCTCGACATTCATATTTTATTTGGTCATTCTTAATACTTTGAACTAATATGTCACCGTGGGTTTGAATTTCGTCTATCTATCTATCTATCTATCTATCTATCTATCTATCTATCTATCTATCTATCTATTTATCTATCTATCTATCTATCTATCTATCTATCGGTCTGTATGTCTGTCCGTCCGTCCGTCCGTCCGTCCATCCATCCATCCATCCATCCATCCATCCATCCATCCATCCATCCATCTATCTATCTATCTATCTATCTATCTATCTATCTATCTATCTATCTATCTATCGATCGATCGATCGATCTATCAATCTATAAATATGAATTATGATTGGTATGTGACAGTCTGATTAATATGGATTATAAGTGGTGTATGACAGTCTGATAAATATTTATTAGTATTGGTATGTGACATTCTGATAAATATGGATTATGATTGGTATGTGACAGCCTGAAAATATGGATTATAATTGGTATGTGACAGACTGATAAATATGGATTATAATTGGTCATGTCGATGAAACGTAGTACATTTTGTCGAAAAGGTGTAAATTGGAAAACATCTTTCCTGGTCACTTTCTTATATCTAAATGTCATATCATGATGACATGTCTCTGAAGCATTTAGTTTTCGGCGCGCAGCATAGACTAGTAAATTCTTGAATAACTTCATTTAGCAAACTAATTTTTCTGGAAGTTTGTCACCAAAAGAGCACCATTAGTAGCCCATACATTCTAGTATATTGTAATGAACTGGGCAATCAATAATAGCACAGAATAATACTCGCATCTACATTTAACATTTTAGCTGGCACTTTTTTGGGGGGTCTAAACGATTTACATTCCGATTAATACAGACATAAACCACAATATTTAGTCAACTGATCGATTGGATGATTTATCGGTTCACGTACATTATTGATGCCAATATCTTCCGAGTCAATGATCTGTTCATGAATTATAAACCGGATTTATTACATTTCTCAGCTAATACATTTTCTGGCTCCACGAGAGCTAATGTGATGAAACCCAAGATTCAAAATAAACGAGATTGGTATTAAGAAATATGAGACAGTCATATTTACATATTTGGTTTCTTCACATTCATATTATCTATCTATCTATCTATCTATCTATCTATCTATCTATCTATCTATCTATCTATCTATCTATCTATCTATCTATCTATCTATCTGTCTGTCTGTCTGTCTGTCTGTCAGACTGTCTATCTATCTATCTATCTATCTATCTATCTATCTATCTATCTACCTGTATGTCTGTCTGTCTGTCTATCTATCTATCTATCTATCTATCTATCTATCTATCTATCTATCTATCTATCTATCTATCTATCTATCTATCTATCTTTACTATTGCATTGTGGAACATGATAATAGATGTAAACATGTTTTAAGTCATAACCAATTCTCAGAATACGTAAAACGTCATCGTAAGAATCCTGAGAACTGAGCAACATATCAGTATTAAATTAGGAAAGATATCGTTGCCTATACCTCGAAATATCTAAATGAGCATACATTAAATGCGTAATCTTTAACAGACACGTTTGATGCTGAGAACTATTTGGGATTTGTGACATATGTTCTGACAAAAGATTACTAATGTATGCTTTATCTACTCTTGGATTCACAAATATATGTGCGTTTAGTCTCTTGATATTTCTGAGAACTACCTTTTTGTTATGATCGTCGTTCACTAAATCTGACGCTGGGATCAAATGCATGTGCGTCTGTTTACATCTTAAACATCTTAAAAGAGCAAGTCTTAAAAAATGTCCGATTCAATCAACCATTTCTGCTCTCTCGTGTTCCACCACATTCTTGATATCCAGATACCAATAATACTGACAAATATACAGATCTGTGTATACGAATGGGGTAAAGTAGAACTCTCCGTGTAATCAGATAATTTTACACCACCAATCAGGCAGCACAGCTGTTTCAGCTCTCGTGCTTTTGAATACACTAATTTGTTAATAAGTTACACAGGTCTCTTAGTAAAGTCTATAATAAATTGAGAATCCAAAATGGTGCATAATGGTGCATTTGGCTGACTATTTTTGATGGTCGACTGTAAATGAACCAGCCAATAAAACGTGAATAGTTTAGCGGGTCCATACGCTTTAGTTTAAGCATAGAATATCACTGGATTGTGTACCAAATATAGATCAAAAGCTTTCACGATGAAACTTTCACCTATTTCAGCTTGAGGAATTTAGAACATCCAATAATTGACTAAAATAGATGAGGAAGCTTACACCTATTTCAGCCTGAGGAATTTAAAAATCTAATAATTGACTGAAATATTTGATTCTTAAGGTGACAATTTCTTATACGAATAACGGATATATATATATATATATATATATATATATATATATATATATATATATATATATATATATATATATATATATATATATATATATATGTGTGTGTGTGTGTATGTGTGTGTGTGTGTGTGTTAAACGACAAAAGTTTTATAGATTACAAATTGCCTTTACAAGCATCAGGGCTGGCATTCTTGTTCATAATTCAATGTTAAAACAGATCTAAAAGAACATACAAATATAAAACTTTGATGAAGAATTTATTTGTACATTTTATTTTAGAAATTGCAATATAAAACATGGTTTGAATGTCTTTCACGATATTTAAAATGAACAACATAACAGTGACTAATTAAAAATATGTAAGGAAATTAACAGCTTTAACAATATAAAGTCCATATGTTTCTCTCTTTGATTTTTATTTTGGAATCACATGGCCGTTGGTGCTAAATAGTTAAAATATATGTTATATTATGAGTCAACATTTTGTAGGGCATATGAAATTGTGGTAAACATTTGTTCTCTGGAGGTGATTATGATATGCTAGAAAGTTTAAGTACTTTCGTAAATAACCACCAGACATGTGAAGAATCCCGTCATAGACGTTGAATACGTATATACATTCTTATCACATACTAGGACCTATTACTGTGTGAAAGGTACCAGGCCGCTGGAAGTTTATTAGCACATTTTCAATACTAACGTTTTTACATACATAGTCCACGCCCCCTTAAACTTGTGACACTCGACAACTGCTGACCAATCTGATTCCTAAAATCTTAGTTGTGTTACAAAAGTTTGGTCATACTGCGATCATAGCATATATACGGACATGGTCAAGACAAGTCTGTTCAGCGAATTCGATACGAAATAGTATCCGAAAGGATATCCGCTATACCCGACCAAGAACAGAAGGGTGGTAGGCAGTTTAAAGATAAATGCTCGAGCCAGCCGATTGAAACTTACATAGGACATGCGACCCAAGAGTGTATTCGACTGTGACTCGCTCCAATGACTTCAACAAGACTGATATTGTTCCAAGGGTGATTGTACAGATGGACAAATGTACGCAATCTACTATGAATGTCTTTAAGATTATCTTGAGTTCGCACACATTGTCACTACGATCCGATCAAAGAACCATCGCCTGGTATAACGGTGCATCAAAGTGAGTTTGTTAGCGCTGGATAACAAACGCTGAATGATTCCAGTTGTCATCAGTACCTATCAGTTTAGTCGTTGTGATTTTGAAAGTCACGGAGGTTAACAACATGTCAACACAAATCCTGGCGGATATTATGTGTCTGCTGAAAAGACTACAATTCCTCGCGTGCAAATGTTCATCTGATAGGTATTGTTCGACTAGGCGATGATTGACCAAATCGGTACCCGGTTGTCTGTCTGGCAGTATAGATCAGTTCAAAATTGGCAACATTCGTCCGAACACCATATCGGGTAAGTGTCATTACGTTGTGGCCCGCCTTCGACCTCTCATAGGCGCATACAAATATCGAACAAGCTACAAGCATGGAAGTCGTCTTACCCATTCCTGAGACCGTTCTATTATTGCTTTCAACGTTATTGATTTTTTCACAAGCGAACCGGCCAGACATGGCAACAAAACCGTGTTTCCATAATCAGTTCGGGCACTCATTATTGGCTTTGTGGGATCCGAAAACGAAACAACTGTTGTTGAACATGGTTCTACGATGGAAATCCTAGATCGGTCGTACGTGCCTGCACCAACGGTCGATGATGAACCGTGTTAAAATGTGCTCAAAATGTTCAAAAACGGTTTTTTAAAAAAGCGGTTACTGCGTTTTTCTTAATTTGTTTTCCACAATTAACAACGTCCTTACCATCGACGATTTGGATGCCAAAAAAACAATATGGTGGTGTTGGGCAATGTGATACTCGAAAATCAAGTTAATCTCGCACACATATTTGCATGAGGCTGGTACAAAACATTGTCGAGATTCATTTGACTGAACGTTCATCCCATATGTCTAAAGCTTCTGTGACAACTGCAACATGATGATATTTAGTAGCATTGACGTGCGTGATCTAGGAAATATTCATTGGATTTGATGCCCTGTCGACTACATATGGAATCTATTTTGTGACATGTTTGCACTGATTACCTCTATCCCAAATAGTTTACTTACGAAATAGTCGACTAGTGGTCGGCCACGCAAGCGTCATGCGGATCTGAACGCGTCAATTTAGTATTTCCATACAAAATACTATTTTTTGTCCGATATCTATGCCTTCGAATTGGCCAAAGTTGATCGTGAACAGTAATAATTAAGTCGGAAGGTAATCGAAAGTCGCAAAATGTCAAACATGTGTTACAGTCACAGAATAAGCACGGCAAAGAAATTATCGAGGCCACCAAACCAACCGTACAACAAGTGACAGTGCTCTGGCATACGATCGAACTCTCCTCTGACTCGTACGATATTAAATCTGATAGTGAAAACTGTCGACGAAATGAATTTTGCGGTAACTGGTCACGACTCCAAAATTTATATACGTGCCCTTGAGCTCACACTCAGGTCTGTCATAGTCATCGAATTTTAAGCGTATGCGTTCGATATTGCAAGGTCGTCAAAAAGGTCGATTTGCCACATGCTAGAATATACAGATTTACCTCAACGAAGCAACTTCATGTAACCTGTAACTCCGTTAGTGGCAGTTACGAAGGCAGGTTCGACACGACAGGTTTAGTTGTGCAAGGGTGTATTTTGTTAGTGGTCTCACCCGCCGTGCAACCACTTGAGTTGATCAAAAGTACGCAAGCCACACCTATGTATCTCAAATTCCATAATTATCGGCTGACCCACATTGGGTTTTCCGTGGTGAATCAAAGCTGGGACGTGATGATTCTGCTAAATTAAATCTAACGATACCACTGTACATAAGAGATCGGCCTGACAGACGTGCGTGTAGATGTGTGTGTAGCTTATTTGTGAAGTGAACGCGTGAAAACCCTTGTAATGTACCTATTACGAAACTGGTCTGGGCGATGTTACTCGTGGATTTTTTGCAAACGCACCAAAAAACCCTAACAGCTGTTTATCTCGCCCGCTTCATCGCCAAGCAACTGATCATGCCGATTGTGAAAAGTTTTAAATGAGCTGCCATGGATCGATTAAAACACCTGGCTTCGTAGTAGACTCAGAGGTTTCAAGATCAAATACGGCAATTAGGCACACGAGCAACAACATCATAAGGGTAGTAATTAAGATGACTCGAATATTTCACTGTCATCGACAGTTCATATGAATCCTTGCAAATTTCATTGAAGATGCAACAGAAGTAACTTCCTCTTAGGAGAATGACCTTTCGTACATATGAACACACGTCTTTCGGGTCTAGAATTGAATCTTCCCTTGGATCTTGTGGTTGCAAAATGCCGAACTTGGCTCCGAAGATTCTCGCTCGATTCGTGTCCAAATAGAATTAGCCAATGTGGGCTGCCAACAAGGAAGCGCCAGACAAAGTAAGCCGTTCTATTAGCCATCGAAATCCCACCAATTACATCAAGGTTCATGATCAGTTTGTAGGTGCTCAAGACCCTATGTAGACTAATATGGGCGCTGAGACCCTAGGTGACTTGTGTGATGGGTAGAGATGTGCTTTCCTGTTTAAAGTGTCATCCCTGTACTTCATGTTTGGTTTTGGTAAGAATGTAGAGACTGAATGTTTGGCCTGTTAGATGCCTGTTCGTTGAGACGCTCTTACTCTAGTGTGTATGGAACACTATTGAGTACCAGCAAAGCATCACTAATAATATGCTGTGTTTTTACTTCGACAGAAATATCAGCTTCTTAAGAGCAGTGTTTACTGGAAAAAACTTCGATAGACCGTTTATAGTGCCCTACAATCAGTTCAACTGATAGATCGACCATTGAATGCCATGTTTAAATCTGTTTTGTTTGTGCTTTAGAAACGTTGAAAATAAATATTCGTGATTAATTATAACCATCTTTTCATATTTACGAACTATATGGTATGAAGGGTATTGTTGCTTATTCGGCCACATAATGACCAACTCGTTAAACGTTTATAGCAGTGAATATGTTATGCTTTGAAAACACCTTCAAGATTGACATCATATTGATCTCGTGGATGGTGATCAAAACCTCCTGCAGAAGCTATTTAACTGTTCAAGCTTGAGGTCATATGGATTCATTAGATCCGTTGTGTAATCTGATATGATCTGAATCTGACCGACTGTTTTTCTTTCTGAGCTTAGTAGTTTATTGACACCGTAATGCTTTGTCAACGTGTTGTGAGCGACGTGTGGATGGGAGAGAAGATATGTCTATGTCCGCAGTAGTAATTTGACACTGCGAAATATTTGGTAGAAAACTGTTACGCACCAATAAGAATCGACATCGTTTGGCTTGCAGTATCTTCATCGTGGTGGCAGGAGATGCACGCATGTTTGACCAGTTGTTGGTAGCCTATCCTTTGTACTGTACATATTAAAGTTGTAGACGTTGTATCGGAGCAGTTTGCAGACGACATTCCTGCTTCAGTTAACTTATATATATATAATTCAACTGTTAAAATACCGGAATCGCGTATCATATTTTATGAGCTCGTTTGAGACAATCCTGATTTGTTTGATTGGGCGTCTAACCTGCTATTTAAATACGACATGGTGCAGCCTTAAGAGCACAATCAAGGCAGTGTCGTGTTTGGTTGAACTCTATGTAGTTTTGTTTCGTTGTTTATATGAATTTGATTTTTATGCGATGGGCGATCATTCTTGATCTGCAGTACGATGGCAAGTGACGGATCTATGGGATCGAATCCATTGATTCTGGGTCAGATTTGCAATAATGTTTCGACGTCACCAATTGGGCTAGTGGTCGATTCAAGGGGAGTAATCGATTGTTACTCAGAAGAAGTAATATTTGCCTTAGATAGACTTAGTGTTGGATCATACACATATTAAACAAAACCATGTAAGTGTGAAATTATTTTGGGCTCCTATTGTGTGGTCATTAGGTGATCAGATCAATTATTGGTAGTGCTTGCACCTTTAAGAACCTTTCAATTGATAATGAATGTTGTCTTGATGCCCTTGGATATAAGTGAAACATTACCTAAAAGCCAGACATAAGTTGTTTTATTCGCTCGGGAGTGAGACCCCTTGTGTAACAGTATATACTGTTTCGTTATGTTAATATATTACTATGATCACATAAGGCGCAATGGTTGTGTTAATTCTTGTTTATATACGTGTGTCTGTCTGCTGAGGAAAATTAATACGTTTGGTGACAATTTAAAAATGTGGTAGTAAGAAACGTTACTAAAATATTGAAGAATCCAGACGTTTTTATTGCGGAAGAGAAATAGGATATATTGAACTTATCGATCTATGAACTCTTGTATCTCTCTTCCTAGGGTGATCTGCATAGATTGTCCGAAGCTTGTGAAAACTATTCGCATTTTTAAATAATCATAAGTTAGTCCCTAAAATTAGGACCAATTGTCAAACAACCTATTTTCGATATTATAACAATTTACCGAATTGATTGCTAACTTTGACGTGTTTTCAAATACAGAAGATAATTTGGAAAGAATGCATTTAATAAAAGCCTAAATTCGAACGAAATCTTCAAAATATAACCTTGATGATCCCACCTATGATGACAAATTTTTATGATAAGGAACATTCAAACATGTTACGGTTTTCAATATATCTGAAAAATCTAAACATATGACCACTATGAATACATTACAAGCACTACTCATTGAATTCATCTTTTCATTTTTGCAAATTAGATTATACATTACATAAATATATCGTGATAAATTCCACTTGTTTTCCCTCAGATTTGTTAAAGACAGAGGTCTTCGTGGTTTTATTCTTTTTTAATAATTATGTAATTGAGCATTTTAATTGCATTGATTTTATGCAAATAAAAATGTCATTCAAAACAAATACTGACTATATGTCTCTATGCAAATGAATTCTTTACATAATTGCAGGATTAATTTCCAGTGTGATGAATGAGATATTGAACAAGTTAATTTCGATTAAATGCTTTCGCACTCCTGTTTCACACTAATGCGCAAAAATTTAAAAAATGGAGTTATTTTGTTTCAAAATTATTGAATTTGTCGCCTCTTCAACACACTTGTTAATGGAGATGTCAAGCCTAATTGAAAGTTTTCAAATGTGACCGTTTCTTTTAGATTGAATACCGCTCTAGAGCTCTTCAAAAGAATTTTTCGATGCCTCATAAATAAAAAAAGCCTTTCAAATGTTTTAATATCTAAATTGCATTCCTCAGAGTTTCATGTTTTTTAGAGAAAAAAATAAAAATCTCATACATTCCGATATGCAAACCATCTTAACGAAGTAGCTTCAAGTCCCTGCTGCCACCTATTTGTTAGCGGTAGCATCAAATCTCATTTTAGAGCAATGGACCATTCATACCCTACTCATTATATCAACGACGCGAGGAAGCGTCCCACAACCTTTGGGGATTCGCGTTCTTAGTACGGATTAATGGGATCAAACTCAATTCCTAGAGTTCCTACCAAAATTATCCACTCAAAGATATGTGCTTCACCAAACGAGTTTTCCAAATTTAAGATGACATTTAGTTTTGATACAGAGTAATGAACGATTCCAGATCACTGCAATATAAACAAGCAGTGACAATACTGCTACCAGCACTATCACTGCCACTACCACTAATACTACCACTACTACTACTACTATTACTACTACTACTACTACTACTACTACTACTACTACTACTACTACTACTACTAATAATAATAATAATAATAATAATACGAAGAAGAAGAACAACAACAATAATAAAAACAACAACAATACTACTACTACTATTACTACTACTACTACTACTACAACTACTACTACCACTACTACTACTACTACCACTACTACTACTACTACTACTACTACCACTACTACTACTACTACTACTACTACTACTAATAATAATAATAATAATAATAATAATAATAATAATAATAATAATGATAATAATAATAATAATAATCTTTATTTCATTTGGGCTGTCATTTCTCTAAAAGCAACATTTTGCCACATACTAAATATCAAACCAGCTTAGATCGGGGGGGGGGGGGATAACTTGAGTACTTGACACAGACAAGTCAAAATGCAACTTCAAAACTAACGATCTACATGCCATGATTCAGTAGAGACTGATTTCCGAAACAAAATATGATGTTTTTGATAGTGATGAAAAGTAACTTGCCAAGCTAGCCAATACAAAGTCAACAAAATATGATGTTTTTGATAGAGATGAAAAGTAACTTGCAAAGCTAGCCAATACAAAGTCAACAAAATATGATGTTTTTGATAGAGATGAAAAGTAACTTGCAAAGCTAGCCAATACAAAGTCAACAAAATATGATGTTTTTGATAGAGATGAAAAGTAACTTGCAAAGCTAGCCAATACAAAGTCAACAAAATATGATGTTTTTGATAGAGATGAAAAGTAACTTGCAAAGCTAGCCAATACAAAGTCAACAAAATATGATGTTTTTGATAGTGATGAAAAGTAACTTGCAAAGCTAGCCAATACAAAGTCAACAAAATATGATGTTTTTGATAGAGATGAAAAGTAGCTTGCAAAGCTAGCCAATACAAAGTCAACAAAATATGATGTTTTTGATAGAGATGAAAAGTAACTTGCGAAGCTAGCCAATACAAAGTCAACAAAATATGATGTTTTTAATAGAGATGAAAAGTAACTTGCAAAGCTAGCCAATACAAAGTCAACAAAATATGATGTTTTTGATAGAGATGAAAAGTAACTTGCAAAGCTAGCCAATACAAAGTCAACAAAATATGATGTTTTTGATAGAGATGAAAAGTAACTTGCAAAGCTAGCCAATACAAAGTCAACAAAATATGATGTTTTTGATAGAGATGAAAAGTAACTTGCAAAGCTAGCCAATACAAATTCAACAAAATATGATGTTTTTGATAGAGATGAAAAGTAACTTGCAAAGCTAGCCAATACAAAGTCAACAAAATATGATGTTTTTGATAGAGATGAAAAGTAACTTGCAAAGCTAGCCAATACAAAGTCAACAAAATATGATGTTTTTGATAGAGATGAAAAGTAACTTGCAAAGCTAGCCAATACAAAGTCAACAAAATATGATGTTTTTGATAGAGATGAAAAGTAACTTGCAAAGCTAGCCAATACAAAGTCAACAAAATATGATGTTTTTGATAGAGATGAAAAGTAACTTGCCAAGCTAGCCAATACAAAGTCAACAAAATATGATGTTTTTGATAGAGATGAAAAGTAACTTGCCAAGCTAGCCAATACAAAGTCAACAAAATATGATGTTTTTGATAGAGATGAAAAGTAACTTGCAAAGCTAGCCAATACAAAGTCAATGAAAAGTAACTTGCAAAGCTAGCCAATACAAAGTCAACAAAATATGATGTTTTTGATAGAGATGAAAAGTAACTTGCAAAGCTAGCCAATACAAAGTCAACAAAATATGATGTTTTTGATAGAGATGAAAAGTAACTTGCAAAGCTAGCCAATACAAAGTCAACAAAATATGATGTTTTTGAAAGTGATGAAAAGTAACTTGCAAAGCTAGCCAATACAAAGTCAACAAAATATGATGATTTTGATAGTGATGAAAAGTAACTTGCAAAGCTAGCCAATACAAAGTCAACAAAATATGATGTTTTTGATAGAGATGAAAAGTAACTTGCAAAGCTAGCCAATACAAAGTCAACAAAATATGATGTTTTTGATAGAGATGAAAAGTAACTTGCAAAGCTAGCCGATACAAAGTCATCTGGACTGAGGTTCCAAATACAATCCTGGGTAAAAACTAAATTTTGAATGTGATTACCCATTTAAACAATTAATTGGTACGCCTAAAACATGATAGGTCTGTGTTGATGGCATGTTGTCATATAAATAATAGGTAGTGGAACGATGAAAACCACAATTGTATCGAGAAAAAAAGTTTTTGGACAATGTATAGCATTGTGTGCATGCGTCGAACACATTTAAAATTTGAGTTAATTGTAACTTAATTAGTCTTCAGAATTTCTTCATTCAATCACTGAAGCAACCAATCGTGTTACATATATTAACAATAATTAGGGACAATATTGCTAAATAATCATACTACGTTAAGAAATATGAAACAATGATATAATTCAACTTTATCATCGTTATGAAATATGAATAAAATATGTGTTATTAATCTATTTTTCACATCCATTATCTCGATCTTTAGACGTAACTGTTATATAAGGGTGACAACTTTTCGTCAGCAAAAAAACTATTTCGTTTTCAAGCAACACTTTGAGATCTTTAAAGCTGTAACGTATACAAAACTTTCTAAACGATGCAACGACACAATAACTAAAATATTGTCGTTTATTCCAAACAAATTCGAAACTCCACCAATCCTACAACCTACATGTTCCACTTGCAACAACATCTCTGTCTGTCTGTCTGTCTGTCTGTCTGTCTCTCTCTCTCTCTCTCTCTCTCTCTCTCTCTCTCTCTCTCTCTCTCTCTCTCTCTCTCTCTCTCTCTCTCTCTCTCTCTCTCTCTCTCCTGTGTTCAAAATTCAGTATACACATCTAGTCTAATTTGCTATGTATTTTTTATTTGCATTGTTTGTTAGTTTTTCATTACAGGTTTTGTATATTGCTCTTGACCTTGACAATAATCAAGTTCATTCTTTTTCTGAATAGAGACACTGAAGGTTGTTTTGTTTGGTAAAGACAGTATACATAGCTAATATTTTCAGTATGTATGTGGGTTAAAGATTAGGATCATTATCAGTGAATATATTTATTAGGGTCTGGGTCATGGTTATTGGAATTTCCCCATAACAAATACATAGCCTATCGGATGGTTGCCCCATTCTATATTATAATTTTAGTAACAAAAAATAATCTTCTCTAAAGGATGTTTCCATTACGTAATAGTCTTGGGTTACTTAACAAAATATTAATTGCGACCAAAGTGAAATGTTTTATAATCTTATCTTTTTTTCTGAAATAGTTATTTATTCCAGGAATATGACATGAAAGAGAACGAAATTAGTCTTATTTTTATGTTCGGACGAGAATTTATGTTTTAAAATTATTTATTAACTTAAAATACAAAATGCCCATCAATATTATAATTGGACAGAAGCATTATCATTGGATTATACAAGTAGAAATGTAGACAATTCAAATTAATTCCAGTGGTATTCCAAAACAAGTTTCAATATTGAATGTGTTGATTTTTCTGCAGTCTCGAATATACTGTATGCTGTAGTGTGACCATGTGCTATCAACTGTTTGATGTATCACACTGCTATAGTTCATTAATGTTCTTGTCTGAATACTTTGTAATTACAATTTAACGTTCTTCTCCAAGAATATTATAATGAGCACTTTGCATATCCAGTGAATATTACTTTCGATAAATAAATCCACCCAAATGAAATACTGAGAAGAACAAATAAGACAGATTCTGTCTCAGATTGTAAATGCAAGAATTAGAAGTTTCGTAAGTAAACAATATTATGTAAGAGCTACAACAAACAAATATAACAAAGATGAGTGTGAAATTTCATTTTCAGAAGAGTTTAAGCTTCCAACAAGATAATATCTCTTACTAAAACTATGATACACATTTTGAAATGGAAAGCATCAGGTAGACCAGGTGTTTCCATAGAGAATACATTTGGGAGTGGAAAGCATCAGGTAGACCAGGTGTTTCCATAGAGAATACATTTGTCTCAGACTCAGATTAAGATAAAAATGTTTACCTTCATTGATAATGATTCTAACATTTAACCACACTCAGAGAAATATAAACTTTGTATTTTTGTTCGTAAATTCGTTTTACTGGTCCGGTAATTAACTTGATTTTGGTTAAGCTCGAGTAAAACATACAATTATACAGAACATATAACCATAGATAAAAAAAATTAATAAATACAAATAAAATACTCAAAACATACTTAAAAGAAACATATCTATCCGATTTTATAAATACAAATGAAAGCTGCTTTCTCATGCGCGTTTATGTTAACACTGTATGACACAAGCGACACGCGTGACGTAAGTTTAGAATATTGATGCTGCTCATTAGACATTTTCCGCGATTAACAACGTCATCATCACGTTTTATTAAAACACAATTAAGAATAATTACATTGTCGAGAACAAAGATGTTGTATTACGTACCCATACAGTAGATACACTCAGACAAAATATTAGTCTTTTGTAGGGTCAATTCCAGTCAAAAGAGAACCAAGTTATGTATAGCGTCTCAGACATTTGTTTCAGGTGTTGCATAAGCTTTGGATTAACAGATGAACTATACAGTTCTTCGATGTAGAACATGATAGGTCATTAGATGAGGATTGATAATTAGGATTGATAATTAGGATGGATAATTAGGATTTATAATTAGGATTGATAATTAGGATTGATAGTTAGAAACTTTCATTAGTTAATTCAGTTTTCACGGTCAGAAAATTTCACAATATGTTTCAGACTTAAACAGAATCGCAGTACAATTAATTCATTCCGCTACATATTTTGGAAGCGCGCGTTGGTCCATTTTAGACATACGATGACGTAAATCATGATAAAATAATGATCTAAAAAATGACGCTTAGATTTACCGTGATTTTTTGGAGTCAGATCTTGACCTATTGGAAGGTTGTATTAAGATGCAAAGATTCAATTTACAATACGACCAAGCTAGGCAACATCTTAAAAGTGTTCTTATTGATTCGCAGGAACATAAATTGATAATGGAATAATTATCTCCGATAATGGGCCATTCATTTTGTTTTCATGTTCTCCTGTGGGATTAATACCATATCATACCAAAAGAAAATAATAAAAGCGAATCATAACGAAAGGTAAAACCATTTATAATAAGCCAACAGAGGTGGGTTACAAAATAAAGTAGTAAATCACAGGGCAACTCAGTTTTATATATAAACATCTTTAACGGAACAGAATGTGGTCAGTCGGATCAGATGAAATCAGTCTCATCCTTCCTCTTAGCGCACCGCCATCTCGTTTATATGATATAAAAAAATCAAATATAAAAATTACTATATCAACCAGACTTGGACATGTTTGCAACGAGATGAAGCTGAGTTTGGTCTGGTTTTAATGTAGGTACTTCAAGCAGTTTTGTTAATGAGATGCTTACTTATAAGGTAACTGAATGAATTTGAAAAAATACTAACTCCCATCAAGTCTAATAATGGATTTAATAAAATGATGATTATGTTGTTATTGCCCTGCTTAACATCATTTTTCACGTATGAAAGGCTATAACATGGCGACCAGTACAACTGTCTACGACACACCCCATAAAAAACGTCGGCAAATACCATCGACGCACAGGAAGTTACTAAATTACAAGAAAGCTTCAAACACATCGATATTTGCAGAGCTCTGAATTCGAACCAACACAGATAGATAAGATGGCAGTAATTGGTAAGGGAAGCGCTTTAGACCACTCGGCCATCCTGAACCTCCCCACCCCCGAATTTAACAAAATGACGAGCACCGAGTACAGCAAATGATATACGAAATTATATCGTTCCTAAATGGAACTGATCTGAACACGTAACTTCAGTGAGTGATCAAACACGAATCATTGAATGGAATTTAAAAT
>JAQISU010000044.1:3135000-3302500 GCA_029339505.1 Unio delphinus | reverse complement strand
AAAGACAACCTTTGAAGATGGGCCATATAAACACAGATAGTAATGATCATTAATATTGTCGACATTTGTGCTTAAGGGTGATAAATATGATGAGCTGTATTCAGACAAAGGGGTATGGGTAGGAAGTTGGTGCATGATATTAATTTTATTTCCGTTTTTATTCAGTAATGTTTAGAAGCAAAACCGGAAGTTAAAGCTCTGCATGACGATAAGAAGGACTTCCATTAGCAGGAGATTTTATACTGCTTGGCATTCACGTTTTATTTAATATCAAAGTCAAATTTAAGACTCAAACATAACAAATCAGGCAATTTAGGTGGCTAACAAAAGGAATGGTATAATGGGTGTCGATAAAGTACAAAAGAAGTTCATGAAATAGATATAGTGCGTCAAATAATAGACTAACGATGCCCTGACTGCATTAAGTTTGCGTGAAGTGTCGATGACAGAGTGAAGTTCTGGAGAGATATTCTTTTGTATCGGTACCTGCTGAACAAATTATAACGAAGCAATTTACCAGATATTCCATCACGATTCTAGCTAAAGAGAAATTCCTTTCAAGTCGACATTATTGCGTGATGTCAAGGTATGCTAGGAGAGCAAAAAGTTGCAAATTAGAAATAATAGGCATTAGTTACAAGGAAATGATTAAGAAAGCACGTGGATATATAGAATCTATGTTGGGGTTTGGACCGAGACAATGAAATCCCAGCCTAGGGGTTATTATATTTGTCTCCCCACGAGGCTTGTCCGAGTGGGGAGACATATAATGTAACCCCGCGACTGGGATTTCTTTGTCTCGGTCCAAACCCCAACGTAGATTATTTTTCTCACCCAATATTATAAAACAAAAATAACTCTTTAAAAGTGTGCACCTCGCAATGTTTACATGTAGCGCATGACTACAAAGAAGCTAATGAGAGCTGTGGTGTGACCGTTGCGTCCGAAGTACACAGTTCATACGAGTGAGCAAAGAAATATAGCAACATAAAACGCCGCATAGTAATGAGGTATTATCACATTTAATATATGGATGTTATATGAAATTAACAATAAATAGTTAAAATGTATTAGAAAGAAACTGTTTCCTTTCATCATTTCCAATTTTGAGTACCGCACACTCCCGTATAAAAGATCCTCGTCACCCTCCAAATATGCGGACCCCAGAGAATAACAATGTGCTAAACTTTCAAGCTCACAGATTCTTTGAAAATTTATATTTCTGTCTTGGAAATATGGCAAGTGATGCAGTTAAATTTGCTTATGGATTCGTGTGTTGAGGGATAAATGATTCCTTCTGGTTGGTAAGTGTATTATTTGTCAATAAATATTGCAGGTATATTCAGCTGGAGCACAATGGAGATGATTAACAAAATTATAATACAGTATGTTTAACATAACACATTTCTGGCTGTTGCTAAGTTTTCCGTTGTTCTTTCGAGAGTTGGGATGCTATGAAGTGTATAGGTATGTAGTCTTATGGCCATGGATCAGTGTTTTCTGACATAGTTCATTTCAAACACCATTGAGAATTTTATCCTATCTGTAGCACAATAATTTTTCAGGTAGGCTTCATTAAATGTAGCTAACAGTATAAACAATGTTTCACGCGAAGTTTTTACAACTAATTCAGTTGCTTTAGCTACATTTAATGATCTGAAAATGTAATGTACTGAGCTAGTCCTGCATATAAGATAAACTTGACCATGCTAGTTTGAACGAACTAACATAATATCAAAACCTCGAAATAGTATGCGTGTGTGTATTTGTCTCTATCAAAATGTTTTTGTTTTGGTGTGTTTTTAAGACAGATTGACCTTAAGTAACTATGTTTTGGTTATATATTATGTGTTGTTGTTGTTTTATTTGAGAACAACTATGGCACAGCAGAAGACAATGTTTTTCTTCGGGGGGGGGGGGGGGGGGTAAAAGTAGTTCTCAGAGCGTGGACACCATGACTAAGACGATTGGTCTGAGATGACTAGACTGAGATAAGAAAAGTAAGGTTAGCAAAACAGCTAGATTTCTCTGTCGCTTGGGTGAGAAAATTGAATCACTCGACTCAGACAACGAAACAATAAGTTTTTTAAAATTCAAAATATAACGAAATGAATTTGCAACTAAATATACTTTGCCATTAAAGTTGCAATTTAAACTTTATTGCTTTTAGAACTCTTGCCTTTTATAAATATATATGACAAAACGTGATCATGTTATGAATTTCAACAATACGATATTTTGAACAATTGTCCTATCAAATGTACTTGAGATTTGGGGAGAAAAAAAAAGTTATCTAACTAGAATTTAGAATCAGATTCTAATTCAAACTTTATAATAAAGAAATAACTGTTTTTAAAGCACTTTATTGTTCTGAGTATTTGTTAAAAATCAAAAAATAAAAGTTTTAATTGTAATGCACTGAGTATGAATTATCACTCAGACTCCGTATCGACCTTTACTGATCACGTGGAGCTCAAAGTACCATGCAATAAAATGTGATAGTCACCAATGAGCTAAAAAGAGCGTATTTGAAGATCTCTAAGAGATGTACGGGTTATGGAGGCAATTGTAATGTCCACTAGTGGTCTGTGGGAGTTAAAATGACTTTTGAATCACGTATGTGGACACCTGAGAGTTCAAAGGACGAGGAAACTAAGTGGAATTGTCACTGAGGATTAAATGCGCTACGTAGGGTAATGTCATGCCCACTGGGAAATAAAAACCATAATGGGGCCATGTGTAATGGAGTTAAGAGAACAATGGAACCATGTTGACTGATCATTGATAGTTGAATATGCAACCAAGCTGAATGGTTATTGAGAGTTGAATGACCTAAGGAATATGGAACCATGTATACTGTTAACTGGGAGTTCCACAAGGGAAACAAGGTTTCCGATCACTGGGAGTCAATAGCATTATGGAGCCTAGTTTGCGAGTCACATGAAGGTAAAAGGACAATGAAGATAGTTTTAATGGTCACGAATAGTTCAATGGACTAGGTAGCCAATCAAATGTGAACTAGAGAGAAATAACTATTGAGCTAACTGTGGAGATAACAATACAGTGGAACTTAGTTTACCAATAACTGATTGTTGAAGAACTATGTACGTGTGACTAATGGTCAGAGCGAGTTCAAAGAACTATGGAACCAAGTTTAATGGTCAAAACGAGTTATAAGGACATTTGAATCAGGTTTGATGGGCATTGCAAGAGTTCAAAGAACTATGGAACCAGGTACAATGGACCATGGGAGTTGAAAGGACTTTGGAACCAAGTCTAATGGTCAGTGGGAGTTCAATGGATGCTTGAGTCATGTTTATTGGTCACTAGTAGTTCAAAGAATTATGGTGGCAAGTTTAATTGATCTTGAATTCTAAAAGAACCATGGATACAGGTTCAGCGATGAGTGGGAGTTAACAGGATGGTGTGGACACGTTTACTTGTCAACAAGACCTAAAAGGACCAATGCCACCGTGTTTACTAGTCTCAAAGAACTAAAAAAGGGAATATGGGGCCAGTTTGCTAGTCAAATACGTTAAATTATCTGCCATCGGAAAAATTAATTTTAGCGTGGAGTATCATTTAACATACCTGTTTAAATATATTTGAATACTGATCAGCCTCGGAAGCGGGAGTTCGTGGGTTCGAGCACCGCCGGAGTCATACCAAAATTTGCTAACATGGTACTAACAGCTGCCTCGCTTGACGTTCAGCATTAAGAGGTTAGTGTTAGGACTGTTCGACCTGGAATCAGGATAATGTGACTGGGTCGGACATCATGCTACATGTCTGCGGCATCATTCCCCAGTGCTAGACATCACTATAAACTGCCACACTGCAGACATCGTAGCGAATGACTGAAACATTAATAAAACTACGTAAAAAAATCCCAATCAAACACACACACACACACACACACACACACACACACACACACACACTAACAGCATAGTGCCAATCTGTCCACTCAAAGAACCGTAAATTAAATTATGTTATGAATACTGCATTGATACTGGGTTAGTGCATCGTATTTGAAACAATGATATAGTGGAAGTGAGGGTGGGTGGGTGTCGTTTAGGAAATATGACAGTCAATCGCTCCAGTATGACATATATATATATATATATATATATATATATATATATATATATATATATATATATATATATATATATATATATATATATATACATACATACATACATACATATACATATATACATATATACATATATATCCATACATATATATGCATATATATACATATATATATACATATATATATATATATATATATATATATATATATATATATATATATATATATATATATATATATATATATATATATATATATATATATATAGGATGTACTGTGAAATTTAAAAAAGACTTCACTTTTCACTTTTTCAATAAATGATGTTTGAAACCTCATTTAATTTAAATTTTGAAATATTTTTGTCACTACAACAAACATATAGAGGTTATAAGAGTGCAATGTTATTATTTCATGATATTACATCTAAAACATAACCAGCATGTGTTATGCAATTTGTTATATCATTTCGTTTTTGTTTCATTTGCGTGTAATTTGGTAATGGTATCTTTTTTCACGTGTCAAAAAAGAATTTTTCAACAAGTCTAATATGTAAAATATATTAAATTTCAATATTTTAAACTTCATTCTTTCATGTATACATCATGCTTGTGTTCATTCGCGTTAAACGTTCCAATCGGCACATATATGTTTGTTTGTTCAGGATTGTTAACGTAGCTTTAACAATTTTTCAGTCATATCGCTACGATGCCCGCAGACATGTAGCATGATGTCCCGCTCAGTCACATTATCCTGACACCAGGCTGACCAGTTCTAACACTAACCTCTTAATGCTGAGCGTCAAGCGAGGCAGCTGTTAGTACCATCTTATGTATGACTCAGCCAGAGATCGAACCCACGACCTCCTGCTTTCGCGGCGGACGCTCTAACCACTAGGCCACCGGAGCGGTCACATACATGTTAATATTGGTCTAAAGCAATCAGAGACGAAAAATCCAGAGCAGTGCCAATCAGCTGGGCAGTTCTATTAATTTCTGATGAAGATGTAAACGTGTAAACGTAAACAGAATCTTTACTGTTAATTTTAATTGAAAACAACCACTGAGCTCAAATCTGAGTTCAGATTCGACTTAATAACCTCTAGCGTTTGGAGGAAAAAGACATTTGCCATACCCATCAGTTTTAATGGTGTCCCCGTTATAAAATAAATAGATGTATTATTATATGCTCATTTGTGGCTATGTTAACCTTGTATTGTCAGAATCGTGCATTATTTTATGATACTGAACACCTTCATAATGCACACGTGCAGGACGCTTATAGTGTATTAAGGAACTACTTTATAAACAAACCCTGCACACTCGTATAATAGACTCTTTAGGATTTGGTTGATTAAATTGTCTGTGAGAATGAATAGACATTAACAATGTGGACCAACTAACGTTCATGTATACAAACGAATAAACGTGATATTCGCAATGTCAATGAGAGAAATAAGAAACGCGATAATAGAAAATACCATTATGATCATTGAAACAGTTATTTAAGAGAAAATTCATATCTTTTCGACAAAAATGGGTTCAGATTATCATCAGTACTCTCAAGTGTTATAAATGCATGAACAAACTTACTTACTATCAGAGACTCCCATTTTACAGGTCTGTCAAAATAATAGATTCGAAACAAATGCAACTGGAGATTTTGGTAGGACACTAAGAGCCTTAAAGCCAGTAATCCAATATGACGAAATATTTTCATATGTATTACAATAAAGACACCACATATGTATTATTTGATATATTTGCCAACCTTGCCGCGTTGGTTTTAAAAGGACAATTCTATTTTTATTGGAGACATTTAACAATCATACATGTATACTTTCATCGACATATGAAAGAGGCAGAAGTGACAAAGACAAGGCAGTCATTTCCGACCATTAATAATGTGTTTCTTTACTCCGTTTCCAACTTATAATAAGGCTCTGAACCCAAATCTCATCAGGAGTATTTAATCAATCTCGCAGAGGCGAGAATATACACGTATTCCAATCAGAGATTTCTCAAACAGGCTGATTAGATTGTAGAAATAACTTAGCACCGGCCAGTTTATAGGAAAAATGAGTAATTGAATGAAGTAAATATGCAGGCATTGCGTAGATTGAAAACATATTGAAGTAACCATTTTTACTGCGGAGGCGTTGTATCTTATTTACGTTAATTTTTATTAAAATGATTTTATCGAGCTGTGAAAAAAATAATGCTTACTTTAACACATTATTTTGAAACTTTAAAACTATTTCTGACACTGATATATTCAAGGAAATCAAATGTGAAATGTTCTTTGTCAAAAATGTTCTATTTACGTGTTTTAAATATCAGATCCGGTCGTTCTTAGAAAACACAAAACTAAAAAATGATTCAAAATGAAACTGACATTTATTCGAGTAGAAAGAAGATTCATGGATTTAAAAGAGAATTTTTCAATTCAATAGATGGCTAGAAACATTTGGCAGGTTGGTAACCATCCAATGGCCGGAAAGAAACAAATACTATTTCAAAATATAATTATACAGATTTGGTCCAAAACATTGGATTTTGTAGCAAGAAGGAATGATTCGCCTCTATGTGTCGTCAGAATGTCAGACAAATTTAGGTTGTTGTTACAAACGTTTCAAATGTAATTCTTAGACATTTTTCATAAACCGTTTGGATATGTAGTTAATCACAGACATAGCAATTTTGTTCCGTTCAGTATATGTGTTGCGCAAAACATGGCCAGTGCTTGAGGTTCTCGAATGATTGAGTACTTCAGATGTATCTTTAGAATGAAAGTAGCATTCCAATCTTTTATAAAAATGTCCAAGATATCTAAATTATGCGTCTTAACACAACATTTACGGAAACAAATAACGATATAGTTTGTACAGTAAAAGTGTTTTATAGGTACATCATAGTGTATTTTTCCACTTATGCGAGTTGTAAATCTATTACAGTTTCGAAAAAGACATAATAGATAAAGCTAATCGCAGAATATATTATAACAAAACAAACTATTAAATGGTTAGCATGAGAAATGAAACAGAAATATCAAGAAACAGTATAATTACATAATGAAGTAAAGGAATGATTTAAGTGCAGACTGTGCAGCGTTTTCTATGCATTGTGGCAATACGTAAATCTTGGTAATGATAAAGAAAATCAGAATACCAGTATATCATTAAGAATGGGAACCAGCTTGATAAAACATCAGAAAATCCGGTATAAACCAATAAGTTAATTATGGTGCAGTTTCCATAACATGCACATGTTGTTTTTTTTAACATAGGAGTGTTAGGCATGTCATGCAATGATTGATGAATCACATTGTACAGATCACCAATATGACTTCAAGGAAAATTGCTTTATTACATTTCTGCAGGAGGGGTGTGTGCTTTAATATCGCTTTAAATGAAACAAAACTACGTAACCACATCGACTGGAAGATTACAATTAACAGGGAAAGACAAAAATACTATGCCATTATTAGTTGCAGATCTAAGATAACACTTAATAATTAATTATCTTAGTTAAATTAGAGCTTGAATTATAACGGGAAGAAAATTGCTTGGAGACTTAATTATAATGATTCCTTTAAATAAAATATGCGCTTTTGTAATGGTGACCATTATTGACGTGGGAACAAATCAAAATAGAAATATTTACAATTATCCGCCTAGCATTTCACTGGAATTTATAAATTCTGACTAGTTAATAATTCGGTGTATTTTCTAATATTATATATTATACAGCTGTAGTTCATCTGTAGTAACATGTAACTTGGATAATAATGTTAAGGTACAAGAAATGTAGGAATAGTGTTTGTAACCATAAGTTAACATAGGTGAATGTTGTGTGAATTCCAAATGAAGTATTCTTCAGTGTAATCACCGATGAAAAACATAATGGATAAAAATGTGTGTGTGTAAGTGTGTGTGTGTGTGTGTGTGTGTGTGTGTGTGTGTGTGTGTGTGTGTGTGTGTGTGCGTGTGTGTGTGCGTGTTTGTGTGTGTTGTATGTGTTTGTGTATGTGTTTGTGTGTGTTTGTGTGTATGTGTGTGTTTATGTGTGTTTATGTTTGTGTTTGTGTGTGTGTTTGTGTTTGTGTTTGTGTGTGTGTGTGTGTGTGTGTGTTTATGTGTGTTTGTGTGTGTTTAACATCATACTAGTATTTGTCATTTTTAATGAGAACAATATGCATGTGCAGATAGGCACTGTCTTGTTCCGACTGTCACACATTTTATTTTAGATGCATTTAGATAGTTTCAGTTTTGTTTCATCAAACAAACAGATACATTGTTGAGATCAATCTGAAGTTTATGTTGGTCGAATCTCGACGTTTGCAAGCTAAATGTGATGTTAATGATCAGATATTAGGTAATATGAAAATATGATATATATATTTATTTTTAGGGCGGAGGGGGGGGGGGGAGAAATATAATTGTGATTTAGAGAGGTGTTTTTTTTTCTTTAAAAATATTTTTCATTTAAATTTGCTGACAGGTATTATAATAATGTAAAGCTTTACAACATCTATATTGATATGACTACAAAAAACGAATAACAAAAACAAACACCAAGAAATGTAAAACATAAAGAAGGCAAAACATATTTAAGGCAGGAAACATTATTAAGTCCTTAAGTTTGCTCTTGCTTTGTAATGATGGGTCAGTTGTTTCCATTTTCATCACGGTGAATGCCTTTGCTAATTTCAACGACTCGTGAAATTCTTTTGAAGCTATATACCCCTTCAGCACATATTTCAATTATATTTTGGGGGTGCTGAATTCCATCAACACCCCTTCTGTCCCACTCCATGTGTTTAATATATATTGTAGATATGATATCAATAGTGTGAGGTAATATAATTATGGGGATATAAGCCTTTATATGATTGATCCAGCCCTTTCGAGAATAACGTTCATGTATATAAGCAGATCCAGTGCTTATAAAATTGAACGGCTCATGTATTTTGGAAATATTAGTTGAAAAGATATTACGTTGATCTTGAGTGTCGGTGTAACTAGTGCATTTGTAATAATTTCACATTGACTTTTTAATATCTATGTCGAGGAAGTAATTGTCTACGGTAATACCATATTGTTCGGTAATCAAGGTTAGAAACAATGGCTTCTTTAGTAAGAAACCTTCTCAAGCGTCTTTGCTACCAGTCTGGCTGTTTCGATCCCTTTATATTTTACAAACTTTGTTACAATACCAGTCTGTATATTTTAATCCCTTTATATTTTAAAAACGTTGATACTAAACCAGTCTGTATGTTTTAATCCTGTCATATTTTAAAAACGTTGCTACTATACCAGTCTGGTTGTTTTGATAATTTTATATTTTAAAAACGTTGCTACTTTACCATTCTGGAAATTTTGATCCTTTTATATTTTAAAAACCCATTAAAAGACACAAATATTCTTGTTATGTTTTAGAAATGGCTATTGTTTAAAAAATTTCATAATAAAAAGACTTTCATTAAATTTCAATAAGACTTGGCTATGATACAGACGTATTAATTACTCTTCTTTCCGCTTTGTTCTTACAAAGTACATGAAACGGATGGCAAGCAGTAATGGAGAAACAACTTACGTTAACCTGGTGGATATTTTCGGCTTGGCGGGTGTATATATGCATTATCATAACAACATAATCGGTCTTTAATTTGTTGGAATGTTGACTACCTGAGTGATGTAGTATAAATGAAGCATAGAAAGCAATTTGGTGCTAATATCGGATCTGAAATCAATATATACGTCTCCCATGATGATTATTTCAGTGTTAAAGACTGGAATTGAGTAAGCATTAAAATGGACTAGTCTATAACGAGGAAGATTTTGCACTTTGGTAAGCAGTACAGATATAGATTTACTACTGAGTAAACATAATTCGATCCGGACGGACCCATCATGCCACGTGGATCTCTCGAAACTATTTCTTTCTCTGTATATTAATTTGTTTAAGCTCGCATGAACATCCCTCCTCCCAATCCTTCCCCTCGATCTCGATGTTTCAATGAAAAATGTTTTCTTTTTAATTGTTACCCTTTTTTATAGAAACAACGCATGTGTTTAAATTACAAACATCAAATGTTTTAGATTCTTAAATGACTGCAAGATTAGAATCGTGTTTGGTAAGACGTGTCCTATGTTAAAGTTCATGTGTAGTAATTCAGGGATAGTTATGTCACTATTCGGATAGGTATGCATGAGCTGTAGTCCCACCATGCGTGTAGGTAAGAATCGGTAGTGGTGTCTCAGTGCGATGTCACCATGGGATAAGTTGGTATGGGTAGTAGTGTCACCATGGGATAAGTTGGTATGGGTAGTAGTGTCACCATGGGATAAGTAGGTATCGGTAGTAGTGTCAACATGGGATATGTAGGTATGGGTAGTAGTGTCAACATGGGATAAGTAGGTATGGGCAGTAGTGTCAACATGGGATAAGTAGGTATGGGCAGTAGTGTCAACATGGGATACGTAGGTATCGGTAGTAGTGTCACCATGGGATAAATAGGTATGGGCAATAGTGTCAACATGGGATATGTTGATATGGGTAGTAGTGTCACCATGGGATACGTAGGTATGGCTAGTAGTGTCACCATGGGATACTTAGGTATGGCTAGCAGTGTCTCCATGATGCTATGTGGGCGTGTTAATAGTGCCACTGTTCTATTCAGAGTTTATATTGATATCGTACATGTGATTTCTTTCCTACATAACTGCCTCCTCACCTTATATGTTACATTGCAAAACGTCTTTGCTTTCCATATTTCTGGACATATCATTTCGATTATAATCTTTTTCGCATTGGTTTGCATGCAAATTCACTATTTTCTTTACTTAACTAGCTTATCAATATCATTTTAAGCTATGAAAAGACATACACGGAAATAATCAATGTTCTAACTAATTGATTTTTCTTTTTTATTAAAGTGTTTTATACTCACATAGTATATATGCATAATATTACGATATCAGACTATGAGTTTCAGCAATTGATTTTCTACACTTTTTAATGTGCACAATACAATCACCATTTACTGTCTTTTTCCCATACCTTGAGATATCCAGGAAAAAAAACTACAATTAATAAGCGGGCTTTTGGGCAATTTAGTATCATAGAAAATCTCATGTCCTCCGAGAGATTCATAAAACACAAGAAAGCCGAACTTAATTGCAGTCTTGTCAAGAGACGCGAGGTAACAGTTTGGACAATAATAACAGATGCAGTGAAACAACGTTGAGAACTAATTGGATTTCCGTTTCAAATGGATTTATTATTTTCATTGATTCTCTTTTCATTTAAGGATATTTCATGCAGAATTGTGTTGAGCTTCTAGCAGACCTGAAAAGGCAACCCAAATTAAAACATACAAAGATGGGGATTTTAACTAAAATGGAAGACACAAATGACGTACTAAAAACGTCCCAAAAATAATTAAAATAGTCATCAGCAGTTCACTATTTGAAAATAGTCCTACGATAGATGGGTCTCTAGCAGCCAACTTTCAATGCAAGATCAATTGACAAAGCCTAGAATTACACGGAGTATTTTTTTTAAAAAAAATTCCTTACATCAGTGTAGTTTACAACATAGCTATTTATAAGTAAACACAATCTTAGCGCAGCCTCTCAAAGTACTCCCCATACACATTTTGTCTGTCTCATTATCCAAATATGGAACGACAGTTCACTTTATGTTGGTATGTTGTTGATGTAGTGTAAAGCTGCACTTCTAACAACATGGCTGCTTTGAAGTAATCTGGCAATTAAGTATCATCGATAACGGTGATCATCTTAAGCAGTTTGAGATAAATAAGAGTTGAATGAAGAATTTGGGGACGTTTCGATGATGTGCTCCATCAAGAAGTCAGTCACAAATGTGGATCGACAGTCTAGCACAACGGTGTGGAAGCATGAAATATCAAGTGACAGTACAGTCATTCACAGGTACCAAGACAACTGATCTCTTTGCCTCGAAGTAAAATGTCAGACTGCGGCGATCGATTTGAAAGTCTCTTTAATCATAACCCTGTTTATTTTCGTTTGAGACGAATTTTTTTTAAAAACAAGGTGAGAATATGTGAATGGAAATATATACCATTGGGATGTATGGGGTGTACTGGGAGGGGGTAACACCTCTACTGGCTAAGCATTTGTACTCCCTCGTGGGTGGCTTGCCCAGCTTTGGTCCCCACTAATCATTTAGCACTCACCTGCATCGCCAAGCAAGGACTCTAACCCACGTTCACACCACAAGACTCAGGAACATCTTCAACATCAAGTAGCAGGACAAGGTTCCAGACACTGAGTTTCTTGCCCAAGTTGATCTCCCTAGCATCCACACCATCCTGATGAAGTGGCAGTTACCTTGGGCGGGACATGTCTGTATGCCAGACCACCGGCTTTCTAAGAGACTCTTCTGTGGGGAGCTATAGCAAGGCCAGCGATCCCAAGAGGTCAGACTAAATGCTTTTCAGACAATCTGAAAGCTGCATTGAAAGCGCTCAACATAAGCTATGATTGCTGGGAGCAAACAGCAAGCGATCTAAACGTCTGGCATTCCTCTGTGCACAAAGACTCCAAATGGACAGATACTAGCAGGAAATCAGCTGCAGAGATGAAGAGGCAAGCCAGAAAAGCAAATGCCATCAACCCTCTTCGAGATGTCACACGCATCCCTTGTCCCTTATGCAAACGAACATTACGCGCAAGAGTTGGCCGCATCAGACACCTACGCACGCAAAGAATAGAACCAGCCTCTACAACCCTCGGAAGATTAGAAAGGTCCTCAACGAATCCACAGACGAATGAGACAGAATGGCGACCGCTTAAGATCACTCGGCCACTATGGGTCCTCTTTTGTACATCACGTGCCTATAACTAAAGGTGTTTGTAGTTCTATAGATACAGCTACAAATAATGTTAATGAATATTTTTTTTGTCTATCTATTGGCTTTACTTACGCTTTTGACAAAAGCAAAGAAACAAAACGAAACGAGTTGAAAAGTTACCAAGCTCACAAATGATACATCTGTATCTAAGAGAGGGCTCCGGCAACACATTTCTTTGAGATATGTTGAATAGTTCCATAACTATTTACTTTAATAGCATCTTCCATTCGTGAAGATAAGAACGTGATTTGCAAGTGTAATTAGGTTTCAAAAACAAAGTACAAAACTCACAAAGGGTGTAAATGCATGCATTTGCAGTATTTACTCCAATTCGAATTCCACTATGATATGTTTAGCTATTTCCGAGCAATGCATGCTTCAAACAACTTTAATTTGCAAAGTTGGGAAATCGATCAACAAAGCCAATTCTGTCAAAGATAAAGCGCAATAACGAAACAATTAAAAGCCTAAATATGTTTCGTAGACAGTTTGACACACGCTTAGGTTGAGATATGATGCAACTTGCAAGTAAAGATATAGGATTGGTCGACAAAGACCAATAAAGCTGTCATAAATGAAACAGAAGTAGCAAAAACCATTAAAGGCAGGATTCTGTTAATTTGACAGCGTATGGTAAAATTCCATTAGCAGGTTTTGAATGCTTGCTGAACTATGTTGGTTACAAGAAACTGCCACGGAAAATATGTGTATGTGTGCGTGCTTGTCCGTGTGTGCGTGTGTGTGTCAGTTTAGTACTGGAACATAATGCAGCGGACACGTAGCATCATGTCTTACCCAGTCACACTATCCTGACACCAGATCGATCAGTCCTAATATCAACCTCTTAATGCTGGGCGCTAAGCAAGACAGCTGCTAATACAAGTTTTATAAATCTTTGGTATAACACGACCGGGATTCGAGCCTTCAGTCTCCAGCATCTGTGGCTGACGCTCTAATCACTAGTCCACTACAGGGGTTGCCATGGAGAAGATACGAAAATCATCAAACAATGCTTTAAATCTATAAAATTGCAATTTTGAAAAGAAGAGTTATTTAAAGCCGCATTTTTATGTATAAAGCGATTAAGTACCAAACTGCGTTTGATTATGTTGAAGATTTACTGATTAATGGCAGTCAGAATAAGTGTGCAACGGGGGACGTACAAATCAACAGAGACAGAAGCACAATTACATTCAGCCCGCACACCCCACCCATCCACCCCCAAACTCGTTTCCATTAATGCCCTGATAAACTAGTGGACAGATATTCAATAACTAACAGTTGATATCACTGATAATCTGGTAGACAATTATTCAGTGACTAGTTACGTTGCAGAAAATGCGACATAAATAGCCAAAGGGTTGCTGGAAAAACCAATACAAACGATTGTAATTTTGTGCTTACTAACACATTTACAACCTTGTGTGCAACTGTACCGATTTTTATTTCTGTATCATTTTAAAATACAGGATTTTTCATTTTTTTCACAATTTTATTTTACTCCAATTTGGACTTATATGATAAACAATATTCTTTGGAATATATTGTCCTTTGTTCTCTTCAAATTTTTGTTATGTATATATATAATTTGTATTAGTTGCTGGTTTTTCTTAATGGTTATTGGATTTGCAAATATGTACTTAAGTTCATTGAGTTCATGCTTTGTCTGACATGGGGATTTGATTTTTTTAATAAACATGATGCACAGCTAATGTTAATAACAATACATTAGAAAAGATGAAATATTCGAAGCATTATCAATGGAAGTAAACATGTTTATCTTAATATGAGTCTATGATATTGTAATTCATCCATGGATAATAAAACATCTTGTCCCTGACGTTTGACAGGTTCTTTAATATTATTTTAGTAATAGACCACCTTATCCTATTGACAATTTGTTCTAAAAAGAAAATTTCGACCCTCAACATTGCTCTGTATTTGTCTTAGTTATTTCTAAGGTTAATTACTTGCACAATTACTCATTCTTGACATAACAGCACATTTTTGTGTTCAATATTTCATTTGGGTGGAATAATTTATTTAAATATGATTCATCAGAAAAACAAAGTGCTCGTCAATTCTATTCTTGGACAGAAACATTAATTTATAATTATAGTGAAATCAAACAAGAACATTTTGGGATCATATACCAAACGTTTTGTTATCATATCATCATGCTTCAGGCCATTGGCATAATACTAATAGATACTAGAGTACTCACATCAACACGTTCTGATTGGAACTGATTTGAAAAGACACTGAAATTCAGTTGTAACTTTATACATTTTGACTTTTAGGACTACATGGAATTTAATTTTTTTGTTTGTACCTAAACCTCTTGGTATTTAAAGTTTATACCACTATTATGCAATATACGTTACCTAGGTCTCTTATGAAGTTGTATATGGCATTTCTTCATTTATGCAATATACGTTACCTAGGTCTCTTATGAAGTTGTATATGGCATTTCTTCATAGTAACCGTATACAGTAGGTTAAAGATAAATTTTCCTATTTAATGTTCTTTTCATAATTGCGATTCTTTATACTTCCAGTTTAATTTCATGTTCATCGTTTTATATTTATGGATTATACTGAAGTACTCATTTTTGCATGCTAACATGTATCAATTACAAATGATTCTAATTTAGTTTAGTACTTATATATTTATATCTGTATGTGTGTGTGTGTGTCTGTGCCTTTGTGTGTGTGTGTGTGTGTGTGTGTGTGTGTAGAATGCACTTTCATCTCAATATTTTTTAACGCAAAAAAATTAAATTCCAAAAAATAACATTATGCTTTATGCCTTCACAGTGATATAGGTCTAATAGTTTTATTTTTCCATTTATGATATCGATGAGAATGGGTGCGATTGTAATTTTTAAATTTGTGAAATAACATCTCATATCTGCTTTCGCTCATACTTTTAATTTTATATTTTAATATTCTTGACGTACGAGTATATTCTGTGAGAAAATACGATACTAGTGTGTGAACGCGTACTGTCTTTATGACTGATAACGTTATTTCGTGGCTTTAAGAATTTTACATTACTTAATTCAAATTAAACTAAATCAAGTATATCTGGTGTAGAAAATATATTTACGTTCATTAAATTTAAAATGGTCCGGTATTCCCTACGTCATTACAATGAGCAGGTCTTTTGATATAAAACAGTAATAAATAATTGTAATTCAATTTTTTGGGAATACAGAATACTTAATTCTACCTCATAAATCATTTTGTTTGTTCTCCTCTTTAAGTAAAGGTGTTTAATCTGGTAGCAGCCTGTCTTGGTTTATTTGTTCTTTATAGCATCACATTTGCACAACCATGTTCATTACAGAAACCATGATACACAGGCTGATTATTGGTGTTCAGACGTAGAATATTATTCTGATTTGTCTGATTGGTGTTCAGACGTAGAATATTACTTTGATTTGTCTGATTGGTGTTCAGACGTAGAATATTACTCTGATTTGTCTGATTGGTGTTCAGACGTATAATATTACTCTGATTTGTCTGATTGGTGTTCAGACGTAGAATATTACTCTGATTTGTCTGATTAGTGTTCAGACGTATAATATTACTTTGATTTGTCTGATTGGTGTTCAGACGTAGAATATTACTCTGATTTGTCTGATTGGTGTTCAGACGTAGAATATTACTTTGATTTGTCTGATTGGTGTTCAGACGTAGAATATTATTCTGATTTGTCTGATTGGTGTTCAGACGTAGAATATTACTCTGATTTGTCTGATTGGTGTTCAGACGTAGAATATTACTCTGATTTGTCTGATTTGTGTTCAGACGTAGAATATTACTTTGATTTGTCTGATTGGTGTTCAGACGTAGAATATTACTCTGATTTGTCTGATTGGTGTTCAGACGTAGAATATTACTCTGATTTGTCTGACCTTGATTTGCGTTCATCAATACGATACGAAAGATATATGAAACTTTTAATGGATGTTAGAAAAATGATTTTAGACATATTTTTGAGACATATAATATTCAACGTATTTATAGAAAAATATTTTCGACCCATGCCATGATGTCACGGTTTAAGACATTTATAAACGTGTCGGTGTTGTTATGAAATATGGCACATTCAGATAATACATTCTTTAGTTTTCCATATGCATTTTATTCGGTTTTTAGAAATAGCGATATCTAAAGAAAACGATATCACTTTCAATCACCCATGAAAAGGTAAGAGTGTTTTACTTTGAAAATAAACATCTAGAAACGCGACATATGAACGTCTACCTGTAATCAGAAATATTCAGAGTTTATTGTTTTGGAAAATGCAAGTAAGACGCATTTTGAAATGTACGTTTCCTTTTAAGAATATTACCTTTAGCTGGTGTTTTGTGACTAGGATATTAACTTAGCTTTAAACAAATTTCAGTCATATCGCTACGATGTCTGCAGTGTGGCAGTTTATACTGATGTTTAGCACTGCGGCATCATGCCGCAGACAAGTAGCATGATGTCCCCACCCAGTCATATTATCGTGACACCAGGCCGACCAGTCGTAACACTATCCACTTAATGCTGAACGCCTAGCGAGGCAGATATTATTACCATTTTTGTAAGTTTTAACCCAGAACTTAACACTTCTAACCACTAGGTCACTAGAGCGGTCCAACCGTTAATTGGTATCGTGTAGCCTTTATATAGCATAGGTGGCATAACACATAAGTAAATCTATAAATTCTACGTTATATCAGTTGGTAGTGAAGACAATACACCGAATTCATGCAGTATTCTGATAAACAGTCAACCCAGTTAATCTCAAGTCCGCACATGCAGTATATAGGTCATTGTGTTCAATTGCCTCAGTAGCCAGTATAAATACGTAACATATGCTGGTCCAAGCCGAGACAAATATAAGTTACTTGTTCAGTCAAAATGGGTGTGTCTTTTAGCCTTCTTAATAATATAAATTTCCTTGAAGGCACTATATAATTGTATTATTACCATAGAGGTTATCATTTTATTGGAACTGTGTTTGCTTGCCAGATACTGTCACCAACTTATGCTTTCAAAATATTATCTTTGAGCAAATATTTTATAGAAGCTAAGAGATATACGTATTTCGACTTCTTAAACGACGATCCGTGAAAACAACTCATTTGGTGTTCTATAGGATTAAAATCAAATTTAAAACATTCGAGAAAGGGTTGGGGCGCTTTTAATTATAAAAACATTAACCAACTAAAATAGTAAATCCAAAAGAAATGGAATACGGCCATTCAATATTAGGCAAATATATAGTAGCATACGACTTGGTTAAATGATCTCCAATCACAATAATGTATGCGTGTCCCTGCTTGATCGTTGTAATGGTCGTGATCTGCTTGATCTGGTCATCTCAAATATATCACACAAACGTGAAGTTGGATTGCCTTTTGACTACTTGGTGAAAAACACGAAATTTGGAGCACCGTAGACAAGTAAATAAAACAGAAATTTACAACACCTTTAGTCGGATTCTATGCTCTCATTGACATAGTCTGGTCTGTTGTTTTAACATAAAACAACTATAGTCTTTCTAGTAACGACTATACAAACAGAATCTTACATACAACATTCGCCATCCACCCTTGAGTGAAAGCGTCTCTCTCAGCCAAAATAGTACGGTGACAACGCAATGATTCCGCGACACAACACAGGGGCTTCATTCTCTAAGTCCTTATGGTTCACTAAGTAATGATAAGGTTGCAGTCATGCAGACGGACATACATCTAATCAAAGACTTGCGTTTTTTCCAGGCAATACAGACTTTAGCTTGACCACGTGTTCATTTGTGTGAAGGGAAGCACTGCTGAGTTGACAATTAGAGGCGATGCATTGGTAAAGAATACATTCATCACCATTCCAGTACTGGACTTTTGTTCGCCTCTTATCATTCTGCCTATATGGCTACTGGCACCACTGGACTTCATTTTCCCTGTGTTCCTCGCTCAATGTCCTTGTTTTGTCCCATTTGTAACTCTGCTATCACTTCGAGCAGCTCTATTATATCTTTACCTTCAGTAGTCTCGCCTTCGTATCTTCTTGTGAATTTAGTCGCGCCTCTTCAGAGCCAAGCTTACAGGCTTTTACCTTCCAGATTTCATGTACCGAGTCTTCTTCCTCATCGGCTTCTAAGAAATGATCTTATGGCAAATCGAACTTGACTATCGTGTGGTGAACCAGGATATGCCAGCAAAACAAATTTTATATTATTTTCCCTAATTCCGGAGGTATTTCGCCTCTTAATATGAAACGGATACAAAGCTTTGCATTGTAACATTTGTCTTGGTTGCGATATTCCAATGATGATTTGTCTTCCCAAACGTGACTTGACCGATTGCACTTGAATAACCAGCAGGAATCAGAGGTCATCCTTCCTTAAGATTACGTTAAGCACACCCCTTTCTAAATTTTGTTCGAATACTTGATCATTGTTACTGAAAAACAATAATGTAGTCAATAAATGGTTGTGATCCAATATAATCATGTCTTGGTAATCTCTTGGCTTTGAGCTGGAGAAGAATTAAGCAATATTTTTCTCTGGCAATTTCATTCTTCAATCGCACGCTTGGCGTCAAACTGTTATATTTGACTTGAAGTTCTAGAAGCACCTTGCTCTAAAATAAAGATCCATGGCTATGTTCAAGTATCTGAATTGCTATGTGTTGACGCTGCTTATGGTTTTCACAAGGCTATCGCTCGATGAACTAATTAGTATCCCAGGAACATGAGATATATTTACGATCGTAACAATTAGACTTCTTGCGGTCAGGTGATCCTGTCTTAATAGTCACCAATCTCAACTATTCAGACCTGGTATCAAATGCATTGTCGTCAATATCGCTGACAATGCCGATACACATCTAATGCGTGGCAATAGGCAATATTGGCAATAAGAGTCGGCTCTGATCCGCCCGAGGTACTGACGTATCATTAGCCGGTGCTATGCGCTTCTGGCAGTGGCTTATTTAATAACAAAACTACATATTTATTATATTATGTGATATAAAACGATCATTATTGCCCAGTAAAATATGCCTGCAAATGATTGCTATTTAAGGGTCCACAGAGGACGATCTTGTGTTTTCAAAACTGAACCGTTGCAAAGTTAATATAAACTATATCAGGTTTTCTGCTTAGTGAAAATACAGCCTGGAAGGTGATAAACAACAAAGTCTTGGTAAAATTCTTATTTTGTTAATCAGTGACACTGAATAATGCTTGGAACGAAGCGTGTACTTTAATCATGCTTTTTTTTAAAGCGTCTCAGATGGGCGCTAGTTTCTTCCCGTTGTCATGTTAAACAAACTGACGTTAGCTAATTTTAAAACTAAAAATAATCGAAACAATAATCGTCGCAAGGTTATATAAACTCCCACCGCTTCCATCATCATATAATTTTGTCTCATGCAAGTGGTGCAACACTCAGCGAATCAAACACGCACTGGCTCTGATAGTGACAGTCCTTGTAAGCATACGTGTTGTTAAACTCGCCAATAATGCATATATATAATCTCTTTTCACCCAATGACCACACATCACTATTCCTTAATTTAACACTTTCACTGTGACATATCAGTAAGACATTTCAAGCTGAATTTTAGTACTTCAATACAATAAAAGGCCTTGACCCTAACACCCAATACAACAAATTATTCCATTCTAAAAATACTAAACACGTTTACCTGCATATATCAAAAGCATTTCATATGCTAAGAAAGTAGGGAGTGTCTAGGTTGGAAAACTAATCAATAATGTCATAAAGTCTGATGGTCATTATAACACCTGCTCTTACAAATGGACTAATTACTTGAGTAACACAGACTCTCCGTAATCAACAACTAATCATTGCAATCTAATTAAGCTTTAAATTGAAACTTACTTACCTCTCATGTGAACCACTCATGTAGAACGTTGATAAAAATAATCTGTAATTAATTTCAGATCTCAAAAGATCAATTATGATATTATATCCTGCCTGGACCAACAGATCTTATGCTCAATGTCAGTCACTGTCAAAGGATTTTTACTAAAGGTTTTACTACACTATTTAGACAGGTGCTTCCTGTTGTCGCTTCTAGGTGTCTGAGTTTATATAATGGCAAGTGACACAATGAATTAAGTTTATCTTACTTAAGCATTTATTTTATCCCGATTTGTTTGTTTTTATGTCATCAAACTGTTTCTACAAACTTTAACATTTATAGAGAGGCATGTCATTGAAATTTGACCGTACTTTATATTTACAAACAGATAAAGTTTGCGTTGTTTTTTTTCGGGTTATAATCGTTACATCCTAATAATTCTTGTTATATTTTCTCATTTGCTGCTAATTGTGTGCGTTTAAGGTTAATGGGTGAATCAACCTTACTGTTCTGTTAAAGCAATATCTTCCTAAGCAAGATAATACAAGGGTCTAAACTTCATGTCTCAATCTTTAATCATCGAATGTATTCCGTGACTAGCGGATTCGAGCTATACAAATCCATCCTTTTTGTATAATTTGAGTTGACCCATTGTACACTGATATCTAAAAAAAATCAATGTATTTCAGAAAACTGGTTATTATACAGTTTATCTGGATTCTCCGTTATTTTATTTTGTTAATTCTTATCTGTGAAATCGTAACATCTTTTTAAAGAGGAAAATAGATATGCTACACATAATTAGATTTCTCTATTAGCCCAATATTTTATCTCCACAGTTAATAAAACTTCAGTACATCCATATTTTTCATGTTTAGTTTCTCATTAGCGTTCGAGAGAATAAAGATGAATTCGAGGTTGAAATAACATAAATAGCACAGAATATTAGTGTTCACGTTATTAACCATGGACAATTTTAATCATCATCATCATCATCATCATCATCATCACTCGTATGACTTAGTGTGGTCGTTGAGGCACTGTGCTGCTGAACATTTGAAAAGTTCGCTCCATATTTTAATAGTAAATATAATATAGATAGCAAAATATTATCTTTTTCAGAACCTATAATTATACGGTAATGAAAAGGATCCCGAATCCGACATCCATAAATGCAAAGGCGTAGCGATGATATTTTGCGCCCGGGGACGAACTATAAAACTGGCGCCCCAGCGATCTTGTGACCGATTTATTACCCTTGTTTACTTATTATAATGTAACGTTGCAAGCCTCATTTTGACGCCCCTGTACCTTGGCGCCCGGGGACATATGTACCCCCCTGCCCCCCCCCCCCCCCCCAGCTACGCCTCTGCATAAATGCATCCTATTCCCACTAGTATACACATGTATGAGGTAGATTTGATTCAAGGAAAATACCAGTGTACATAGATTGCGTTATTGTCATAATTAAAGTGGGCCTTAATTACATAGGACCTTATTCCTTTGAAGTCCCATTTATATCTTAATATGCCCACCAGAGTAAACGAACTAGATGTTGTATGAAATCAAAGGAAATATTTGTTTCACTTATCCGCCAAGACCAGGATGACTCTGTTACAGTTTGACAAAACGAACTTCGAAAACTCGTCAAGTCCAATGTCTATGCAATGTCTGATTTATCGGTGTTAACAGATACCCAAGGGTCGCTATTACTTAACAAGTCCAATCTATGCAATGTCTGATTTCTCAGTGTTAACAGACACACAAGGGTCGCTATTACTAAACAAGTCCACGCTGTGGGGTCTGTCATTGTTAGCAGATTCTGAAGTGTCACTGTGGATTGTAGAGTTCAGTAGCACTGTAAGCCCAAACTGTTGGGGTTTATCAAAGTCATTCAGGGTTTATCAAAGTCATTCAGGGTTTATCAAAGTCATTTAGGGTTTATCAAAGTCATTCAGGGTTTATCAAAGTCATTCAGGTTTATCAAAGTCATTCAGGGTTTATCAAAGTCATTCAGGGTTTATCAAAGTCATTTAGGGTTTATCAAAGTCATTTAGGGTTTATCAAAGTCATTCAGGTTTATCAAAGTCATTCAGGGTTTATCAAAGTCATTCAGGGTTTATCAAAGTCATTTAGGGTTTATCAAAGTCATTCAGGTTTATCAAAGTCATTCAGGGTTTATCAAAGTCATTCAGGGTTTATCAAAGTCATTTAGGGTTTATCAAAGTCATTCAGGTTTATCAAAGTCATTCAGGGTTTATCAAAGTCATTCAGGGTTTATCAAAGTCATTTAAGGTTTATCAAAGTCATTCCGGGTTTATCAAAGTCATTTATGGTTTATCAAAGTCATTCAGGGTTTATCAAAGTCATTCAGGGTTTATCAAAGTCATTCAGGGTTTATCAAAGTCATTCACAGATATTAAATTTGAAATAAAAACGCAATCGACTTGAAATATGCTAATATCAAAATATTAAGGATTCTGATACACCTCCAAATACTTCATCTGTTGTAAGTTTCAATTAAAGTCTGCCATCTGCTTAGTTTCTTTCTTTATTGAGGACAAACATAATTAAATCCGCCTAAACAGGAAAGAAATGTTGATTTACTTCCACATCTTTGAGAAATTGCTATATTTGAACTTCCTTGCTTGAATCTAATGATAGTAATTCATACACTGAGATATGATATTCGGTTTTAAATCGAATTTTGATTTCCATATATTCCACCTCCATTTTTATCAAACAGGGAATCATACTGTTTATGAGAGAGTAAATTCTTACTGTAAATATAGCTGAAAAGAATACTTCACTCATTATTAGGACTGGTTGTATTTATTCGAATGTTCAATCCATTCAAGGAATCTGCAATTCTGAATTTTATTTAATTATTGGCGTATTTCGAGACATTAATCGTTGAAGATACGAAGTCAGTATTGATATTATTTTGAAGAAATCTCTTTTTCGACGCAATTAGCCTTGATCACGGATTTATCCCATCCAAACATGTAACCAAAAAAGTTCCTTTATTGGTCGCAACCGTTTCTCTCTCTCTCTCTCTCTCTCTCTCTCTCTCTCTCTCTCTCTCTCTCTCTCTCTCTCTCTCTCTCTCTCTCTCTTTCTCTCTCTCTCTCTCCCTCTCTCTCTCTCTCTCTCTCTCTCTCTCTCTCTCTCTATATATATATAAATATATATATATATATATATATATATATATATATATATATATATATATATATATATACAGAAAAACGGTTGCGACCATGTGATATATCTTTTATACCTTTACTTATTCACTATACTACACTTATAACTAATTTGTATTTTTTTATATAATCTTAAACATCTATTGTTATACCTGACTTTTATAAGTAAGTTCTTGTTTCTAAATAATTACACTGTCAACAAGTTAAAGATTTGTAATGGATACTGTGTTATTGGACATTCTTCGCTTATTATATGCGCCTATGTTTCCGTGTTTGTGTGTATGGATGTGTATGGTCTTCTGGAAATATGGCCGCTATTTCTTAACCTGCTTGACGCGGTTCTTCTGTTTTTGTAATGTTTTTCATGATATATGAGCTGGTTGTCTATCATCGTCTACCTTAATGTCTTTCATGATGCATTGGCTATTGGCTGTTCAGTTCGTATGTGTATCTTCATCTCCTTGTTTTGGAAACGAGAACAATTCTAATTTTCCTCAGCTGTCTTGTTTCACTGTTAAGACGTCCTTTGTTCTAGAACAAACAGCCATCACATGATCGCCAGTCAACCCGTTTATGCAATGATGGACAATTATTAATTGCTTTAAATGACAATTCCTTGGCTCTTATACTACATTGTGCTCAAAACTTAACGAACTGGGACTACATTCGTCATTACTTATATTTAAATGAAAGCGAACAAAGGAATTTTGTTTATTAGCCCAGGAAGAAGAACTCCAGTTATCTCCCTTGCGCCCTTTCCAACTAAATAATTTTAAAATTCAGCCTTTAATTTTGATAACGTGGTGCAAATACATCTTAAATCGTCAACCGTTATGTTAAATATCATAGATATAACATTGATTATTGCATTATTAAACGCCCAATCAGTAGGACAACCGGAAAAACTCAAAGAAATAGTTAATTTGATCAACGACCAGAATATTGACGTCTTTTTCCTGACAGAAACATGGCTAATAACATCAGACGATGAGATCAAGTGCGCGGATTTAACACCCACCAACTACTTCATCAAGTCGTTTCCTAGGCACTCTCACGGAGGTGGAATTGTTGTCATCACAAATAATTCCAAAATAAAATGTGGTAAGTACAACACAACCTTCACTTTCTGCCACACATCTTTTTAACTAGTCCAAACAACACTCATATTGGAATAAAGGTTAGTCCGTTTGTTCTGCCTCTACCGAACTCGTCCTAGAAGCAAAACATGCTGACTTAATCTCTCTGTTTGGAGAAGTTTTCGAATCTCCTGGTATGGAAATTCGATAGGTGACAACCTAATTAATCTTCAGATTTCAACTTTCATTTTGACTGTCCTGGAAACTCATACACGTCAAAACTCGATTCCATTCATGTTTTCAACCTTAAACAGTCAGTTAACCAACCCATCATTAATATGATCACAGTTTAGACTGGATTCTTCATAGACCTGATGATAATATTCTGCGATCCACCCTTGTATCCCACGAACCTGCATCAAATCACCTCTGCATTATATGCTATCTCGACGTATCAGTCCCTAATCATAAACCTTTATTTGCTACTAAGAGTAACCTCTTTATGATAAATAGAACTAAACTAATGGATGACATACACGCAAACCTAACAACATTTGGACCAACTACAGCAGAACAACTCGAGAACTGCCGGCTTCGATTGCTTGAGAAACATGCCCCAGCCGCCATGTGCAGTGTATCAATTCAAACGTGTTCTACGTGGAATAAAGTGTTCAGGATCAGCTTTGCACTGCTAAACGAAAGCGCCGTAAAGCAAAGAGGCTATGGCTTTCCATCAAAATCACTATTCATAACAAATCTATAAAGCCTTAAGAAGAACGTCACAAACATAGTCAATTTAGCCAAATTACTCCACTACAGTACTAAGGTCATGGAGAGTTTCAGCTGCAAAGACCTCTTCGAGATAACTAACTAATATAAAGGACTCAACCACTTCTAATCACCTTCTCTCCAGTAGACCTTCCGAAACTATTTGCAAATTCCTTCCGTGACAATGTACAAACCATCAGAGATAAGCGTGACAACACATATTCATTTGACTCGTCGTCACCATACAGTACGATACAGAATTCATCGACAACCGTTAGGAACATTTGAACCTGTCTCTACGGATTTAGTACGCAAAATCGTGATGAAGAGTGCACCATAGTCATGTGACCTTGATCCAATTCCAACATCACAGCACCATATTGTCTTCACTAACTGATGTTGTTAGAATATCTCTCTCTCTCATCTCGGTAATTCCCATCATGTTTCAAAACTGCCATCGTAAAGCCTCTGCTGAAGAAACCAACGCTTGACCATGACGATTTAAAGAACTGCCGCCCAGTTTCTAATCTCCAGTTCATATAAAAAAACCTTAGACAAAGTTGTTCTAACCCAACTTGTATCTCATTCGAATTAAAACAGTCTTTTCAGCAATGTACAGTCTACATATCGCCCTTGCCCTGTTCTGAACGTATTTAATGGCATTCTCTCTGCTTTGGATAGTAGAGAGATTACAGTCCCCACACTTCTTGATTGGTCTGCGGTATTTGACACAATAGACCATGATATATTACTTCACCGTACCAAGCGTGTATTTGGCATTCATAATACAGCCTTACAGTGGTTGAAGTCCTACTTAGTGAACAGGACACAAATGATATGTGCAAACTGAATACACTCCAGCCCAGTTGCCTTATGTTGTGGTGTTCTGCAGGGGTCTGTGCTTGGGCTTGTTTTTATTCATTCTATAGACTCAGCTGCTCTCAAGTGTCATGTATCGTCACCCAGTGTCTCGCCAATTGTACGCTGATGACACCCAAATATTCAAGTCTGGACACCCAACTGAAGCTGATGCTGCCATCCAAGGAGTTGAGTGTGTATGTCTGATGTAAAATCATGGATGACATGTAACAAGCTGCAAATGAGTGATGATGAAACGGAGCCCATTTTGATCACAACACATACAATTTTTCATTCACATCATTTATCTCAAACAATGAATATCAGCGACACCAAAGTTAAATTCACAGTCAGTACGAAACTTAGCTGTTACACTGGACATTATTCTCACATTGCACCAACATCTCATAAACAAAGCTGCATATCTTGAGCTGAGACGCATCAGTTTCATTCGCAAATAGTTTTCATTTGATGCCACCTAAAGGTTCGTGTTCATTAGTACTTTCAGGCTGGATTATTGTAACTCAAGTCTGTCTGGTTTGTCTCAATATCTACTCCAGAAAGTTCAAAAAGTTCAAAACACAGCTGCTGGAACCATCCTACATTGGTTATCCATTCGATCCAGAATTAAACACAAACTTTGTTCTCCGTGCTACGTTTCATGGACGGACTTTAGTCCAGCATACAGATCCGGCTTCAACCATGTATACACACTATCGAAATACCTACGCTCCTTCACTGACAATCGTATACTCATTATTCTCACTATCAAAACGAAGTCATTTGGACAACGTTCTTTTGCATACCAGTGCCCGACAACGTGGAATGAATTTTCCATTGAAATAAGACATACAAGGACACAGTGATCCCTTTCACGAGTGCTCTTAAAACTCACCTTTCTCGACTGCAAGAACAAACTTAAAGACCTAATAAAGTTTCCTACCTTAAATAATTTCTGCATTGTTTCCCAATATCACGGTTTTTGTTGTTTGGTTTCTGTAGGTATATCATTAAAGATGTTGTGTTTGTGTGTGTGTGTGTGTGTGTGTGTGTGTGTGTGTGTGTGTGTGTGTGTGTGTGTGTGGGTGTGTAATTACTTACAAAGAGAAACATGTACGATTATATAGAAAGAGCGACTAGCATAAAACAATTAACATTAAAATGGAAAACAATATTAAAATGATTGTACAAAGAAGTCGAATGACATGGTTTAAACTCATAAAATATAACAGCAACAATATACAGAAGCAAAAAAGACTATATGCCTAGAATGTGGCCTAAAACTGCCACCCTGCTTCTGTCCACAATACAATGCGAATTACCGTATGTTATACACAATATATATGACATATGTTATATATGACAGTTTAGTTTATCAATGTGTGGCTTTTATATATAAACCGACCAATCTAGCGTGCAATCTGCGCATTTAAACTCCTTCATTGTCCCCTGTAATTCAAGTGATCAATAAATGGACCAACACAATACACACACACCGTCTCGTATCGTTTCTTGTTATGGACAACCACACCCACATTTTGTTTCAGTATATACGGATTGCGCGCTGATTAATTATAAAGAGGTAACGGTTACATATATTAGTGTCACGTGATGTTCACGAGCAGCCCGCACACAGGTCAGTAAATGTTTATTGTGCCGCTTTTATTCAGTCCTTAGTCTAGGCTAATTCCTAATTGAAAAAGGAACCGAAGAGAAAATGGATTTGGAAAAAAGATTTAGGACAATTCCAGGACATCCGAACTTGGATTTGGAATGTATTCGGCGTGAAATTGTTTTCATGTTCTTGCATAAAAATGCTTGTGCAGCCGTGTTGGACGATATGTTTCGATGTGGCTGCAGTATCCATCATAACAATATTTAATTAAATGAGCCACTGATGGTTCCTGTGTTGCTATATTAATATTTTTACCAGGCTGTATGCAAAACCAAATGACTCTAGCATGCGCAGCTTGTGTATAAACTGAAAACATGCAATCCTCTCAGGCTTTCTATAAGCACATACAAAAAATGTTTTCCACGTAGTTGAAATGGAAGATTCTCTCTTGCGCAAACACAGCTTATTCGTACACAGCGTATTCGTACACAACGTACACAGCGTATTCGTACATAGCGTATTCGTACACAGCTTATTCGTACACAGCGTATTCGTACACAACGTATACAGCGTATTCGTACACAGCGTATTCGTACACAGCGTTAGAAATGTCGATGCATCTAAAGTGGATTTTCAAACTCGTCTGATCCACAGTAACCAATGTGTATTCTCTTGTGAATGTCAATCAAAATTTCTGAATATATCATAGTGATCGTCATTCTGGTGATATAATAATCCGTTTTTCATTGGCTTGTCAGGAGCAATCAATGCCCAAGAGCGGATTAATTATAAGCATTGTGCTTGATGTTAGGGATACTTTATAAACTGCATCAACAAATTTAAAAGTGTCTGTTTATTTGATTGTTTGTTTTCATCCGATAATATACTCATTGCACTTGAATTTTTGTATCAACGTTTGCTGAATACATGTATTGAAACATATTTTGCGCTCAGGCCTCAACAAACCTTTCCACATTAAGAGAAAACTTCACACACTAATATTTACACAAACATAAACAGACATGGATGAGCCCGTTATCGACAGATGAACGTTCAGCAGAAAAAGTAGAAATTATTGAAAATCCAAAACACCAATTCCAATAATCTTAAGTGAGAGATAATGCCCCATGTCATATTCATTCCGAGCAAAATTTGCTTTAGGTTCGAACGATATTTTATACATTTTCGTGTGCGGTTTACAGTCCCGGATTACCCATTAGGCAGAGTAGGCAACTGCCTATGGGCCCCGCGACTTTTATGGGCCCCATTAGGGGCCCCCAGGGGCCCCCATGAGACCGTGACCGTGGGTCTGGGGCCCCAAAAGTTTGACTGCCTATGGGCCTCCACGGTGCTTAATCCGGCGCTGGCGGTTTAACTCCATTTTTAACTGTATGATATGTACATGGTTGCATATTTATTTGATGAAAACATTGCCAGAGAAGATCCCGGAAAAAAAATAAAAACCAAGAGGTGAGAAAGAGATAGGTGAAAAATTTCATCAAAAAGATACACACACACACACACACACATATATATATAAATATATATATATATATATATATATATATATATATATATATATATATATATATATATATATATGTGTGTGGAGAGAGAGAGAGAGAGAGAGAGAGAGAGAGAGAGAGAGAGAGAGAGAGAGAGAGAGAGAGAGAGAGGAATCCCGCATAACATCACATTATCAAGGTCATAAGTTAAAAATTAAAATGCAAATAATTGATCTTGTTGATTTTCGGAAGACGTCTTTCATAAAATGAAACGAGCATGTTCCGGTAAACGGACTACATTGTCATTATGCTATGGTTACAACAATAATAGTATTGATTCAAAACTACCTTAATTCAAAAATGTATAATGTTTTAGTCTCAACACAATCCTGAAACCTGCACTGCACTGTCAAAACATGAATATATTCACACAGACACGCGTATTCGACCATATGTACTTGTATTTTCTATAGAACAATGGATCATATAAGGGGTAACCTCAACCATAAGTATTCGTATTTCCTATAGAACCATGAGTCTTTAGCAATTTGAGAAGAGCGGAGTATGAACGTAACTTATTGAATCTTTTATTTTCTTCTCACTATTTCCGCCCTAAAATATTGTAATAAAACTACCGTAAAATTTTACATCAACGTTTATTTGTATTTATTATCTTAAACCAGATTCCATAAAATGGCAGTAAAGCATCACATCAGACTACAAAATAAATAAAGGAGACCCATTTGCTTTGCCATTTTTATATACTTAAAAATAAAGGCATGAACATTTTGCCACATTAAAATGTCGAAAACAGAGAATGTTCAGAAAACGTATAGCATACTTATTCAAGTGATACATATATTATAAAATATGTACGAAATATACAAAGCAGGTATAAAAAGATGTTGTGATAATGCTTGCAACCCCTGCAGCCCGGCTATGTAATGATCAAAATGATTATTGGAAGAAAGCCAACTAAGTATCTTGTTTTGTGCATATTAAAATAATTATATGGTTTTACCTTTCCATTCGTTCCATCGAGTAAAGTAACAACTCCGTCTTCTATTGCTCCCTTTAAGAAGGATAATGTCTTGTTTTGTTAATCCACTTTACAAAGTCTTGTGAAAGCCTAGGTGAATAGCGTTCAGATACATTATTTTATAGAACAATTTAATTCAAACATTCATTCTGAATGATTCCCACTTTTCTTTGTTGATGCAAGTTGTAAAAGGAAGTATTTCTCTTCACACAACACTTTTACGTAAATTAAACACTAACTTGATGTCCAAGCATTACATCAAAAATGAAGTCATGAAATCTCTGAATTGTACGTAACATGTGGTTCATACAGGTTATATATAAGAAAGTCGATGTTTTAAGGCGTTAATTGCCAGCCATCCTCTGTGTGTTTTGAAGCTGCAGAGAAAAGACATCTAGCATAACTAACCATCGTCTTCTCAGTGTTCCCTCAACTCGGTAACATACAGTGAATGGAAACTTGTATACGCACGGTTTCGATTATTTGCTCGCTCCGATGGGCGAGTCATTGAGTGATGGTTATTTCGCTTAACGCTCATCCACTGATAATCAGTGCAGACCTTACAAGAGGGCTTTTGTGGAGAGCAGCGGCAAGGTGTTCACTGTGCACGTGTTCGATCCAGAGTTCGAACTACGTTCCTGTATGTAGAATGATAGTTGGTGGCCTGTGCAAGGTCGGTTATTTCCTAAACGTTCTCCGAGCTCGTTCACAATGAAATACCACAACATATCATCATGGGAGCACTCGGGGGTGGGGGGGTGGGGGGCATTAGATTAAGCTGGAAGAATATGTGCAGCGAAACAATTTTTAAAAAATCATGTTTACGTTTGACAAAATATGGAAGTTCTTCGATTTCAGTTTTATATTTTAAATTGTTTGAAGTAATGGCAAAACATCTATCATTTATTCTTTATAAACATGATATAGCAAAACTGTATATACATTTGGAATATATTACATACAACAATAATAACTGGAAAATTTATACGGTATGGCCTGCTTTTATAACCTTTAAAGTACCACATATGAAAATGAAGTCCTTCTTGAACAGAGAGCTTAAGACTTGGATTTTGTTTTCGTTTTAAATTAAAATAGAATTTGTTGATCTGTCAAGCTGCATAATAATTGTTAGTACAGATTTAAAGATTTTAAGCAGATTTAAAGATTTGGACAGCATAAAGAGATAATATAAAGTCATGTTGCCAAGTTTTTGCAAAGACAGATTTTATTAAAGAGTAGCCACACGCACGCACGCACGTACACACACACATCGCTGGAACGCGCACTCAAATATTAATTTTTAATTTTGTTTCTACACGGTAATGAACAATCTAACTTAATTGCAAGACAGATGATAATATTCTTGAACTCTGACCCGCTGTAGTCAGAAGATGCATACTGTTTCTAACGACAGACAAACAAATAAGTAACAGTATCTCGAACATTTAAGTTAGATAAAATTTACATTTTGTCTCAAATGTATCTTTTATTTTTGTATATGTCGTTAGAGTTGAAAAACCTTTAGATTTCAGACAGAATACATTATATCGTATCAAACGAAAGTCTAAAACGTTGTCTTTTTTAACGTTGACAGATTTTCCTTAAAGAAATTAATTGAAATTTAGATGCAATCCTCAGATTATACCTCATGAAGCTTAGCTGCTAACAATTTAACAAATTTCTTTTCTTCATAAGAAACGTCACGTAAAGTAATAAGTTGAGACATATAAACGTTTTCATATGACAATAAATATCTTAGGATATCATGGTTCTTTTTTAAGCTTTCGATCAAGATTTCTATTTTAGACCTGTGTACAATTGAAAGGTTACGTAAGACTTGATATGAACGAAATATGCCTTCCCATAAAGTATTTGTTTCTGAGCGTGTGATGAATTAAACTGTTTCTTTCATGACTCTACATAAACTATGGTCTATAGGAATTGCATCTAATGTTGTATCTGTTAGGTAATCAAATGAAATTGATTAAAAAGCTAGTATTCTATAGTTTCTTACGACACCCATGTTTTCCATGGCTTCTGTTTATCCTTTCTAAAATGCCATTAAATCAAGAGAAACTATGTATAGACTTTCTTCACAAGAGGTTGTGGGGGGGGGGGGGGGTCGATCCTGACATTTTTGCCTGTCAAAGACCACTAGATTGTCACCGTGTTTACCTTGTAGTAGATGTTGTGACCACTAGAACCTGGGGTAATATTGTCTTTACACAAAGGAAACGAAAACGTAACTACTTCCAAAAGTAAGATAAAAATGCTCACTTTTTCGAATGTGTCGTTTACTCACCGCATGTGTTGATCGGAATTATATAATTCTAGTATGTCTGACTTAATGCGATGTTTTTGTAACAACGTTGAAAACATCAGTTTGGTCTACCGTTTAACGGTTCGGAGCATACTTCAACGCTAATTCATGGCGAACTTGTGTTACGTATATCTAATTTAATTCATATTTATTTAATTAAATTTTATTTTTCTTCATTCTGTTTTGTATTGCATTGTTTGTTATTATAATGTAATTTTGTTAACGTGATTTGGCATCTTTTGTTTTTAGAAAATTCAGTTTGAACTGTATCTATTTTTAAAAAGCAAATAATAATAACGCTGTTTCTATTTTTGATCTACATCCTGACCTTAATTCAACATTAGAAACAGCCACGTAAACAATTTTTTTTTAATTTTATTGTGAGGATAATAAGAGAAAGACAGAGACTCTATCAGATACGTGACCCTAGACTTTTAAATACTTTTGGCGAAGTAAACAACTATGTTCATTGTTTTATTCTTAGAGTACAATGAATAATTTTTGTCAGGGTCATGTTAGGGGTATGTGATGAAAACATTATGACGCGACTCTCATCGGGATACTATTCTGTGTTTCAAATTACTGTTTAACCTTTGTCTTCGATATATAATCTCAGTTGGGCTTAAAATCACTTGATGTCAAGTCGTTTTCTTCTGCTGCAGACAGTTTTTGAGTTATATGTTCAATTTACTTTGGATTACTTGGGTTTTCAAAGAACATTTCGTTTTTCTGGAAATATTTGAGTGATAACACTGAAGTTTTAGACAAAGACATTTCTTGAACATTTTGTTCCTCGGATTTCCAACACAGGAGTGTTATTTCTTGTCTTTTTACAAAGGAACTGTAGACCACAACACTTTACAGCATAGGTCATCGTCTTCCATCTTGTCTTTTCATCGGGACTCAAACTTGAATTCATTAGAATATTTCATTACTAGGACTTTTGAAATATAGTTCGTGGACTATTCTTGGAATTTATTTTCGATTTGATTCTTAAAACTATAAGTTAATTTTATATTTTTCCATTGTTGTTCCAGGGATTTTCAGCTTTTTGTAATAAGACAGATGTCCTTGAATGCCAGATGTCAAAGAACGGATTTTGAGATTTTTTTAAAAAGACAGATGTACTAGTATGACATTTTTTATAAAGACAGATGTACTTGAATGACAGATGTCATCTAAAGGAGTTTGAGATTTTGAGATTTTGTAAGAAGACAGATATCCTTGAATGCAAATGTCATTAAAATAATTTTGAGATTGTTTTAAGATGACAGATGTACTTGTATGCAAATGTCATTAAAATAATTTTGAGATTGTTTTAAGATGACAGATGTACTTGTATGCAAATGTCATTAAAATAATTTTTTGATTGTTTTAAGATGACAGATGTACTTGTATGCAAATGTCATTAAAATAATTTTTTGATTGTTTTAAGATGACAGATGTACTTGAATGCAAATGTCATTAAAATAATTTTGAGATTGTTTTAAGATGACAGATGTACTTGTATACAAATGTCATTAAAGTAATTTTAGATTGTTTTAAGATGACAGATGTACTTGTATGCCAGATGTAGTTAAATCTAATTTAATGCTTTGCAATGTGTCTGCGGAAGCACTTATTCAGTTCACTTCTCACCTTATTCTAAATTTAGAATGGTTCCATTACTGTTTCCTCTCGTCCAGTCTCAAAATTCCTTATCGTATTAGAATTTTTTAGCAAATGAATTTTATATATGAAACTGTCTTATAACATATGATTATCTTATAACAGCCTTATTACACTGACATGTGATTTATGACCTATGACAACTGACATGTGACTAATTACCTATGACGACTGACATGTGACTAATTACCTATGACAACTGACATGTGACTAATTACCTATGACGACTGACATGTGCCTAATTACCTATGACAACTGACATGTGACTAATTACCTATGACGACTGACATGTGACTAATTACCTATGACGACTGACATGTGACTAATGACCAATGACGACTGACATGTAACAAATGACATATGCCAGCTAGCATATAGTTAATGACAAGACATATTAAAGAAAAACATCTGAATTATCTTTAAAGTATTATATATTGATGAATATATATTAACATTGGTTAAAGCTGGCCTCAATTTTAAGTTTGCATATTTAATATTTATCATATTCCTTGATTTCCAATAATATATTTTTACAGAACATTCAGCAAGTATAAAAAATTAAATACAAAAATTATATCTTTCTTGACATTTCTTTTTAACTGATAAAATATTTAGGATTTACTCAAAACTAAAACATTCTTAAGCTCTGTTTTCAACAATAATATTTCAAGATATGCAATTTAATAATACGCTTGCCACTGAATGATGATCTTGTGCTGATATTATCTAAGGTGCTTAAATAGTTATTAATTATTGTTATTATTATTATTATTAGTAGTAGTAGTAGTAGTAGTAGTAGTAGAAGTAGTAGTAGTAGTAGTGGTAGTAGTAGTAATAGTGTTATTATTATTATTAGTAGTAGTAGTAGTGTAGTACTAGTAGTAGTGTAGTAGTATTGTTATTATTATTATTATTATTATTATTATTATTATTATTATTACCTTTGGTGGTGGTGGTGGTAGACCGATCTGGTGGCAAAAGTGATTAGATCTTCAGCCTGGGAAGCGGGAGTCGGGAGTCATACCAAGACATATAAAAATAGAAATAGCAGCTGCATCGCATGGCGCTCAGCATTAAGGGTTAGTGTTAAGAATGGTCAGCCTGATGTCAGGACAATGTGACTGGGAGGGACTTGATGCTACCTGTTTGTGGCATGAGTGCCCCAGTGTTCGACATCACTATAAGCTTCCACACTGCTGACATCCGAGCGATATGTCAGAACAATTTTTAAGCTAAGTTAATGAAATTCCAATGGATATGTTGTTGCTGTTGGTTTTAAGTATTCAAAACTTACGATAGTTTTAACCCCACAAACTGTCTCTCTCTCTCTCTCTCTCTCTCTCTCTCTCTCTCTCTCTCTCTCTCTCTCTCTCTCTCTCTCTCTCTCTCTCTCTCTCTCTCTCTTTTAAAATCACATCTTACAACGCCCTCAAGGCAATAGTTGGTAACTAGATTTCCACAATGAATTCGAAAATTCAAACCATTAACTGCAATACAATCTATTGAATATCTTTTAGCCAATAATTTGTTCAAAATAAAAAAGTCGTATAATACCAGCTACAAATCAATCTAACAAGCTATCAGCAAATTAGTTTGAACCACCGTATTGTAGAATTTCTAAATTACCTATTAATCAAACCTAGCTACTAACGGCATGTATAAATACCACACAGCCTTGTAATTTTCTCTGCTACGAACAATCGGTATGTACAAAAGTGTATTCGAATCTTCAATTTTTACTATCTTAACAGGTGCGTTCCGAAAAGAAAGAAGACATTACATCGCTGTGGAAACCATATGCACGTTCAGAGTTGCATCCGATGAGACAAGAAGACACACATAAAAGACGCAGACAGACAAGACACATACAAACAAGACACAGACAAGAACACACGCATACAAGAATACAGACATATACAAGACACACACAGACACACACGTGCAATACACACAGACAATAATACACATACAACACACACAGACAAGAACACACACACACACACAGAAGACACACAGAGAAGAACAAACACGTAGAAGACACACACAGAAGAATACACACATTCAAGACACACAGACAAGAACACATATAAAAGACACATACAGACAACAACACACACACACAGATACAAGACACACATACAAGAACACACACGAGACATACACATACAAGAATACATACATACAAGACACACACAGACAATAACACACACACACACACACATACAGTAAACACAGAGACCTGAACACGCAAAGAGAAGAACACACATACAGGATACATACACCAGAAATCACGCATACAAGAACACATACATACAAGACACACAGACAAGAACACATACAGAAAGACATGCATAGACAAGAATACACACATAAAAGATACACACATACAATAGCACACACATAGCAGACAAACACAACAGAACACAGTCAAGACACGCACAGACAAGAACACACATATAGAAGACAGTTACAGACAAGAACACACATATAGAAGACAGTTACAGAAAAGAACACACAAAAATACACTTACAGGGAAGAACACACACACATACAAGACACACACAGACACGAACGCAGATATAATAACAAACACAATGAAAACACACAAAGAAGTTCACACACATTCAAGACACACAGAAAAGAACAGACCATACAAGACAATATATACAAGAACACACACACACACATACAAGGTACACAGAGAAAAAAATAACCATACAAGAGGGTACACAGAGAAAAAAACACACATACAAGACCACACAGACAAGCATGCACACTTATAAGAGACACACATATAGGAACACAAAACCAGAGAGGAATACTCAGAGAAGAACAAACACATACAGGATACACCCAGACAAGAAACAACATGCACAAGAGACACACAGACACGACAAACACAGACAATAATACAAGGCAAGCCGCACATACAATAATACACACACATAGAAGATGCACACATACAAAAGCACACACGCATAGAAGACACACTCAAGAAACACAGAGACATGACCACACATATACAAGACACATACAGATAAGAACACACACAGACAAAACACACACATATAATAGCACACATAGAAGAGACACACTGAATAAATAACACATTCAAGACACACACACACAGACAAGATATACAAGACACACAGATGCAAGAACAGACATATACAAGACGATACAGACAAGAACATACACTCAAGACAGTATAGACAAGAACACACATATAAAAGCTACAAGAGACAAGAACACACACATACAATAATACACACACACACACACACAAGACAGACATATACAAGAAAACAAACATACATAACACACACACACACATACAATAACACGCAGAGAGAAGAACACACACATACAGGATACACACAGACAAGAATACACACGTACTAGAGACACAGACAAGTCACACACATACAAGAAAACAATACAAGACGCACATACAATAATACACACGCATAGAAGACACACACATACAAAAGTACACATACATAGACGACACCCACAGCAGAACACACATATTGAAGATACGTACAGACAAGAAAACACACAGACAAGACACACACAGAGAAGACAAGAACGCACACACAACCAAGACACACACACAGACAAAAACACACATAGAAGACATACACATTCAAGACACACAGAGACATAAACGCACCCATACAAGACACACACAGACAAACAAACACACACATACAAGACACCCACATATAATAATAGACATAGAAGACTAACACAGATTAACACACACATTCAAGACACAGAGACATAAACGCACACATACAAGACACACACAGACAAACAAACACACACATACAAAACACCCACATATAATAACACACATAGAAGACACACCCAGATTAACATACACATTCAAGACACACAGAGACATAAACGCACACATTCAAGACACACACAGACAAGAACATACACATACAAGACACACAGAGACATGAACGCACACATACAGTACACACAGAGACAAGAAGATGCACATACAATACGCACACAGACAAGAACACACACATACGAGACACACATACAATGCACACAGACAGAACACACACATACAAGATTCAAGCAGACAAGAACGCACATTAAAGACGTACACAGATGCGCTTTCTTTCTAAGATAACATAACACAAAAGCTACAAGTTCACATTTACATTTAGTGGATTGCACAGACAACAGTAGCGCTGACAAAACTGAAGCCCATCCGGAATGACAAGAACACCTCACTCACTTCACAGGTCAGACTGAAGCACTCACTGGTAATCTCCATATTTCACTAGGCCTGTGAATCATGGAGAAAAAAAATCTGACTTAGAAAAAAGGATACAGGCCACAGAGATGAGATTTTTCCAAATGATCCTCAGCATCACATGCAAAGACCATGTCACCAATGAAGTAATATGGCAAAGGAACAGACAAGCCATTGGGTCTTTGGAAGATCTTCTGATAACAGTGCAAACACTTAAACTGCAGTGGTATGGGTATGTCTCACAATCATCAGGACTTGCCTAGACAATCCTGCAAGACACTGAATAAGGAAGAAGAAAGAGAGGCAGGCAGAGAAAGAGATGGGAAGATAACATTCGAGAGTGGACAGGCTTGAATTTAGTGACTCACTAATAAAGGCGGAAAATCGAGAGAAAAGGAGGACGCTGTTTCTTCAGTCTTGCGCGGCGCCCCAACGGTCTACCAGACTACTGGACTGATGATGATGATGATGATGATGATGATGATGATGATGATGATGGAGCAGTATACGCCAGCACATGGAATCATCCCCTTTCAGGCACTCAACGCTATTATGGGCGTTGGGTTAAAACTAGCTACAGGCTTGAGCCTTCGAGCGGCCGAGAAAAGTTTAACCTTTCTCTTAGTGTGGGATAATAATAATGAAGAACTACAAGACACGGGGAATCTCAAGTACAGGAGAAATATGGGAAGAGGACGGCAACAGCAGCAGAGAAAGATCCAACTGGACCGAGAAATCACCCCACCCCCACAACAAAGAACCATTGAGGAACCTGCCTCTACACCCCCTGAAAAGAGGGGTACTGTACAGGAGGATGAAATAAAGGCCCTCAGGGATCAAATGGCTCAATTAGCCAATCAACTTCAGGCTCTCTTTGCGGTACAAACGGAGGAGGGTGCCACGTCGCCGCCACAGCCTGAACCGACACCACCAACAACAACAACACCCCCACTCCCACCAAAAAAAGGGGAAGACAAGAAAGGGAAGGAAAAGACAAGTACGCCAGCCCTAAAGCAGACTCCAAGTTTGGCAATAAACTTGGAGAAAATTCTCAATGATTCCTCGTATGCAGAAAGATTTATGTCGCCTGTGAAGTCAGTGTGCATGCCAAAGAAGACCAAGGACGAACTCATGGGAAAACTTTGCAGTGATCTGGGACTCGATGAGTTGATCAGTGACAAGAAGAAGCCGTAAACTTTGTAAATGCCATAACTTACATCGGCTTCAGGTCACTTTAAACTTTACCACCCAGAATGGCCCAATGGAACTTCGCACTAAAGATAATGACGCACTACTACAACGACATTTTCGAAAGGCGGCCAATTCATCACATCTTTGACGCAGCGCAGCACATAGCCTCCCTCCACGGAGTATACTTCCCTCCAAGAATAACCAGGGAGGAAGAATAAACTGCTGCTTACATTGCCGAAAGAGAGGAACATTCTGCAATACTGCTATACAGCTATCTAAGGGCTAGCCATATTGCCATTTATGTTATTGAGCTCTCACTTGGTACGAGAACTCTATTCGAACAAGCTCTTTTGAGAAATCTGGCTCGATCAATTTTGAACCAACCTCTCAAAATTTACAATTTATCCAACATAACAGTGACAAAACTACATATGTCGCTTAGACATTTTAGAACACAATTCGTTATTGACTTATTTCATGTACAGTATGTAATAGAATTTTGGTGTGTTAGGAGATAGGAAAATTCTACAACTTTTTTGAATTTTATTTAATTACACAGGTGGCTTACACAACATTGGTATTTTTAGTCCAATAGTAAAACTGTACTGAATTTGAAATAAGCATGGCTAGGGCGTTTCAAGGCCTACAACATCCATAGGCTGGCTTTCCGGGATTTTTTCCTTCTCTTCCACGACCAGTACCTCTCAACATGACGATATGAGAAAACTATTTTTCTCTCGTCATTATTTGGTACCATTGCACCTCTAGTATCTTCCCGCCGATTGGTTGACAGGGTTGAGTGTGTGTTGGGTCTATTCCCGCTCACCCAAGTCTTTCATTCATGTTGATAGTCCCTCAATAGGGACGCGGCATGACGACCAAATTAATTAGCACACTATGTGCGCATAAAACGCCAGTGGGGATGTGGCACCATTCCTTACCTCAAGGGATTAATCCTATAGCCAGCTTTGCTGGCATTAAACAGTACCAAATGTCTCTTCGTAGACGAGTGCACTATAATTAAACTACTACTACTACTACTACTACTACTACTACTACTACTACTACTACTACTACTACTACTGATGATGATGATGATGATGATGATGATGATGATGATGATGATGATGATGATCTTTTTGAGGAATTCTGTATGTCCATGTATTCAATTATAGTTTGATTTCGTTGTGATCAAATGTTATACAAATTTAGGCAAGGATTATTTCGACAAAAGTTGATAATTAGATATTTCGTTTCGCTGAAACCAACTTTATAATACGAATCAGTACCGAAATGCATCCCTGATACCCAGTCTAATTCTCTAGATTATATGGTATTTGACGATCAAGCCCAGCAAAACATTATGGTTGTTTTCGGTTTTTACTAGTACTTATAAAACAGGGAAGGGCTCAAAGTGGACATGTGTGCAACTGCAAATATAATAGTAACAATTTTGCCATAGCTCTATTTAACCTTTATGGTTTTATTGTTTGGTATGATGGAAGCAACATAATAATAATAATAATAATAATAATAATAATAATAATAATAATAATAATAATAATAATAATAATAATGATAAGTATTATTATTATAGTAGTAGTAGTAGTATTTTTAGTAGTAGTTGTAGTAATAGTAGCAGTATTAATAGAAATGATAATAATGTTAATAATAATAATAATAATAATAATAATAATAATAATAATAATAATTAATGAAAAGTTTAAAATGAAATAAACAGCATGAAACATAATTTATATTTTGAAGGTTATGAAAGAAATCACAAGGTCAATAGCTACAACTTCCATGGTGAATACGGTATCCTGTTTCGTCTTTGTTCGTTATTAATGTTGTACAGCACAGCAAATTGTTCTCGCTGTGTCCATAGGCAAGCAAACAGACCAAGTGGCTTTTACAACATCAAATTGGTAATCTTCTTGCGTCGACTTTTTCTTATTCTAGTTATTGCTACCAGACGAAGAAGTAATTAAACCTTAAATAGGAATCGGAGAGTGATTTAGTTCCCCAGTTGTGTGAAAGATAGAGAGAAGTAAGTACGAAGGCAAGACAAAATGCGTTATGTGTTTTACATAAATCAGTGTACAGTGCACGTGAAGCAGTGGCCTTACCCCTGAACCCCCCCCCCCCCCCGTAAAGGTTACAGACAGTATAACGTTTTGTGGTGGTGTGGTGGTTAGCATACAGAACTCGCGAACAAATGGGTGCATGTTCGAATCCTACCACTAAGTCCGACTGGGTTGGTTACTGTGGCGTGTTGTCCTTGGGTAGACACTTCACTTGTTGTTGGGCCGCAAAAACACATAACCAACATAAAAACATGCTCATAAAACGCAATCCGCTTTTAATTCATTGATCTATGTACAAATCCATCAAATCATTCGTAATAAAGATTAGGTACCAAACGCAGTAAATGTTTTCAACTACACTATCTTAGGCCAGCCTATCCATGCTTTCCGTACACACTTCGCCAGTACAACTGCATCACATTTGTCATCATAGCAACATAAATGGTAACTACAGAGTCCCATCGTATTCATTCAATTCTGTAATTTACCACTTTCTTACCGTAAATACTGCGACTGCAGTCACACCACTTGTGTACACCACTAGATTTTAATAGGGACTATGAAACGAAAAACTCATTCGGTTTTGACCTGAAGTTACTAAAAGTGAACATTAGCATCATTGGAACTCACGAAAACCTTACTCCGTGACGTTTTCTCCTGTCAACTGCACCAATTTCTAATAATCAAACAAGAAATCAAAAAAATCTAAGGATTCTTTAAAACGTGTTGCTATAACCAGATGTTCATACTCAAAATGTATTCAATTATTTAATAAGAATTCACCAAAAATTATTGCAAAAAATCTTCTTTATGCAATTATTTTTATGATGGGGGGGGGGTCGTATGTTTTTTATGTAAATAATATTACGTTTTTTGCAAACAAAATTTCATATAAATAATATTACGTTTTTTGCAAACAAAATTTCATATACATGTATATTAATACATGGAACTGCATATATAGACCGACAATGTTGTTAGCACTCCCTGTGATCCATAATGTTGTTCTCTTTCACAGTTCCTTTGCGATTGTTTGGATTGCACAAGACAGGCAGCTGTTAATCTGATTTTCTCTTTGTCAATATCGGTATTGAAATTTTGATACATTCTGGGTGAAGGAATTCTTTCCGCAAGTGAAAGGTTCTTAATTTTCAACTGAAGTAGCTTGCATAGTTCACACTAAACTGTCTGCTCTTTAAGTTGCATTTCTGACATGTTCATTATCTCGGCTGCGGGATAACATATTAACATGCGGTCGTGACCTCATGTCTAGAGATGCTATTGAATCAATGTTCCATGGTCTTGCTGAACTAATGTAAAATATTAGCAAAGGCATAACTAATAGACGGAGTCTGACGAGCCGTTCATTAATACATATTATTGGGACACCTTTTGATGCAGTGTCTGACACATCATCCAATTAACCCTGACGCAGACAAGCGAACCTTAGCTGTCATATACTATGTAAAAAGGAAAATTAAAAAAAATACTAATTTCAACGTTATTAGCCTAAGACATTAATCCCTGCTTAATGGGTTTGATCTGTGTAGAGAACAAGAAATAGAATTTTGACAGTTCAGTTGTGTTCTCATTCATCATCGAAATTTTCATTAAATTCTGGATTACAATGTCTTGACCTTGTAAATATTTTAATGAAGTATCTCGCCACCACGTCTTTGAATGCAAGCGCTGTTTCATACATTTCATTATTACTACGTCCTCAATACCTTGTTAGGGGTTAAAGGTAAACCTGATTATTATTTATTACAATCGGGAATAATAATTTGTTAGACTTTTACGTGCACTCCGAAGACTTGAGGCACATTCTGTCAATGGAGACTGCTCTGGCAGGGTCGTCATTTCAAATTTTTGAAGGGGTGAGGGTGGGGTAAAACATCAAAGGATTGTTAATGTTCGTATATAGCATAGAACAATTTTCAGCACATGCAAATTCAGGTAAGGGAGCCCCTCCCCCACCCCCCACACCCGACGTGTCATTTGCTCAGGTGGCATAATTGTTAGATGGTTAGTTAGTCCACCTCAGATTAGGGAAGTCGTGAGTTCGAACCCAGACCAAGTCATACCAAAAGACATAAAAATGATACTAGCAGTCACCTTGCTTGGTGCTTAGCATTAAGAAGGTAGTGGTAGGATTGGTCGGCCTGGTATCAGGATAATGTGACTAGATCAAGAATGAGGTCACATGTCTGAGGCATAATGTCTCTGTATTTGACATCGCTTTACTTATATAATTGCAACAGCCTTGTATCAAATAAGAGATCAATAAAAAGTCAATCACCTGTATATCTCTTAAATATTTGGACTATAAAAAAAATCTTTGAAAAGAGGCGTATATATTCAATATCTGTGTGTTTACATGTAATTTTTAACAGTTATATGACATCAAGTACGCTATATCTCCCCCCCCCCCCCCCCCCCCCGGTTGTATTCCAGACATCAATGAATAGCAAAATATTGATGTTTTGGCAATTGATAGTTGATAATTTCAGATTCCGCTCGTGAAAAGCGTAATTTATATTGGATGAATCAATATGACTTGGAAATCGTATTTAAATCCCCTATTTTGCAGCCAAGCAATTAACAGGGAAATATGAATTAAATTTTATACTGTAAAATTGTAATGATGTGGGAAATTTGTCATGCTTCAGTCTATATAATATCTCTCTGTCTCTTTTTGTCTGTTAGTGTATTTCTATATGTCCTAAGTCGAGGAGAGGGCACAAGATCAGAAATTATAAGCTAATTTCACGAAGGGAGGTTTGGATAGTGATTTTGAGCCGTCACACACTTCACGCTCTGTATTGATTGTTGTCTTACTTCATCAATGATATGTACAACTCTCTCTCTCTCTCTCTCTCTCTCTCTCTCTCTCTCTCTCTCTCTCTCTCTCTCTCTCTCTCTCTCTCTCTCTCTCTCTCTCTCTCTCACACATACACACCACACACAATCACACACACATACATACGTACACACACACACATATACATACATACATGCACACATACATACATACATACATACAGACAGACAGACAGACAGACAGACAGACAGACAGACAGACATACATACATACATACATACATACATACATACATACATACATACATACACCAAAGCATTTTGGGATCCGGCAAATTATATCTGAATTTCCTGTAAAATCGAGAGCTTTTGCATATTGAGACAACAGACACCCACTTGTTTAGCCCCCTTCAAGTTATTTTTCGGGGTCAGTATTCGTAATTCTTTTTAAAGACTTGCATATTTCGTTAACATGTATAGATAAGTTTTCGGTCATAGTGTCAGTACCAGAATATTATAGTGGAACACTTTGTATCTCATTGCATAATAGTGTGTGTGTGTGTGTGTGTGTGTGTGTGTGTGTGTGTGTGTGTGATTTTGATGTTTAACGTAGCTATAAATTGGTTGCAGTCATATCGCTTTAGTGTGGCAGTGTATTGTGATGTCCAGAACTGGGGTATCATGTCCCAAACATGTAGCATCCTCTCTCATCCATGCGACAGAGAAATCTAACTATCTTAACAACTACGGAAAAGTTAGTAACAGCCAGAAATGTGTCAAACATGCTTTATTCTAATTTTGTTAAAGCAACTCCATTGTGTTTCAGTTGAATCGAAAATATACCTAAAATATTTAGTGACAAATAATGCACTTATCAGCCAGAACAAATCATTTATCCATCAACACATTAATCCATATGAGAATTTCACTGTAGCACTTGATCTACTGCAGCTGAAAGAGGATGATCATATTTCGGTATGGAAATATAAACACTAGAAAAGCATTCAGCCGAACAATATTTTGATAATTGAAGGATACTTTCATTACATTTCCTTTGGGATTTCAAACTTTGCAACAAATTATTTTATCTGATCTCCACCGGAAACAATTAGTAACAGAATCTTATTAATTTAAACTTTCTAATATGGAACTCGTGCCAAATTTTATCTGAGCAAAGTATTTACATGTGCACGATGTTACGGCTTTGTAGATATCACAGTTTTTAAATTTGATCTGCTACTTGGTAGAAATTGATGCGAGAGAGCCGTCTCGTGCATTTATGTATCTACAGCTAGATGGTAATGGCAACTAGGAACAGCATTATGACAATGCTGCAGAATTATAGAAATTAAAGTTGAACTAGACAGGTCTCAGAATATTTTTTGTCAGAGAAGTACAGTATGCACAAACATGTACTATAATGCAGAAGATTAAAGCTTCCGCAAGAGCGATCCATTTTGTTATATATAATGTTTGTTTTTATGTACATACTGTAAAACGAAGTAATGGTTGTTATTGCTGAAGGCTATGTACCTGCAGGTTAGGTTTGGTACGTCAGCGATGCAGGCAGTACTCCTGGAGAGGTTGCCTTGACAATAAACGTTGACCTATATTCTAATGTTTTTGAATGTTCCAAACCACACAAGTTTGATGATGAGTAGAGTGGCCGGTGTTTATTGGGTGCGAGAACAAGTCAGCTCAGCATGGTTTATATAAAGAATAAAAGCGCCTGGTAAAGCAATTCCTATATTAATATTGCTGGGTATTTATCGATGTGTAAATTGTACCTAATTACTCACAAAGTAAATATGGTCCAAAGGACTGTATGACATCTTCGTGGGTGATTAGGTCAAATTGACGCATCGATAATCGCCAACCATGATCGTTTAATCATTATAATTCCAATTTACCTGCTTTATAACATTAGATCAGCAGATCAGCAGATTTAATCAACAAAACATTCACGTTTATGTGAAGGAAAGATTTCTTTCACTAGCATATTAACTGCGATAGGATACATAGCCCTATCATTGCTAGGCAACATTAATTGATTCTTTAAACAGTGATATGGGGTGTCATAGCGTGTCATGCAAGTAATATTGTTATGATCATTATTTTAATATGTAACAAAATGGTTGTTGCAGTTAGACTAGGAATATTCCTTTTTTCTGAAACGTACTCATGCTTATAGCACGTATTGTTATTTTCTACACTTTCGAACTTTCAAAAAAAGCAAAATAGACTCCATTTTAGTGATATCCCTTGGTTCACATATGACCCTGACCTTTATTAACTTCTGCTGTAACATGTTGTCGAGGTGTCATGAAATAATTTCCAAAGATTGGTTTCTCAAACCTGCCATATGACTTTTTCGGCAGAAGGGGTGAGTGTTGGAGCGAAGGAAAATCTGTGCAATTGAATTGTTTTAACTTCTAATGGTCTAAATTAATCTCTGGCTTGTCATTTTTGTCAGAAATCACAGGAGTGGGTAGGTGGGATCTTATTATTGTTATTATGAGGTTGTAAAGCTTTGATATAGATAAAACTTCACATCAAATGAATTGATCGATGTTTAAAAATTTCTAGATCAGTATTACGTGACCGTTTACATCCAATCACAACGTAGAAAGCGCAGTAAATTTATAAAAATTGGAATTATTGGAAAATAAACTGTGTTTTAAGCTGACATTAAAATCTTATAATTATATTTATAAATCAAATCTAATTTGGTCAAGGAAGACGATTAGTTCTTCTCATATTGCTTAATATTTCATTATATAATATCTGATAAAGTCGCAAAACTTCCTTGACCAAATTAGATTTGATTTGACTGAAGACGATTCCTTATTTTATTTTTCAGATAAAATCTTCAGACAATTTTCAACGTTTTCACTTAACTTTTAAGCACTGTTCTTTGTCCATACTCTCTATCAATCAATAACAATTGTTGTTATCACAACAATGTATCATAGCATGGTCAAGAACTTCAAAGGGACGTTAAATAAAATGCAACGTCCTATCTGCGTAGAGAGACCGCGAGACCGGGATCGATATTTAAAGGAGATTGCCTGGCACCTCACGACAGCTTGAAAGTTTCTCCGTTCGAGTTTGTGTACGGTAAATACAATTAATTGTTTTATGCAGGGTCTGCACGAGTTATCCTAGGTGTTGTTGTTGATGCGGACGTACAAGTAAACAACCAATACGTTGCTGACTCTGACGAAGGAGATACCCAGAAGAGAGGAGGACACCGGTCCTGAAAATCAAGATGAAGGGAGGCCCAAGGAACAAGAGACGACAGGAGGACACCGGAGCAAACAAACCAGAATGAGGGAAGACTGGTTAACATTACGTAACCCTCCATCAAAAAGCCCTTCTAAGAGCCACTGCTATTTAGCCAGTACAGAGCTCTCATTTGGTACGAAAGCTCTATTTGACAAGCTCTTTTGAAAAACCTAACTTGATCAATTTCGAACATCGCCAATCAAAATTCACAATCCATCTAACCTAACAGTGACCAACCTACATATGTCGCATAGACTCTCTTGAATTAAAAGTGTTTGGGACTTACAATACGTACACTGGGTACTAGAAACATTGGTAAGTTAGGAGTGGGAAAAATCTTCAACTATACAATATTTGATTTAATTACTCAGGTGGCTTATACATTATTACTATATTTTCCGTCCATTAGTGAAACTGGACCAGATTTGAAATAAGTAAGGCCAGGGCGTTTCAAGGCTGTTGACATACATGGGCTGGCTTATCGGACCTTTTCCTCCTTTCTCGCGACCAGATACCCTCAACCAGACGTGAAAACCATTTTTTACCAGTCATTTTTTGGTGCCATTGCACCTCTAGTACATTCCTTCCGATTGGTTGATAGGGTTGAGTGCGTGTTTGATCTATTCCCACTCACCCAGGTCCTACATTCATGTCGATAGTCCCTCAATAGGGACGCGACATGACGACCAAATTTTATAGCACACTATGTGTGCATAAACGCCCATGGGGATGTGGCACCATTCCTTACTCCACGGGAAAAATCAAATAACTTTCTTTTGAAAGATAAAACATTGACTAACGACACTTCGTGGCCGGTTCACTTTAATTTAACATTCATTCATTCGGATTCGATAGTATGGATCAGATGCCATGCGAAGAGCTTCTGAATTCTAGAAACAAAATTGATAAGGAGTACAACCGAAATAGCAAATTTGACGTAGATGATTGAGTGTTGGTGTTTCTCCCTAATATTTAGTCCAATAAAAAGAGCCTTAAGAGTGTAAAACTGGCACAATAGATATGATGGAAATATTGCAAATATGTGAAACGATACTTAGAGATCTCTGAGGAAACGATATAAAAAGAGGGCATTGAAGGTTGCATGTACTACATTCAATGATGACGAGTCGGGCAGCGAAATTAAAATAGACCTCAGTATTGAAATTCAGCTCGACCTATCCATGTGGGGTGGGGGTGGAAAAATGATCTGAACATAATGCCATCGTCTGCCCAGTGTTACATCACGGAGATTTTAAAAGGTGCTTATTTGCATATACAGATACATTTAGATAGGTCTGGGTTAATACAAAATAAGAGTCAATGGGAATTAAAGCCTATCCAATACCCGCTAATGCAGTTAACAAGGAAATATGAAAAAATGATATACAGGGAGTTGATTGAAACATCATATTACCCGTGCCCAAACTAGTGGCTATGATCAGAAAAAAAGATGGGATAATTTATTTTGGAAATAGATTTTCATCAAATGGATTTTTAAAAAAATGTCGTGCTTGATGCGGCTTTATGCGGCACCGATGTCAGATGCTGAGGGCTTATTTTCACAATTGTCAGGACACAATGCATTTAGAATTTAGATCTTGCTCAAGATTATTGGCATGTGCACATGTCTGATAATGGCCGCATGTTAAAAACATTCGTGATTCCTAAAGGTCCATATAAGCATACTGTCACGCCTTTCGGTTTGGTCAATTCAGGCGCATCGTGCGTTCAGCAAATTGTTTAACTACTTTACCTATAGGCTTGTGTACCCGTATTCTAGGGAAAATAATATTGCCGTCTTAATAAAGTTGTTCCACAAACTCGACTATTCCGGTGTCAAATGTAATATAACATATTCTAATTGAGAATGCTAAGGTCATATAGTAAGTGAATAAGGACAGTTAAACCACCATCCTGACAAAACGTAAGCGATCATCGACGTCGTTAGACCGGTAACTAAGAATCATATTCCATTATTTCTTGGTGAGTAGGGTTTTCACAGAAAATTGTGCCATCTAATGCCACTATGTCTTTTCAATTGACAGACTTGGCTAGAAAAGAGCGATCCAAGAATGTTTTTAAGGATTCGTGTTGAGGAAGAGCTTTTAAAAACTTTCTTAAGTGAAAGCTAGTATGTACCTAATTAAATTGATCGGGATTAGAAGCAGTTTGGCTGCAAGAGAAAAATGTGGTACACTTACTGTCTTTAATGCAGCTAAGATTTTTTCCTATCTCTGGAGCGAAACTGGTTCGATGCCCGGTACCAATAAATTCATTGTGATGGGTCAATGGGTGTGTGGGATACAGCGCCGGATTAAGCACCGTGGAGGCCCATAGGCAATCAAACTTTTGGTGCCCCAGACCCACGGTCACGGTCTCATGGGGTCCCCTGGGGGCCCCTGATGGGGCCCATAAAAGTCGCGGGGCCCATAGGCAGTTGCCTACTCTGCCTAATGGGTAGTCCGGGACTGGTGGGATAAATGGGTTCTCGAGGAAAACATGGACAGACTGGGACGAGCGGACCTCGAGATGTCGTTCCTTCAAGCTGTGGATCTGAAATAACGTAACCATAGAGTAGAGGTTTCGCGATAAATACCACTTTTTTCTTGTTTTGAACCGAACATTATATCTCAATATGTGTGAAACGTCAATCAAATGCCGTGTGACTATGTTTAAAATCAGTTATACGCCCTTGACTTGCTGATAAACGCCATATTGTTTATATTAATTCTTAAATAGCATAAGTTGATAATACAGTTTGATACATTCATGTAGCAGTCATATTTGTTGAACTTCCATGCTTTCAGTGCATCCAATTAGAAATAATATCATTGTGTTATATCTATTCTCGTATTACGGTAATACCCCATTCCCATAATTATATTAAGCGTTTTCGCTAATTCCAACCCACCGGGTTTCATCTTGTTAAAGTTACTGAATATATGTATCTTGATAGTCAGGCCATAAACGCGACACCCTTTGTTTCCAAAATGCTAAATGAAATTTTACTTTTAAGTTTCTCTGTCTTATATTTATGGTTGTGGTGTGTTTATAAAAAAAGGTTGGGGTTTTTGGCGGTAATAGTACACCCTTCCCTCTGCAATGGCCTAGTTTCCGTTTGTTCTTACCTTTGCCAATTGAGCTTGAGTTTTTAAAACTCTCTCTCTCTCTCTCTCTCTCTCTCTCTCTCTCTCTCTCTCTCTCTCTCTCTCTCTCTCTCTCTCTCTCTATATATATATATATATATATATATATATATATATATATATATATATATATATATATATATATATATATATATATATATATATATATATATATATATATATATATATATATATTGGGCAAGCTGATTTCTTTGTTCATCCCCATGTTCTGTTTATAAATGTTTTAGTGACTTTTTGCATAACCTTTCATTGGTTTGTGTGTAGTGCGATTTTGCGTGATTGTTGTGTTTGAGACGACCCTAGTTATTGTACGGACTAGCAATATCTAGATCATATTTTTCAGGTTTCGGCTACCTAAGAGTTCTCATGGAATAATGTTGAATGATGGTTAAATAATGCCGTAAGATAAATATAATAAATTATATATAATATATATATATATATATATATATATATATATATATATATATATATATATATATATATATATATATATATATATATATATATATATGGTATCATCCTCGCCGTGGCGTGCAAAACCTGGACATCGAATTGAAAGTGGGTAGTTGAAACGGATGGGATTTAAATATTCATTCACCCGGACGTTATTGATAACATCAATGTTTGAAGACACGAAGAGAGAGATAATTGTATCATTTTTCGCGTCTCATGGAATAACATAGTTTTGTGTATTCTGGGAAGGGTAGATATTCACGATTGCCAAACACATGGGCGTGGTATGACTTAAGGCTACTGTTAAGGTCACTCCAGCTAGGGAGTTAACCATCACATCTCGCGTCACTTTTTAAGGTTGTTTTAGTTCTTACAGTTGCAATGTTTTCGACTCATTAAGGTAAGGTTTGATAATGTTTAAAACGTACTCTACGGAGGGAATACACATTTCTCTAACCTGTACGATATAATGTTTACTAATTATTAATTATGCCTACTATTATCAGGCATTCTTCTATAGAAACCAGGGATAGCACTTACCATTCTGTCTGGTGTATATTTGTACCTCTCTCTCTCTCTCTCTCTCTCTCTCTCTCTCTCTCTCTCTCTCTCTGTGTCTTTGTGAATACCTGCTCGCTGCTGTTGTTAAAAAAATATACAATGAGATGCTTCATAACTAGTATCACATATCGGCTTTGATTGAGATAAACTGTTTCTCTGTATTTGTAATGTGTCTTGCATAGTAAAGCGGCTTCATTAAACAAGTTCTCTTCTGCAGAAGAGTTCATTATAAATAAGCGGTGTTTTCCATATTAGATTGTCGTTTGTCTTCGTGCTAATACTCCAATCATTACTATTTTCGTCACGTTTACAATTAAGAGAATCGACAGTTCTGACCAATTCTGAAATCAAGGACATTTCCCGACTCTTGCTGTACCAATTAGATTGTCAAATATCGTTATGTGATCTATGACTTTCCTAGCATTTTCATTTCCAACGAACTGAATGGGGTGCTACCTCATATCCCCCAATAAACATAACATGTTATATTACATTTTAACCCTAACGAACAATGCTGAAAGCTTCAGACACGTCACGAAAGAAAAGGCACAGATATAACGTGAAATAGCATAACAGTTCGAGATTGTGTTAACTGAATTATTACATGGACATCAGAGCTTGAAACTAAATATGCCCTTACATTTGCGGATATATTGCGATAACCCATGTTCGCCCATCAGTCCGCCAGTGCGTCAATCCAGAGGCGTAGCTAGGTGGGGGGGGGGGGCAGGGGGTACATATGTCCCCGGGCGCCAAGGTACAGGGGCGCCAAAATAAGGCTTACAACGTTACAATAAGTAAACAAGGGTAATAAATCGGTTACAACATCGCTGGGGCGCCAATTTTATAGTTCGTTCCCGGGCGCAAAATATCATCGCTACGCCTCTGCGTCAATCTGTCAGTCTGTTACTGTATTGCTTTAAACTGAACTGATGACAATTGATAATATTGTCTATGATGTTTAAATGATTAACTAATTGACAACGACAGATTCGCATTCTTGATCCAAACAGAGAGAAATATTTTGCGGAGGTTAAAGGTTTGAAAGTCTTTGCCAATATAAACTAATCTTTCTAATCTGTATTCCAACTACTTCCGTTGAGAAATTGTGATCATATGTGTGTTGCGGTGTTATAAAAGGATCCGTTGAGAAATTGTGATCATATGTGTGTTGCGGTGTTATAAAAGGATCCGTTGAGAAATTGTGATCATATGTGTGTTGCGGTGTTATAAAAGGATTAATAGATTACACCGGTTTCGAATCCTGAATCAATCTTGCAACGTTTGGGAGATGGGTTTCTTTGGGCTGCAGAAGGAGCACACAAAGTTCGAACATGTGTTATGGTTACCGTATCTAGTTTTATTTTGAAGTATCGTCATTTAATCACATAAGAGAGCCTTGTTTCTTTTTTGTTATAATAATCTAAGAACTTTTGCAATTTGAAGTTAATGTCTCCACAGCGTCCAAAGATAATTACAACGTATTTGTTCTAGTTTTCTCTATACGTACATTAAACGTTTCCGGCAGGTATAAAAAGAGCAAAGCGCAATAGCAGAATATCAAAACAACCAATCCTATCGACAGGATCATTTTCGTCGAATTCAGTTTAAAACAAAAACCAAAAACTATTTTGGTGAAATTTTTATTTGATATATAAAGACAAAATGTTATTCAATGTGTGATATTGTCAGTGAAATATGTGATGCTATCTGTCAAATCTGTTATTGTGTCTCAGATTACCATCTTGCTCCTATAGGTTTTATGGAGTGTTATACCAATCATTTTCCCACATATTCGATAAATTTATTACATGACTGTATTTGTAAGTTAAGGTCACCACATATCATGACTAACAATACTAATAATAGCACAGTAAGATATAATGACGTCATGCAAACAAAACGCGCAAGGACCGAGGAATCGGAATATATTTCCAAGTCATTTTTCTACAATATGTTGCGGTTTGGTGAAAGAAAATCAATACTTTTTGTCATCAGATGAAGAATACAATCTTACATTGGTGTTCATTTACAAAAACGTATTTATTACACTCGTGGAATAATTTAAAAAATGTTATAGTAATTCAATTAAATAGCACATCTGAAAAAGAATGATGGGGGAAACTGATTGCCAACTCTTATGTTCTTGCCGACAGTACTTAAAACAGAATATAACGCAGACGTCAGTGTTTCAAACAGATTGATACTAAATTTTGTTTCCTCCCGAAATAGCAGCTTGACGTAGGAATTATATTAAACAATGGAGTGGACAACCTTATTAGTTGTGCTTTTTCTTTATTGCATAACATGATAGAAGCGAGTAATATCATTAAAAAGGACAATCTATGGGGGGGATTTTTGTTTGTTTTTTCATCGAGTGATGTACCTGATGTTTCGTCTAATACTGCAGACGGACCAGTGACTCTTGTATTGCAACATATTAGACAACTGGAGTAGACGAGAGTTAGTACAGCTGACTATGTCCTACGAGAGTTAGTACAGCTGACTATGTCATACGAGAGTTAGTACAGCTGACTATGTCCTACGAGAGTTAGTACAGCTGACTATGTCCTACGAGAGTTAGTACAGCTGACTATGTCCTAGCCCTAACATAATAAAACCACAAGCTCATTGAAGATAAATCTACAATCCACCTACACTAATGTAAACATTGGTCAATTTACAATGTCAAATTTCAACGTCTGTTTATATTAAGGCTATGTAACACTCTTCCTTTACTTCTTTAATAGCGTATCACGTCCGCTATGATTGGTTGTAGAATACTGCTGTACTGGAAACAACACGTCCCTAGAAAACAAAAACAAATCCTGGTAATTACGTTAAGAATTTGAACGACCTGACTGTCCAGATAAGGGATATAACAATTTAGAAGCCAATATCTTACGTAGTGTCAATCAGGGTGAATTTATTGCTAAGCACGCATTCAGTATTTTGTATTAGGCTCCTTTTAAAGCCGAATACATTATTAATTACGCCAATGGCATATTATTTTCCTTTGTAAGTCGAAACCAACTGACCCACTTCCATTTCCTGCTATTGATAACAATGTTGTAAGAAACAGGGAAATATTTATAACACACTTAACAAGAATCAGTTATTAACAAGAATAAGTTATGAAATGGACAAATGCCGTATACAAGACATCTTTGGAATGGATAATGTGATGTACTTTCTTAACAGATGTGTACAGTAATGTAGGAATATCTCTCTCGTTGTCAATAACTAAAACTTAGTTACTGAAGTTGAACGGCCGGGTTACAGAACTACTATTGCATGGTATCCGTGATAAATAAGGATATTTGCCTTACCAAACTATGTTGTAGTCAGAAAAAGTCTCCTACAGTAGTGTTTACCTGAGCAATAACTAAAACATATACAGAATAGCAATAACTTATTATACCATGACACCAAGACCAACTAAAAATTGTATTCCGAGATGAAGAAAAATCAATCATTTCGTTCCAGTTTCCATACAGTTGCGAAATAAAGAAACTTAACGATTCGACAAACGTAGACTTAATAGTTTCATAACGTGTAGTAATGTATCAGCACACAACAACATTGATGTTTTCCTCTCATTTTCTTAACTAGATTTCTCTTCATTATTACCAGTTTAAATATAATTCTATAGTCAAATGTTTTACATACAATGCATGGCAAAGGCCCACACCTAGGGGGGGGGGGGGGACAACCATGGCACTTGTCAGGGGCCCGAGCTAGATATGGGCCCGCCCTTTTTCGATTTTTTTTTATACGCACATATTTGAAACACGAAAGGGGCCCGAACTCTGTCAGCTGCCTGGGGCCCAGAATTTCCTAGGTGCGGGCCTGCATGGCATATTTATTCTGTTGGACAACATTAATTAATTGCCTTAATGTTTAAGACATGATAAAAATTTTAGGAAATTTCATTTCCTATATGTACCCATTTTCAGTGCAGAATACTTCAACTTCTGAAGCATACGGTAAGAAGCATTACAAAACCACAAAGAAATTATTTTAAGACATGGAAGTTTTACAAATGTTTACTGCTTGAAAATAATGGGATTCAACTATCACTATTTTGATAAACATTAGACATTATACCTATCTGTTAGAATAACACACACACACACATACATATATATATATATATATATATATATATATATATATATATATATATATATATATATATATATATATATATATATATATATATATATATATATATATATAATCTGTTGCCTCGATTATACTTTGCTAAAAATTAAATGGCAGTTGTTAATGTCAAGATGGGATTAGTGAATTAGGAAGTAAACAACACATTTTTTTCTTTTAAATTAAAACGATTGGTTCTCGTCAGGGTCATGTTAGGAGTGCGTGATATAAACGATCACGTGACTCCTTCGCACACCACCACTTTTTTCTTGATTTTGCAGTTTGTGGATTTTTTTAGAAACTGCGTATTAGAATACGATATAATCTTTGTTTTAGTGAAATATTATTCTGGGCTTTTACAAATGAGGTGAAATCGTTTTCTTCTGTTGTACCCAGGTCTTGAAAACATGTTAACCTGTTTTCAATTCATTTGTATCTTAAATAATTAATTCGTATATCTGGAAATAGTTGATTTGCTCATACAAAATTATTGAACAAAACTAGTTTATCAAACTTTTATTCGGATTTCTAATACCGAAATGTTAAATATGATGTTTCTACAGGGAACTGTAGATGTGCACAAAACAGACTTCATCGTACGTCATATTCTTCCGTCTTAGATTTTCCAACAAGACTTGAACTTGAATCTATTAGAACAACTCATTACTAAAACTTTTATAATTTTATTCGTGGACTGATCTTTAATTAGTTTTGGATTTGATTCTCCAAACTGTAAGTTCTTTTTCCAGTTTTACAATATATGTTAGGCAATTATTTACCTAGCTTTTTGTATTAACTTTTTATATACTACTGTTTATTTTAGCTTAAACAGGTACTCTACCATACAGATTAGATCATTTTGAATTCGTACTTAATGAGACAATTAGGGATAGGGAATGGCTGAATAAATGACTGATATACACGACATTATATAACACCGATAAGTACATCATTTTGTGGTGATGTGTGCTTAGTCGTGATGGAATATGGGCTCGTTTGTACAGGCAATATGATGGATTTCGTTTACCTGCGTATTTCATTTCGCATCTCCGTGGACTATAAATTAAAATTTTTCTAACCTGTATGATAATATTATTTGTATTAAAATATTATTTTTGCCTACTATTATCAAACATCCTCCTATAGATTCCAGGTATATTATTTACCGTTTTGTCTGATGTATACTTATAGTTCTCTATATCTACATGAAAATGATCAGTATATATTATGATAAAAATCTTTTACAATTCAGCGAAATTACAAGAACATCGCAGGTCAAAGAAATTGCTACGAAAAATGAGTTTAATCGGACACTTAGATGGCTTCATTTGTGTACTTGGTTGTGTAAATATAGTGTCATTTGTGTACTTGGTTGTGTAAATATAGTGTCATTTGTGTACTTGGTTGTGTAAATATAGTGTCATTTGTGTACTTGGTTGTGTAAATATAGTGTCATTTGTGTACTTGGTTGTGTAAATATAGTGTCATTTGTGTACTTGGTTGTGTAAATATAGTGTCATTTGTGTACTTGGTTGTGTAAATATAGTGTCATTTGTGTACTTGGTTGTGTAAATATAGTGTTGTTTTTCTTAAGTAGAGTATATAAACCAATAATGATCAATAAACGCTTGGAAAAAAAAACTAGTCGTGCAGGATACAATTTAAAAAAAATACCGGTAACGTCAAATAGTTTGCTTTTATTAAGTAACGCATATATCTTATTGTTTTATAGATGATATTATTTGTGAACAAAGCAGTCATGGATACAATCTAAGAAATCAACGAATAACAGATGGCGGCAAAATGGTTTTCACTAGAATTGAATTTCTAAATTATTTCTAACACTAATCTAGATACAAAATTAAACGCATTTATATATCGATTTTAGAAGGTTTTCTATTAAACATGGCAGCATTCAATTATCAGCTGCCAAAAGGATGCATTTTAAACTGCTCCTAAGCAAATGTATTATTGGAAAATTTATCTTTTCGTGTATTACAGCGTCTGTGCATGATATAATCTGCCGTTGATGCCTCAAATAATCCGATGAGATCAATAGTCATATTGGTCTTGCATTTTATTAGCGAATCGAAAGAATACCAATAATAATACTCAGTCAACAATTATAGTCATTGCATGATGATCTGTCTGACCTCGTGCTCTTGTAACCAATGTAGAATAGTAGAAATGGAGAATCGTGGATAAAATTAATTAATTCTTTACAGTTGTAATTAATTTAGAGGTGTAAGCAAATATCATAGACCTAATGATTTTAATTTAAGTGTTGATAAAAACATCAAATGTAGATTTGATAATGACATTTACTGGAGACTCGATAATGACATTTCCTGGATACTTGATAATGAGGCCATTACTGGAGACTTGATAATGTGTTAACTGTACACATGATAATGACATCAGCTACATACTTGATAATAACATTAACTGAGTTTTGATAACAAGATTACTTACTGGAGACTTGATATTGAGGTCATTAACTGGAGACTTGATACTGAGGTCATTAACTGGAGACTTGATATTGATGTCATTAACTGGAGACTTGATATTGAGGTCGATAACTGGAGACTTGATATTGAGGTGATTAACTGGAGACATGACATGGAGGTCATTAACTGGATACATAATAATATCAGCTGGATACGTTATCACGATATCAACTGGAGACTTGATAATGAGACCATTAACTGTAGACTTAATATTGAGGACATTATCAGGGGATTTGATAATGACATTAACTTGTAACTTTTAAATGAAATTATTAACTAACGACATTAACATGAGCAGAATAACTGAAGACTTGATAACGGCATTAACTGGAGACTTGATAATGACATTAACTGGAAACTTGAAAATGAAAATAAAAGACGGCTTATAATGAGGTTATTAACTTATAACTTGATACTGAGGACATTAGCTGGAGACATGTTCATAACATTATCAATTATTTAGTTCAATGGATACGATAATGAGGTTAATAACTGTAGTCTTGGTAATGACGACTTAACTGCATTCTTGATAAAGAGAACATGAAATGGGGTCTTGATGATGAGGACATTAACTGGGGATTTGATAATGAGGCCATTAACTGGGGAGTTCATAATGAGGCCATTAACTGGGGACTCGATAGTGAAGACAGTAACTGGTGACTTGACGATGAGGCCATTAACTGGGAACTTGATAATGAGGCCATTAACTGGTGATTTGATTGTGAGCCCATTAATTGTGGACTTGATGATGAGGACATTAACTGGGGACTTGATGATGTCATTATTCTTTCCATCAATCAGTATTCATATATGCAGCATTATTTTTGTCATGTTCACACTTAATACCCCCACAGAAATGTAAGCATGATTGGTTTTGTAGGAATGTTGAGTGCACACTGTTTAATTGCTATATATGAGTTAGTATAGAAATGTCCACCTCTGCTAAATGTGATTGAATGACTGTCTTCAATATATATCTCAGCAATAATACAGATGTGGGATCCAGAAAACGAATGATGGAATCTCTTGGATGAAAATGTTTTTCTCAAGGTACGAAAAAAACATTTCATGGGTGTGTGTGTGTGTGTTAAGGGGATGGGGTTGATGGGGGGGGGGGGTAAAAAAATTATATTTGCAAAGCAATGTCAGCATATGAATTTAACCAAATGCACCACTATCAGTCTCAAGGACCCAAATATATACATGAATTGCGGCAATATGGCGTAAGATGGAAGTTGAGAGAGAGAGAGAGAGAGAGAGAGAGAGAGAGAGAGAGAGAGAGAGAGAGAGAGAGAGAGAGAGTTGTGTAATGAGCATAAAGGTTAAATTGTATGCACCCTCTAACTCAATTTAGTGAACGAGCATCACCAATTCAACCAAAGGGAATGATTACCACGATATTTATCTCAATATTAGAATGTCAAGTACGTGAGATTCTTATGAGAGTATATATAATGTTATCTCAATATTAGAATGTCAAATACGTGAGATTCTTATTAGAGTATATATAATGTTATCTCAATATTAGAATGTCAAATACGTGAGATTCTTATGAGAGTATAGATAATGTTATCTCAATATTAGAATGTCAAGTACGTGAGATTCTTATGAGAGTATATATAATGTTATCTCAATATTAGAATGTCAAATACGTGAGATTCTTATGAGAGTATATACAATGTTATCTCAATATTAGAATGTCAAATACGTGAGATTCTTATGAGAGTATATATAATGTTATCTCAATATTAGAATGTCAAATACGTGAGATTCTTATGAGAGTATAGATAATGTTATCTCAATATTAGAATGTCAAATACGTGAGATTCTTATGAGAGTATATATAATGTTATCTCAATATTAGAATGTCAAATACGTGAGATTCTTATGAGAGTATAGATGATGGGGCTATTACTTAGTGTCAGTGTGATGAAGCCAATATTGTGTGCCTATATGATTGAGCTAACACTGAGTGTGTGTATGATGGGGACAATACTGTGTGTGTGTGTGTGTGTGTGTGTGTGTGTTTTAAAGTAAATAATGCTTGAAAAATATAATGAAGAATAATGACTTGGCAGTAATATTTATATTCTAATATGTAATCTTGGACCAGGAAATGGAACATCCTACTACTTAAATGGATATCCTTCCGCTGTAATACATCGTACCTTAAGCTTATTAGTAAAAAAAAAACAATTGCAAATGAAATAAATAAATAAATGTTTAATAAGTGGAATATAACCAGAACCAAAATCCTTTTTAGTTACATAGATAATTTGGTCAGCAGTTCCCAAAGTAGATATGAGCCAGTCGTATCAATCGTCTTTCGAATTGTATTGCCGCTGGTAATCTTCCTTTTTCGCATCGATTCCTTGAGAACATGTTGGACACCGTGAATTTTCTATCTTTAAAATCTAGTTTATATGCGACAATTACCATTTGCACGCTGACTGGAGGAAATTCGGGTTAACAAATCCTTCTTACAGATCAAGGTTGCTAAAGTTATTCATTCTTATCCTCACTAACACATTTTGGACATCGTTTTCACGCCCTCTTATTTCCTTGGCGATAGAGGTCATTTTAGATCAATGACTACGTTCGTGATGAACTAGTGTCAGATATTAGATGCCGGAAATTTTCATCGATGATTCAATCATCAATCCGCCTACAATTCAATTGGAAGCCTTTCGTAAACTGAATATTATACGAGGTTGACATAAAAATCGCTAAACTGCTAAGCTTGACTTTATGTATTTATATGAGAAGAGACTCGGAACAAAATCTGGCTTACCATTGATCGGCGTAAACAGCTGCATTTAAAAACGATATTTGTATCAACGAGAAAGACTTAAGCAGTATAGATACGCGATAGTTGGTCAGTAGTAAATTTTTGTCTATTTACATCGCGTGTGAAGGGATATACAAAATCAGAAGATCAGTTAGATACATAGTTACTTGGCAACTAATGTTCCTTTGCGTTTTCTTTTCTTCTGCTTTTCAAAGAAGTAATAATTAGGGCCGGTGCATTTAATTTGTTTAAAATATATCTAAAAAAGGAGAAAGAAATTTTTTAAGCGATGGAAGAAATATTTAAGCTCAATAACGTATGGATATACATCACAATTAATTGTACTATATGTTCTCTACATTTGTTTCTCAGACTGAGTAACAATCAACACAAGTCATATGTTAATCTAACATATCTTCAAAGATGACTTCACGGTGAATGTATAGTGTATCCCTTAGATCTGTATTTCATTCTCAGACAATTTCAAATGATTTAGTAGAGAACTTGAGTAGGTTCTAGTATAAAGTTTTCATCTTTGTCCTCTCATTAAATAACATGTAACTATGTTTGTTAACAATTACTAAAGGCTATACAAGCAGATATATGTTACTCAGTAAGTCACCCTATCATAAACACATAAATTAACTGCTTGAACCCTTAATAAAGAGTTTGAATGACCAATACAAAATAGATTTTTGTCTTCGCATATTTTAACTGAAGGTCTCATTTTGACTTACAAAGATATTTTATTTTCTCTGAGAAAATTGGACAAATATACATCATTGGAGCATGTTTATGGTGTGCGAATATAAACATGCTGGTATCATTTAATATCATTGTGAAAGTATTATATACATGCATTTTATGATAAAATCTTTTTCTTTTTTGGGGGTAAATTTTCATGTAATTGTTTAAAATGTGTCTATCATTAATAGTACATTTTATAGCAATTTAAAGCTTAGTAATAACTACCCTGACAGGACATACATCACAATTAAATTTACTTTATGTTCTCTACATTTATTTCCCAGTACTGACCTTTCCACTGTGTGACAATCAATATAAATTATATGTTATTCTAAAATACCTTAAAAGATGACTTCACGGTGAAGTTCTCGTCTTAGGGTTCACCGGTACTTTTTTGAGAGGCTTCGATGTAAACAGAGCACTGATTTAACTTCCGGGTTATCACTAAGGCATAATTACACACTATGCACTGTCGCCGAATTGCACACAGACAATCACTATCTGAGCTCCTATTTCAAGAATAAACAATTACCTTTAAATCCCTACCAAAAATGTATAAATATTACTCTTCTATCACCACCAAATTAAGAAAGGAAAAAATGTTCTTAAAAAAGACTAGAACTATATTTGCACGGATCTGGAAATATTAATTGTGATGCGATTCTTTATTTTATTTTTTAAACCAGTTTAAAAGTTCATTTTTTAATGACGTGCTCACTTGGGACCTTAATCCAGGGGCTACGCCAAAATGATCCAAATTGGGAACCGCTTTCGCTGCGGCCACTAATAGTATTAAAGTATATATGTCTACATGATTGGAGTGGACTAAAGAGTCATCGCATCCAGGTGTGGTACCACATAACATACAAGAAAATAAATGTGGTTACATATTGATTTTTACAATGCAAAATATTTCCTACAATGAAATTGGAAAAGACGGTCATTTAGAGATTAAATTTCATAATAAAGCCGTTGAAATAAGCCGAAAATAGAATGATCTTTTAATAAAGCTAATTGAAAGACGCAGTAACACGAAGTGCAGATCAATAGACAGGAATCAAGTTGAAGCAGTGCGGGAGTTGTGCAATAATAATAATAGCAACGACAACAATAACACCAATACTGGAATACGTTAAAGAAGAGAATGTAGAGGAAAGGTTTACGAGCAAGTGATGTATGTTAAGATAAACAAAATGATATACACAAAGTTGAAAGGAAAGAAGGAAATCAATGAATTGTAATAGGATATGTAATAGTGAAACAGTATATATATATATATATATATATATATATATATATATATATATATATATATATATATATATATATATATATATATATATATATGTATACATATATATATATATATATATATACATATATATATGTATATATATATATATATATATATATATATATATATATATATATATATATATATATATATATATGTATATATATATATATATATATATATATATATATATATATATATATATATATATATATATATAGTTTAAAAACACTGGAAGACTTGAAAGAAGAGAATCAAAGACTTCAACATATAAAATACCAGAATGTTTCACCTGTCTTCGTTGCGAAGAAATGAGAACCTTGCTCGTTTATATTCTGTTTAAATACAGAAACAAGTATTTGATAATAATATAATAAAAATTTTAAAAAATAATAAGCCTTTGATACGAGTCGCCCGGTGTTTCGAACACGCGATCACCCGCATTTGAGGCGGACATTCTAACCCACTAGGCCATTGGTTCAGTAATAAAGATTAGTACCTTGTACAGGGATATACTGTACTCATTTTATTTTGCAAGCCTTCTTTTCTCAGTAGCTTATAAAACAATGCAAGCTAATGAGAGATATATTTTTTCTTTATTAATATACACTATGAATTACAGTTAACAGATCATTATTATTTAAGCACAGGGTGCAAAAACACATTATGGCAGTATTTAGATAGCATTCAAGCAAACCTAGATATAATCTGACCTCGAGTTAGTTAAATATTTTACAAATATTCTATTACCAATTAAGATTTTGTAATAATTGTCTCACTGCATGGTTTGGAATAATGACTTTCATACAGAACTTTATACTAACAGTGAGGTCTAAAATACAAATATAAATATAATACCTTTTCTCAAAATTAGTCTTCTTGCATCTCTAAAAAACAATTACGAATTTCCTCCAGTTATAAACAGTACACATCTGTGTATTTAAAACAAAATAATAATCTTGGCTATTCTATTGTAAAACCAAAGCGTTATTTTTCATCCATTGTACCATACCCTCCTTGTAGTAAAATCTTAATTATTTCAGAAAATTAATAGTTCATATATTGTCAGTTTGATAAGGTGTTGAGACATGTAGTGAAATCGAAGGCGGCTCCTGAGATTACAAACAAATCTCATGCGGAGACATTCATTCAAGACTTTATCGTCTCCTTGGTCAATGACCCTGCGATAACCAAATGTAAATGAGAAATTGAATGTGCATTACAATACAGAAGCTATAGTTTTTCTGCAACAAAGCTAAGGAGATCAATCATTTCGATAATTAAAGTCTTATCGCTGACGTATTATAATACATACTAGACGCATGTTTCCTGCTAGCTAAGTCATTTGTCCGATTATCGCCGTATCTGACATTCTGTTTTGTGATAAATATATATATATATATATATATATATATATATATATATATATATATATATATATATATATATATATATATATATATATATATATTACATTGAATCGATTTTCTTTTGAATGCAGATGTTGTTACCAACTCATATTGATTTTACATTAAAACAGCTTTTTATTATTATTGTTTCACTCCCATTTCAGTTTCATGACTTATGCTCATTTCAGAACGTTTAACTTGAAAGTTTTATCCGTATGAACAAATAACAGAGTGCAAAGTTTGTCATTCTTTAGCGACAATAACGATTCATAGCAGTATCCATCTCAAGCAATCTTTAATATCACCTCCAGTTAAACTATAGTGATTTCCTGGTATGTAAGATTACATATCAATAATTATTTGATATGATTGTTTATTTTACTTTCCAGACAGTTTGCCCTGTAAGTTTTGGTTAAATGTTTCTATCTTTATTCAATCTTCCAAACAAAATTTGAAAATTAAAATATGCGAATATAGTACAAGTACTAATAAGCATAACGACATCCCAAATGATGTAATAACACTGTTTTTGCTGTTATGTCGTTACCCATACGTCATGAAACGGGCAACGGACAACGCATCAATGCTTCCATTAGGTTAATATTGTCGTGCGTACAAGAAGGAATAGCAAGGAAATGAAGTGCTAACAGCAGAGATATATATGTATACCGTCTATATTCACTTAAAAGCCGATTCAAACAGCAAACAAGTATACAGTATGCGCTGATACATCCGGGTATGTGCAGTTTGTAGGTGGACTCGTCTTATAAGAGTGTAAATACGGTTCGCATAGACTGATCAAGTCTAGTCTTTACAACTGGGATAAACGTAGACATGTCAATATTTTCAGTCGATCCATTACAATAAGCAAAACACTAGATTGGAAAGGAAGAACATGTTCAATTAGCAAAACAAAGTTTGCAAAATAAAACAAAGTTTTAGGTTGATAAAAACTTCTTTATGTTTCAAGAGTTCGTATAAAGCCAGTTCCAGATATTATGAAGCCCAAAGGCATCCAAAAATATTTTTATATTTGAATTTTGTTATCATGAAAGAAAAATATATTCAAACACTATATTGTATGTCTAATTTTATTCGTAATATACGATATCTTGTAATATTAGACTTCGCTTGAAACGGAATTTACAGTATTTATATTTGCTAAAAAGATTATTTTTATGTGCTTTTAAATTAAATGAGAAATTCTTACGACAAACTTTGTTGTTATGGACAATTAAATGTGTATATTCAAAATGTCATCGTATCGTTCCTATGAGAGATGAAAAACTTCGGTATCAATGTTAAGGAATGGCCAGAGTATGTTCCAGGTGTACCTATTGATAGTTAACGCGATTGTGTCTGCTGTCTGACTAGCAATACCTCACCATGATTATTTCACCAAGTCATGTTTGCATTTTTTTTAAATGTACAGAATGTTTATTATAGTTTTGTAATTCACACATAAGCATAGAAGATGAAATGTTGCTGTTGTTTCAGTAAAAGATGCCTAAATAAAAGCTGTCATCAAATTAGACGTACAGTTAATGTTCATTGTTTTCCTTTCGACATCATTAAAGTATCTGACGATTGTTTGCTAAATATTCAAAATATTTAATTATTTAGTTTCAAGCTCATATATATTTAAATGTTTCTGTTATCAAAAATATTAGAAAAACATTTAATCAAAAGTCATTAATTTTACATTACACTGAAGCTGAATAGTTATTGCTTAAAATTAGTGAAATATGAATCGGTGGCAAATTAATAATATTTCTCATAACAGGTCCTTTGTCATGATATATTTGCTGTATTGTTGGAAGAAATCACCAGAGACTTTAGTCCGTATAGAGCCACTCTGAAATTTATCTTCTCTTGACAATAATTCACCTCTGCGATTTTATTTCCTTTTTATGTCATTAGTTATATGAAATGCAGGAGATAAGCCAACAAACTCATAACTCTTTCAAGCAGTCATTGAAAACATATTCCAATCATTTGAGTTTTCATATTTCATTACCATATGCGTACAAAACCTAGTACAAGCAATGTTTAGTTATTCAAAACGACCCAAACAAAGTTAGTTGGAAAACATAAATACACAAATGTCTTACGAACGAGGAAAGACAGGACAGAAAAGTGTTCAGTACAGACTCCTGGTATAAACTTATTATTTTATCAAGACAAATATCGTGACAAATCTCGTAACAACGCCTTCTATAGTCACCAACATGGGTTGAACATTCTAGAACTATATTAGTCAAGTTTGATAGGATTTCACAAACTAATCAAACTGATCTAGTAAAAATGCATATCATGCATCTTTCTTCAATGAAACAAAAACTAATGTCTAACAATGGATGATAATAAATGCATTTTTCGAAAGTTGTAAACGCATGTTCATCACTTTACTTCAGACATTGATTTCACCAACAGACATTTACTATGGACGTAATGAATTTTAAGTCAGTGATCTGATAGAAGCTAAAGTCGTATCAGATATCCGTGAAAAGCATTCAAAGATCTATAAGTTTAAAACGTATTTTACATTTCAATTAAAACTAAAATTAATAAAATAATATTCCATCATGGTTACACTAGATAAAACAAAATGTAAAATATCATCCTATTGGTAGGATATACAATATATATATATATATATATATATATATATATATATATATATATATATATATACCGGTATATATATATATATACCGGTATATATATATATATATATATATATATATATATATATATATATATATATATATATATATATATATAGTCATCCAACTGTTTCTCGTAATATATATATATATATATATATATATATATATATATATATATATATATATATATATATATATATATATATATATATATATATATATATATATATATATATATATATATATATATATATATATTACGAGAAAAACAGTTGGATGACTCATTCTCAGATTTCCATTCCGACCTTTGGGTCTGGTTCAATGAATAATCAATTCATGGCAATATAAACAAATTGTGAATGCACAGAAGTCGTCGACCTACGTAATGAACTGTAAGAAAGAAATGAAACACAGCATGCGTGGACCACATAATTGGGCTACCCCTAGTTATTATCTGTTTGTTATCAAAGTAAATAAAATGAAAAGGGTTCATATCAAAGAACGTTACCATAACTGTATCTAATTGTATCTGAACTGTTGTTGTTTCTGGAGGTGGGTCAAAAGGAATACAGTAAGGCATTAAACAATTTTGGTGCGAACAACAGAAAATGGCTTTGGCTTTTGATTTCCTAACGTCGTGACTGACCATTACTCCCACCTAGTCCATTATGCATTACTGAATATCAACCATGTTTAATGACCAATATACAGTACTGACCAACGCCCACGCCTTCTGCAGAAAAGCCACCTTTATTTGTCAACATCAACACGCATTCACAAACACACTAACTTACTGACCATCACCAGCATCTACTAAACAGCATACAATGATTAAGTGGATGTAAATATGATGTGCAGTAAGGAGTAGCAAACACATAGAGCAAAACAAATGCGTACATAGACCGCTTCAATGTCCTAGTGTTTAGAGCGTACGCCGCTAATCGAAAGGTCGTGGGTTCGATCCCCGGCAGAGTCATATCAAAGACTTACAAAAATGGAACTAACAGCTGCCTCATTTGTGGCTCAGCATTAAGAGGTTAGTGTTAGGACCGGTCGGCCCTGTGTCAAGATAATGAGATTGGGTGGGATATCATATTACATGTGTGCGGCATGGCGTCGTATTGCTTGACATTGCTATAAACTGCCTCACTGAAGACATCGTAGCTATATGACTAAAGAATTGTTAAAGCTACGTTAAACTCTCTCTCTCTCACTCTCTCTCTCTCTCTCTCTCTCTCTCTCTCTCTCTCTCTCTCTCTCTCTCTCTCTCTCTCTCTCTCTCTCTCTCTCTCTCTCTCTCACGCACACACACACACACACACACACACACACACACACACACACATACATACACATACAACTGCATCCATACAACACAAATCAAACTAGTGGAGAGCAGGGATAACTATGATAGGAATGCCTATATTAACATTAACAATGATCATAATTCCATAATATAATACTATTATTAACAATTTTTGGGCCTTTATCCTTTTCGTTCGTAATAATGCGTCCATAGATCGCTAGTGGTGGGTTAAAAGGAATGTAGTTCTGACAAGGTCCAAAGGGATTATACAATTTTGTAGAAAACCACAAAAGAATAGAAAAAACAACAAGTGGAGACAATAACGAAAGGCACTGCAAAGAGTTCAGGGAAAGAACCGACCATTGTCGGCCTGTTAAATGACCTTCTGGCAGAGATAATACAACGGAGATGAACATATGAAATTCGAAACCTATCTATTGAAATCTAAGAGAAAGTCAAAATGATAAGCCAATAAACCTACGCCATCTTTGACTTTCACAGCTAATACTACTGCTAGGTCAGCCCTTACTCCTACACGTATAAACTATTCGTCAGTTGAAACAGAAGCAGCTGTAAACTCCATAATCTATTTCACATAGATACACCTATTTTATTGGTATATTCTAAAGAAACAACAATCTCAACAAAAACTTAACATGGCCATGTGTGTTAGAAATAGTTTTTTTTGTTTAAATTAAATGAGATTTTCCTGGTGCTAATGTTTGTGTTTTTCTCTGCTTTACACGTTTCCAATACATTTAATCAAGTCGGCTTTCTGCTGGTGTTTAGCGCTTCTTCGTTTCCATTTTTTCACATTCGTTCGACTCATCGTGACATTTTGAGGATAATTAAATCCTCTCTTAACAATTACATCTTGTACATTTACTTTGTACCTGAACCTGTTGAACCCATTCTTATAGGTTCCTTTTTGTTGGATTTGTGACCAATCGGTAAATGTCATGCAACGATCACACCATTTCAATGACAAGTCAGTTACAAAAAGAAGAAAATGCTTCGTCTTCCAATATATTCTCAAAGATGTTGTAGTAGAAGTTTACGCTAGTGCTTTTCTAGAGGATGGTATTAAAGCTATCCGTATCATCTCCTTTCCACAAAACAAGAGAGTGTATATCGTGGCAAATAGAGAATCTTTCGAAAGCCCTTCATGATAATGTTTACATTCAACTGGCTAACACGGGGGTGGGGGTGGGGTGGTGACTTCCAGACATTTAGCATTCGAAAGCAGCATATTTATTGTTGAGAGGGATTGGACGGCTCTTTTAGCATCGAAATTTTGTTTTACTAAAGGAAATCAAACTGTTTAATATGTGGACAGAATATGTATAGAAAAATTAAACGGTGTGCCGCTGTGTAAAATGACACAGAACGCAATTGAAAGTACATATATGATTAATGGATTTAATAAATTAAAAGTACAGATATGATTAATGGATATATTAAATTAAAAGTACAGATATGATTAATGGATATATTAAATTAAAAGTACAGATATGATTAATGGATATATTAAATTAAAAGTACAGTTATGATTAATGGATATATTAAATTAAAAGTACAGATATGATTAATGGACATATTACTCACTTTTGAATCTGAAGAAACTTAAACAGTCGAGCTAACTAAAATGCTCAGCGAGAAGCTTTCTACGCCAGTCACCATGCCCATCGTTCAACTCATTTTACTTTCACAAAACAAATTAAAACGTAAGGCATTAACTGAATATCGACGGATGACTGGTTGGCGGATGGATATGTATGATGTGGAAAAATCGTTAGTTTGTTCTCTGGCATACCTGTTTTAGACTAATCATCATGCTTTTTGGAAACATTCCATACTATAGTCGGGTTCCAATTTGCACCAAACTGAAGACATGTTTATAGACCATAAATGAAGATTGTATCGTACTCCGTCAATATTCGGGAACAGATCGTGAATGAATATCGTGGATGTTTTTGCCACGGATTCCTCCAAGTTGTTCTCCCCGAAAACTGACAAACAAATATTGACAATGTCGACTATTAAATATGTGTATAAGAAAATTTGCCAGCGACATCAGAGGCTTAAAACATATGGGTATAAAGATAGGAAAATAACTGAATACTACTGCAATCAACATTTCAAAACCATTTCAGAATTAGGTAGCATCGTGAAATCAATCCGTTGACTATCCCCAACGGTTTGGTATGAAGGTCTGATCTCTTTTGTCTCATTACTGCTAAAATAAACCTGTCCCAGACTATATCATGCATTGTTAGACAAGTATCCTTTGAATAACATGTATTTCTTTTAAGATAACAGTGACAACATTGACGACGCCCAAATATGGCCAAATATGACCTTCTAAATAAAGGAAACAGGCAAATCCTCTCTTTTAATTTAGCCAAGTATTGGGATGTCTAGGTAGCATCCTGCAAAAACATAAAATCCAAAAAGCACTTTAACGCCATAATGATCAAAGGAGCGATAAAAACGTAAGTAAAAATGCTAGCATGCACAGTCACAGAGTTCGAAAAGAAAGAGTTACAAGAGCTGCAAACACTACAAGTTAAAGCACCGAAGCTTGACACATATGTCAAACATAGGATGGATCATAACGTCAATGTCGACGTCATCAGCAGCAACACTCCAAAGAGACGTTCATAGAAAATTAAATATTGAACCGATCACTTTATTCAGATAAAAACATCATCACATGTTCTTAATACTGATTTGGTATCTCAAAAAAAACTTGGCGAGACAAAATCTTTCGTATTTGGTTGACCTATTTAACAGCAGACTGGACACAATCTTTATTCAGCATTTACTGCAATTCCGTCATTATAGCGGGCTAAGGAGGAATTACAAATTGTAGTATGAGCCGAAATAAACATTATAAATAAAAATGTTTTAAAAAAAGTTTCAAAAACCATCAACGTGCACGTTATGCAAAAGCCATTCGACGACAGCTTCAGAGAAGCCAAAGAAAAGTATCTGGAATCGATCATAAATGGCAGAGCAATTTAGTAAAAGCTTCGTGTGCGGAATAGCGAATGTGTTCCTAAACCTAAGTCGTATTTTACTTATAGATTTTTGTGGTGTATTCTGTATTAGCTCGGCACTTGGAAACCTGAGTTTACAAAATGGATAAACTAGATATTATGCTCAACAATTTCATTAGCTATCTTCTTCCCGACCCAAGCTAAATATATATTGACAATAATATCAACCCTCCAGTACAAACGTCCCTTTAGACTGTTGCAATTTCGTCTAATTTGACACTGCGTGATTCTTTTAGACAAGAAACAGAACTTAGAATAACCCATTTTGTTTAATAGTAACTTTGTGACGTATCTGTGCATGTGTCTACCAACACATCAATGTACCTCAGTCTCTACAGCTAGACCACGAAGATCATTTGACCCTCGATCTGCACAAAGCATAACATAGATTTTGCTGATGTTATAAAGCTTATTTGCCACATTGTTAGATTGTTTTCTATTCTGGTCGGAAACACAAAACTAGCACCGTAGTCGATATACGTCGGTCACAGCAACTGGTACTACATTTTCAAAACAATTTGTTCACGTTAAATAAAACCACTAAATGTGTGTGCCGTTTAATACATCGACGTGCTTTAGACGGTATTATCAAATTTGTATGTTGTACCGTAACACCCTGTAACAAGACAACTGGGTAGGAAGTTTCGGATTCACAAAAGAACACTTTTGACAATGATATAAATACAATGCTTAATAATGAATGACTTGAATGTGCACTTAATATTACGAATACGTGCGTGTATTGTTAATCCAAATGTTGGATTAATTAACAAAAGAACGCACATTCCTGTGGTTGGCTTTACATTTTGCATAACGTAGACATCGATCACTACGATACTTGGAACGCTCGGGTCTCTCTAGTTTCTCTGGACAACACCGGACTACACCAAATACTCCATATACTGGACACTCCTGATACTGGACACTCCAGACACTGGTCAGCTCGACAGCTGGGACACTCCAGATACTGAACATCACCGGACAACACCGTACACTTTGGACACTGTACATTCCAGATACTGGACAGCTCCACAGCTGAAACACTCAAGACAATGGACATTCAAGACACCCGAAAGCTGAAAACAGATCCAATATCGTGTACTAAATATATGACATAGGCATAACAACGTAATAACGTCATACAAGGTAAGTTACCGGCACAATAATTACAGAACAGCCAGTTCAGAAATAACCCAACCCTGCTCGTTAAGAATCATACTGTACTAAACATTTCTTTAAAATGTAGCCTTATATTATTATTTAAATCTTTCACTAGTTCGTAAACAAGAATATAAACGTGTGCATTATTCTGCGTAAACCAAAGCTACAAATTATGCATACAATTTACGTGGTAATAACTTAGTGATATCCTATGTCCATGAAATCGATAGGCTTTTATAACTATCCAGCTGGAGATGTGCAGGTCCTTAAATTATACCGCTGACTGACAAGACAACATGTAATGTAAAGAGCTTTACATGCGGTGCGTATTTCACCTCACACGTGCGGCATAGGATGGACCGAACTCATTATTTTGAAATACGACACACTATACATTATTCACCCTCGAAAATCGTTGTACGCCAGAAACGAAACTCTAGTCCACGAATTTAATAAATAAATAAAAAGGGTTTATACAATTCCGTGACACATCCAACATGAAACGTACTCATCGACAAACAAATAGGCAATCATGTGTTCCTGAATACAGTGAAATATTCGTTGCCCCTGACTGGACAGAAACGTTATTGGCAATGAGATTCGCCTATAATTTTGATATGCTTCTGCTCAACCACTGAGTTTACCCCCACGCTACAGCATGGACAAAACAGAAAGAGACTTGCGAATTTTGGAAGAGATAACTCAATCAGTTTTCCATGCCCCCTATGATTAAAGTGCTGATTTAATACTATCAGTGTATAGAATTTCATCCCATGTCATCTTTCGTCATATCATATCATATTCCATCGACTTCGTGGCAGCAGGTGGCTGAGTGGTCTAAAGCGTTCGCCTTTGCCAATCACTGCCATCTCAACTATATTTGCCTCGGTTCAAATATCAGACTAGGTCAACGTAGGTGTTTTTGAAATTACAAACCGAATGGTATATCGTTCTGAATAACAGTTGCTTGTATCTCAAAGAAAACATTATGAATACCAATTCAGACTTCGATGCTATAGTGGCTCCTTCAATAATGCAATTTATTTGTTGTGCAATTCATCGGATTCAAACATAAACAATAAGCTCCGTACAAAAAATATGTTTTAATTTTTCTTACTTAAATCAAACTGATGATTCTATTAGACTTTTAAAAAAATATAGATGAGAACAGACTCTGCCATGATCGAGAGTGAATTTTGTAGATAATTTTCATAAAATATAAAAAAATTACTAAACACATTATATAAAGGATACATTGATAAAATCAACGAACCTTTTTATATACATTAAGCTCTCTTTATAACAGCGTATAACAATCAACCCCATTTGAGTTCTATCTTGAAAACTTCTTGCTCCTATTTTATTAATGGCTCCATTGTAATCTGGTCACTTTTAACTTTTCGGACTAGAAGATTACTCTACGGACCGTCCATTTGATGAGTACTCCATTGTTTTTCGAAATGTATATGCTCAGGAATATTAACTTTGCGATTTTGAAACTAAATAATGCAAAATATAAAAATTGAAATATTTCAAATTGACATATAAAAAAACAAATAATGTACATTCTAATCAACTCTTCTTTCTGATATTTTGAATAAAAGATGCCTTTACCAAATTGTACAACTGCCCAGACTACATTTTTCGGTTTATTAGTTAGCATACTGTTAGGTCATTAGAATAAACAACTATCAAATATTTTGTTTCAAAAAACCTTTATAAAGAAATCTTGCTTGGTACTACGAAAATTTAAGGAAATAGGGTAAAGGATACCGTCAAACAAGTGCTGACTGAGAGTTGTGATACTAATTGTCATTTTGATGACATGAAATATCTTAAATTAGATAGTGGATGTGAATATACTTTAGCATTATCTAAGTGCGCAAATGAGATTTCCCACATTCTCTTTCAATTTACGTCCTCACTGACAGTTCGGTATGGAACCACCACTGCCTGCAATGAAAGTTTTCCGCTGTAAAATGGATTAAACCTTCAGGAAAGGTGCAATAATAGCCTATGTCACTCAAGTTCTTAAAGGCCATGTTAGAACGGAAAAGATAGAAGGAGCATCGATTAGACTTGTTAGGAACAAACATGGAGGAGTAGTTCATCGATTAAAACACATTACACGATCATTTGTTTCTTATATTTGAACATATTTGGATCCGTATATCATTGAAATATCGGTAAAAACTAACGTTTCCTTCTTATAACTATGGTATATCTTTTTCAGAAAAAAGTCATATTCGAGATTGTCTATCTGTATCTGACAAAGATTTCATATATATATATATATATATATATATATATATATATATATATATATATATATATATATATATATATATATATATATATATATATATATATATATATATATATATATATATATATATATATATATATATATGTGTGTGTGTGTGTGTGTGTGTGTGTGTGTGTGTAGTGATTTACCACATGTTCGATGACCGTTCTCACAGCCTCATCAATATAACAGCATTAAATGATATGCAAAATCTCTTGATGGTATGTATTATTCCCCTAATAAGCTAAATGTTGCTGCGTAAATGTATTTCGTCAATATACTTCATCTATAAAGATGTGGACAAGTACTGTGTTGTCTTATTTGATGTCCTAGCAAGACAAACAAAAGATACATAGCCGAGTTTTTCACATTTCATAAAATGCCGCAAACACAAACAAAATATTTCTGAATAGACACGAGACTAGATGAATCATTACCTATGTCACTTTACGGTAACAAATCATACACGTGTCAATTGTCAATTGTAATATCCGACACAGCAATTCATATAAACAACAATATAAGTAGTTTTTTTATATGGTGGTTGCGTTGTGTATGGCCTTCCAATTTCTGTAATATTATTCCCTATGAAAACGTCTCTAATGATAACTGCTGACATTTACTGTGTTTTGTTTTGATTTTGTTGGGGGTTGGTGTCATTTCTTTTTTCATGAACATTAAATCAACAATATCTGAGCGCCGTAGTAATGGTTTCTACGTTGCAAAAAGGTAGTTCAAAAATGTTCCAATGTTTTACTTCTTATCCCTTTTTGTTTTAAATCGTTGCTTTATGTTGTACTGATACTTCCGTTGGTTGTGACACTCAGTTGAAATTTATAAGAGTCAAGTAAGCAAAATAATGGAGTCAGCAATAAGAAAAGTTGAAAAGGCAGGATGATGGAGGCAAACATAATCAAAATAATGATTGATGAAAACAGTGTTCCACAAACTATATTTCTCTTGTAGTGATTTTGTTTGATCTGATTCTTATGCCTTTTTCATTCGTTAGAGATCGTTTATTGTTTTTCCCACGTATTATGATAACTCTGATCCTTCAATGACCTGTATGTTATCAATAAAACTTTATATTACGGGTTAATACAGTAGACAGAAGCGTATGCCTCTTACGTAGTTATTTTCGATTTGATTGAACTACTGTTACTTTAATTATTTTCTTCTTCTAATTCCAACTGTTTTATATCTTTATTATTCTTGCTTCTGCTGGTTGACTTAAAACTTTTCTTGTTGTTTTGCGCGTGTTAGATTAATTTGTCTCGTTAGGTTTAGCATTAGCTACATTCCTTTGGCCCTTTTGAGAATGGGCATTACGCATACAAATTTAGGTTGTAAAATGGTCACAGACTTAATGTCAATGAACCTAACAAACTTAGTGTTTCATAATATCCATATTATTTGCCTAATGTAACTAATGTACTATTATTAACTGAATATCATAGTTGTTACAGAAATCAACATTATGCTATCCATTGAACGTAAAAGCATGTCATTCATTAAATGTGAAATAGTTTCCTAGTAGTTGTAACCAAAAGTGATGTGCACCTCTTGTAATTGCTAATTCAAAGCGTAGTTTGTTTTCTATGTGCAAATATAGATTGAACATGGCGTGAATGCTGATATGCATATATTTCTTTTTTATGATTGATTTACACCATTAAACGTATAAGGTCAAATACACAGGCATATATTTTACAGTTCTGAACTCTTCCCTTTTAGTAAAACTGCAAATTCAGATATAATTCTTTCCAATAAACGACGGAGATTTATTGATTCAATACTTATTTGACTGAGTGTAAGGATGGTGGGTTGACTGATTGATTGAGTGAATGAGAGGCTGATGTTTAACAACACAACTGTAAATGTCATGTACTGCCTTACCAATTAAAATAAAGTGACTGGTTATTATTATTCACGCATTATTGGACAGGATTCTTATCCACACCTCTTTTCAAGAGCCCCCGCACTCATACGCTGATCTAATGCGATAAAGGACTGAACTTATTCGAGATATCGGAACAGTAAGATGTATTTACAACACAATTTTGCAACTATCAACTCAAAGTGTCCTACTAATTGCCTTTCAAATTGAATAATTTCACCTCAAACAAAAACAATTGAACTATTATGAAGCAAGTCGTACAACTGTACAGGCGTACGTAGAGTACATTAAGTTAACATGAAAATACGTTTTAACTCATTAAAATTATACATATGATCAATTCTCCTTCTTTCTAATTTTGTTTAAACATTATTGTTCTTAATATAATTACTCTTCTTACATCAGTATAGTACCAAGAAAGTTCAGTTGACTGCTGTTCAATTGTACTCATGCTCCAACTAATAATCAAAATGCAGCCGAAGTTTTAAATCATCATCATCATCATCATCATCATCATCATCATCAGTCGCTTGACCTTGTGTGGTCTTTGAGGCACTGTCCTGAGATGACTAGTGCTCTCAATAGCCTGATGTTAGTTTTCAGACATATATTCTTGTCTCTCCAGATGGGTCTTAGCCCTGACATAGCTGCCATTGTTTGTGTTGCTCGTGACAGAATCTCTGCTCTTGATCCCTATTCGTTGATTATGGAATCAAGATATTTGAACTGCCTATTGTCTCCAGTGCTTGTCCTCTGACATTAATCTTGGTTGAGATATGTTTGGCACTATTTATCATCATCTGTGTCTTTTCGGCGCTTATCTCTATGTGTAATCTGAAAGATGTTTAATCTAAAGTCTTCACTAAGATGGCTAGCTCGTCTTCACTGCCTGCCAGCCCATCAATGTCGTCTGCAAAGCGTGGGATGGTGATGTTTCCCCCACCAATGTTGACTGTCCCACAATGGTTTTCCAGGGCTTCGCTCATGATGCGCTCTAAGTATATGTTGAAAAGGGTGGGTGACACTAGACAGTCTTGACGTACTGAAACTGTTGTCTTGAACTAGTCCCACACGGAACTTTGAGCAATTACTGCACTGGCCGCCTTGACGTACAGCTGCTTGATGGTATTGGTCAACATTTAACCTATGTTGTACTTCTTCATTGTCGCCCACAATGCCTCATGCCATACTCTGTAAAAAATCTCAAGAAAACATTCTCACAAACAATATTTATATGTATAATATGGCAAGGTTTTGAAAATAGAACCAAAATATATCAGTTAAAAGTTGTGCAGTTCCAATTATATCCTTATAATTTTAGTGTGGGTATATAGTTTTCCTTTCTATACACGACGCTGAATCACGACTTAATTGTTTTGTGAAAATTGCAATATAGTTACTAATATTTTTTTCTTTCTTTATATTTGTATAATATGTAGTTCAACATGAATAATATTAGTCGAGATGAAATTGACACGAGGATTATGTGATCTTTCTCTAATCAACGTCATGCTTTCTAATTTGTATTTTTCAATGTTATAAATACTGACAAAACGAAGACACTATACAAATGTACCAACCAATAGTGTGATATTAAACGTCATTCTATAAATATAAAACCTCTTAATGAGAAAATACGATGGCATGGACTTATCATATTGGATTGTGTAAACTCGTTTTCCTACATGACGCCAGAATAGAATATGCAATGTTGTACATATGGCATCCATATGTATTGAAATAGGATTATCGGTTATCATATTGACTTTTCACGAATACGCCCAGTTGATTTTACTCTTGCTACGTCTTTAGGATCTAAAACACAGTATCACAGATAGAGTGAAAACGACAAGCTTTGTAAAATTTAACAACTAAAATTTATTTCCCTGGATATAGATTGTACAAATGGGAAAAAGACTTACAGTTTTAAGATTCAAATCCAAAAGTAATCCCACAAATTAAATTACAAACGTCTTAGTAATCAAATGTTCTAATAGATTGTCGCTCGAGACTTGTTGGAAAATCTAAGATGGAAGACGATGGTGTATGCTGAAGTCTGAAATGTTCTTATCTACAGTTCCTTGTAGAAACACAATATTTAACAGTCCATTGTTGGAAATCCGAATAATGTTTCAATAAACTGTCTTTGTCCAAGAATTATGTATAGACACATCAAATGTTTTCAGAGATACTAATTAATCCTATAAAATCCAACTGGTCTGAAGAAAACTGAATACAACAAGAGAAAATGACTTAACGTCAGATTAAAAGCCCAACGTTAACTATATTTCACTAAAACAAAGATAATATCGTATTCTAATACGCAATTTCGAAAAATACCAAAATGCGAAACCAAAAGTAAAATGGAGGAAAGTAGCCACTTTATTGATCATATCACGCACTCCTAATATGACCATGACGAGAACCAATCATTTTTACTTTAGGAATAAAAAGTTATTTACTTCTTAATTCATAGATGACGTTTTGACCTTGGCAACAACCAATCATTTTAAATATAAAACTAAAACATGTTTACGTGGTTGCCACTAACCTTGAATCAAGGCCAGAATCTTGGTCAATATTTCTTGTTTTCAAAAGAATAATTCAGGCCAACCGATGATCTGAAACAACATCATTTCTAGATAATAAATGTACATTATAATAGCATGTAATGAAACAAAAGAACGAATTTAAAACTGTAAAACAAACAGTTAAGTATATATTAAATCAGATATACGTAACATCCTTAACTCACATATAACTAAACTAACTGTTATGTTTTCATCTATCTGATGGCTGTGGATTACATGGTCCAAATATTTGACTTAAAATGTCCTTTCCGAACCCGTCCGAATCTTGATGACAGCTGATAGACTGTTAATGTATCATTCTTGCTCAATTGAAGTCCTCACAAAACATTCAGTTTTTTAAACCTTCGTTGCTTGCAATAAAACTTTCCGCTGATAAATAAATAAGCTGGAATTAAGTTTTCACACGTTATTGATCATCATGCCATTACACGGGGTATCTACATCTCCTTCTCAGAGTTCCTCTCCTCACGAAGCAAAAAACAACTTCTGCGGGTGCGTAGTGGAAAAAATGTTTCTAAACTTTACATCGTCATTTTCTGTTACGTATTGGTGATGCGCTGCGTCATCGGATCAGAAGTAACAATTCTGTGTTTGCAACAAATTGAAAAGCTCAGCTGTTGTATTTTTTACAATTTATTCACAATCCTTCCTTGAAATTTCTGCTGACAGTAACTACAACAACAACGCAAATCACAACAGGAACTCTTATTAATATCAGTATAACACTTTTCAAACATTTGGAATTATTTTCTTGTTACCACGACTCACCATGCGGACACCAGAATCATCCAACCCGGAAAAAGATATTTTATTCAGCCTTACGTAGTGACAAGTCTTTGGATATGTTTCGTAGCAACGCCTAATGTTGATAGAAGTTAAATAACTCCAAGCTTTGCAATGGATCACACAACTCATTGGAATGTAGCTCTGGCAGATATGTATTTCGTCCTACGCAAGCATTCGATAGCCAAACATTTTAAAACAGTTTTAAAGTTGAGATCATTAAGGACAAAATGTTGTCAAGAAAATCCACAATTGACCACCTAAATAATAATTCCTGTATGCTATTCAGTATATTTTCCAAGCAAATTTCAGCTATTTTCAATGACTAGTTTTGCCAAAAACTGAATTTTGGTACGGAAAACATTGGCATAGATGAGATCATGAATAATATATTCCAGTCTTGAAGGAAAAGTCATCTCGTAGCTATTTGACATATATTTCCTTGTAAGTGGTCAGGTGAGAAATAATAAGTTATCATTATCTGCAGCATGAAACAAAACAAAGAGGAGTAAAATTGATATTTGTGAACTTCACTAACCTCTAACAGTTCATTGATTTCCTGATTGAATATTGCAGTATGTGCTAAAGATGAATATCTTCATATAACGTTGATGATGTTCAAGCCGGTGCCATAAACACATTCGACAGTCGTCGTCCAGGGAATGAATGTGTGTGTAGCCATCATAAGACGAAATGATGTATCTACTCAGTTACATAATATGAAATTATAAGAATCAAATTCCTTCGTGTAGGCCCAATAGTGTATACATTATCTTCATCAAGGCAGTCTTGGATTTATCTTAGAAAACAGTGACCTGCATTGATTTTGAATAATCTAGCACTGGTGATAACACATACAAATGTTTTTTTTAAACATATTAGCTAAAACACTTAGTATGCATCTATGGAAAAATGACATAATCCAAGATTTGTTTACGTCAAGTCTGACTCCATGACGTTGTCAAAATTGAAAATACGTACAGGTTTAAAATACATCATTTTTTTTTCTTCTGAGATAGAGTAGTAGTAGTAGTAGTAGTAGTAGTAGTAGTAGTAGTAGTAGTAGTAGTAGTAGTAGTAGTAGTAGTAGTCGCAGTAGTATTGTACATGATGATTTTACAAAATATAGCGTTGTCTTGTGTTGTATTTCTTTGGTTGATATAAAGCTGTTTTGGCCAATTAAGTCATGCATCGAAATCTACAATTAGCAAAATGGCAATAAAATATGAAGCCATGAAACATATGATCCGAGTGAGGTTGGCCCAATGAAGAATATAACAGTGAAGAGAAGCACAATCTTCATGAAAATGGCATATGATCCGATGAAAGATATCCAAAGCGAGGAGATAAAGAGGAAATAAAAATGAATGGAAAAAGAAATAAAACGAGAAGCATGAAACATATCAAGACAATATTTCATGGACACAAGAACATTAGGAACAGCATGAGTGAAAAGAGGTGGAATGTAAGAAAAAGAGAGAAGACTAAGTGACGAGTTGCGGCAAATAGTATAACGTATTTATACTGTTATTTGATAACATCTAGGATCAGTCAAGAAAAGAAAAAAACTGCTATGTTAAGGGCCATGCAGATTTCGAAAAAAAAGATAGATACTAGTAATTTTGGAATTTTATATTTTGTATATTTGTATGCCTTTTTATCTCCCTCCATGAAACAAAATTTAAACCTCTTCCTTAGTAAAATGTATTTTCTTGAGTATTTTGTGGACTGGTGTAGTGTGCGTATAGAAAACACTTCCATTTGTACAAATATAAAGAAATATATAAACACTTTCTTGTGTATAGCTATACAAAATTATATTAAGAATGTTTTATTTGAGATTAACGTTATTTCTGTTCCATTTATATCTTATCTGAAGGTTGAATATTGTGCAAGGGATGTTTTACTTCACGCCGGTGCTTCAAGCATACAACGTCGTTAGACAGTCTTTTCAAGAAGAATGACCAGCTAGAGCTATCAAGTCTTTTGACGAAGAATGACCAGCTAGAGCTGTCGAGTCTTTTCATAAAGAATGACCAGTTAGAGATGTCGAGTCTTTTCAAGAAGAATGGCCAGCTAGAGATGTTTAGTTGTACATGTGATAGGTGAGGCTACCAAAGGAGAGGTACGAGAAGTGAAGTACAAACTCAAACAAAAACTGGATTCAAAAATATCCAAGAACAATTTGATTGATTTGGCTATCCAGATTCAATACGAGCGTAATGGGAGAAGGAGGATAAGATGGAATATATGATGAACTAGGATAACCGCCTTTTTGTAAAATTCAGTCTCCACGAAAACATTTAGCGGGAGAAGTTAAAACACGTTGGGACAAACCAGCTGATGTTGCATTAACCAATTTTTTAAACGAGTGTATAACTGCTTAGGGGGTGAACTGGACGAAAGCCCACGGACCTTTTCAGAGAAATTAAGATCACTACCAAAGAAACATGCTCATCAGTTTCCAAAGTTGTGTATGCGTAGGAGCTTGCGTACGTTTATCTTTTTCAACACTAAACCTGAGGGTCCCGTTACTGATCACTGCCATCTCACCTGTGTCTGTGTGGGTTCGAATCTCAGATTTGGCCAATGTGGGTATGTGAAAAAGCTTGTCAGTATCTTTTCGTGGGTTGATGGTTCTTTTTGGGGTTTTCTGGGCTCTTCCTCCATCATTAATACTGGCCGCCTTGTATAGCCTATCTTGTGCTAAAAATGGCGTTAAACCATAAAAATAAAAATAAAAAACACTAAAACTTACAACTCTAACCATTCTCTTGTATTTGCATGTGTGTATTTGCATGTGTGTATTTGCATATGTTGAGTTTTTAGTTCCACTTCTTATTCTTATGTGACAGTAAAGTATTTTTGTGTGTGTGCTTATGTCCCATATTGTAACTTTATATCTTTCTCTTGTTTGTTTGTATGTGTGTAATTGTATTTTGTTGATAAACACATTGTATTGATGTGTGTTTGGATAGTAATCAAAACATGAGAAATGAATAGTAGATGTAGCTGCTGTGTGTGAAATGTTGGACTGTGTCTTTAACCACGTCACATTTCTATACACGTACCTAAATATATGTTCAATTCGCTATTATCACATAGAGTTCCAGATTGTTAGTTTCCCGTTAGCAATTATCTGAACAATATTATGATCAAAACTGTAAACCGTTTAATTCTGTCTAGATTCTTTTTTTAAAAAGAGGCACATTTTATTCATGCGTACTTTAACTATACGTAATAATGCCGGTGCTTTTTTATTATTATAGTCTCTCTCTCTCTCTCTCTCTCTCTCTCTCTCTCTCTCTCTCTCTCTCTCTCAGACACGTCCATTTCGATCAAACACCCGTCATAAGCGTAAAATAAATCATGCAAACTCCTCCTTTTAGGTATAAAGTCTCGTCATAATTGTAAACAATCATGCAGACAATGCAGACTTTAGAGTGTCGTCAATTCCTTAAGAAACGGTGATGCTTATGCTTGTTAAATGCGGTAAAGAAGCAACAAGCCAATTTTACCGAATACCCAAAATAACATAATATTAAGCTTCTCGTAATTGTCCACATTTTTTTATTTTATACGACACGGGCAAACCCTTCGGTATATATATATATATGGACAGAAAGATAGATGTTTGGACTGACCTATATAGCGAACATAGAGTCGGACAGGCGGATTATTGGATGTTAAAATAATCTGCTTTCTACCTCACAGAAACGATTGATAAATAGTGCAAACAATCCAATCTGCACACTTCAACGTTACCCTTGTACAGAGGTTTGTATACAATTGTGGGTTCCGTATAAAACGTAATTATTTTGTAGACGAAGATATTTTTTTTTTATTTATGAAAAACGTTTTAATTTTGCTTCGGCTTCTCCTGTTCATCGATTTGTGTTTCTTTATCCTCTTATCATGATGAAACCGTAGCGAAACTCTAGATCGCAGAATGATTATTTTGTTACACTATTGATCATCGAAGGATGCCATTACTATGTGCTTGAAGATTAAATAGTATTTCATCAATACAAGTCTTAATATTTTAGACTAGCTCAGCTAGGCCATATTATATTGAATATGTACATGACATTCTGCACAGACTGCACTAGATGGCAGGATTAATTGACAGTATGCAATTCACTTCTGACAATAATGACTTATCTTGCCAGAAGACAGATCCGGATACTGTATGTTTAACAGACATTCCGTCTCTGCTATTTAATATGTCGTTACAAAATTCAGAAAGCCTAAACAAAGGACACGGCAATTTAAAATTCATCTGATTTGACAACGAAGGGGAATTTGTAAAACGTGACTGGCATTTCTAGCCGAGCCAGCTTGTCTTTGTACCTATAATTCAAAAGAAAAACATGGTGGATATTTTCTTTTCCTACGTTAGTACCGGATATACGTCATCGTGTGGTACTCAAAACGTCATATTTTCGCGAGCGGTAAAGTCACGAGTTAAATTGTAAATGTCCTTGGTGCCACAAGATGAAATATAACATAGAACATGGACATTTTCTTTATGTTACATACCAGACGTATTCCGGGATCAATGCTTTGAATATTAAACTCACTCTTCAGCACAACACACCCAAAAAACGTTTCGTTAAATCACTTCACTTTTACTGGTTGGTTGTATAAATACGTAACTATGGAAGGTGGTAGGCTTTGGTGGAGCTAATCTGTCGCAGTAAAGTACGTTTTGCCAGTTTCTAAACTATTAGTTTTATTAAAAACAATGAAGTCCGAGTATCGTTTTTATCAAGGTCATATGTGGACATAACTACACAGACTAACGGCGTCTGGTAAAATTAATTTTTCCAGGATTAATCTCATTCAATGTAAGACAGTTTCTGTTTCTTTGTTCTTAGTTCACCAAGTATAATTTTTATTATTTTTGTTTTGTATTGCTACAGGTACAACTGTTGTAGCGACCCCATCAAGCGTCGAATGCGATGATGCGGAATTTTATATTTCGAGTACCTCTACGCATGCTAAAATGAAATCATATATTAACCTGGGCTTATAGAACTAACGTTTGATAAGGCTGACATTTGTGTGGTGGTAAATACGCAGTCCAGGGAAGTAGTTTACTGTATTAATTTAGCTATCATTGTAGATAATGTAAATTGCAGACACGACTAGTGCACTTATCGACGAGACAATAATATGTAGAATAATAACAAATCTGTGTGAATTAGAGAATATCATTAATTTCATACCGTTGAATTCCTCAATTAACACGAGATTGTCTGCGCAGTTGATAACGTTAACCATTAGTAAAGTTAGGCGTATGCAGGTTTAAGACGAGAATGGCATATGCATTGAGGAAGGTTGGAACACCACGACAGGCAGGATTAGCGATGGATCGAGGACTATTACGTACTGTTGAAAAGCAAAATGTTATTGCTATTTATGTAAGTAGTTTTGTTTCCTTATCTATATTTGACTGGAATGCTCGCATTAAAATCAGAAGACCGGACAGTTTTTATTTCAATTACACAATATATTTAACAGTCAGATTTATTCACCAGAAAGGAACGTTGACATTATTTAATACAATGAAGGATATCCATTAAGGCGGTGATACCGTGTAGGGGTTGACAGAACCAGAGCCTTTTTCGTTATTCTTAACAAAAATAATGGGTTTATTATTTACAGACATGATATAATGTTTTCGGAAATATATTGTCATTCTACGAATATATCACTATATCACGTGCCAATTATGGATACAAATTTCTGAGAAACACCTACTAATTTCTTGATGATATAATCAATTTGTTATTTCATTGCTCTTTAATATTTTGAGTTATATATTTATTAAATGACATTTAGTTTAGGTTTGATTGAGTTGAGGTGATGATTACATTTTTCTTAATACGCCTGTCAAGAGGACATCTTATTCCGAATGACAGGCATTTTTCTGACAGTGAATGCATTAGTGTTAACATTCTCGCACAGTTTAGATTACTGCTGCGGAGTTTGGGTTAGATCCACCATTGTCGGCCAGAAGGCTGATTAAATCTACCGGAGAAAGAAATGGTTTAATGAGATTCATTAGATTATTGGAGAATTTTGGACTGAAAGGATACAAAGAGGCATAATCTGGGCAAATATAAATAAATTGTCTTTTCGATTTCCATCTAACTGCAATCATTTCAGAAACTCTGGGCAAGGGGATGACTCAGATTAAATTACCATGTTACAAGCTGGTCAGGATGATATGGGAAGAGTACTCGTCTGTTACTGTACAAATCTAGGGGGTGTCTCTTAATGAATAATTTACAGGTGAGCTATCAGTTTCTGTAAGTAACGATCAGCACACATGAGTGGGTCTTTTTATATATTGTTTATGTGATCTTGCTCGTCTTATATATATATATATATATATATATATATATATATATATATATATATATATATATATATATATATATATATATATATATATATATATATATGATAAAGAGAGATAAATAATTATACGTTTACATGTCTATTTATTATATACGTTTCAAAGTTTGTATTTAATTTAGACAATAATTACGCTATTGGTATATACTTTGTTGTTTGAAAGATTGATTTTAATATTTTAATAATAATACCAAAGACATTTGTTTCCTAAGCTTCGGTTTATGGTCCAAGAAAATAAATCGCTTAATACATTTTTTCTTTAGAACGCTGATACGTGCTTAAAAGAAATGAAAGCCAGGAGAATAACTCAAAAGACAAAACGCATACTGGCTAATAAAACAGTAATGAAGAGCCATTTTATATTTTACGTTACGTGAACAGGATATATGAATTTGTAAAACAAAAATGATTTATCGGACAGGAAGCACTTTCGCTTGTTTTTATAGTTTCCTTAATTAAAATAATTGTATATGTCTCTTCGCGTGAGAGGAAGCCATAACATATAATTATGTACGTATAACAACAATTGCCCTCATATTATATTACTCAGTAACCATTATTATAGTAATATAGTACTACACCTCTATGACATGTCTCATCCACACTATTGTATTTTTTTTATATATGAGTTTATCATTATGTACGGAGTTTTTCTTTGTCAGAGTACTACAATATGATGGATGAAGCCTGCTAGCTATTTAGTTCAAATGACGGGCATAACATAGATGTTTATCATCAAACCAGTGTAGACCAATGTAGGCCACTAAGTCAATCTAGACCATTGTAGACCATTAAGCCAGTGTAGGCCACTAAGTCAGTGTAGACCACTGTAGGCCACTAAGTCAGTGGAGACTAGTGTAGACCATGCAACCGGTGGTAAGTTGGAATAGTGTACATAGTACCTTCTATATGTGCGATAGTTTTGTTCTGTGGCTACCCTGATATGTCCTTTGTCGTATTTAAAACTGACACACCATTGCTCTGTATTGTTATTTTTCTCTTTTCGACCAACCAGTTTCTAAGGAATAGTGCTTTTCTAGAAAATCTAGTTTGAAAATTGGTTAGGAGAGAAATCAGTGTGCGAATCTGGTTTCATAAACATATGATCGCAATGACCAATACTGATTACCAAAATATGTAATATTCTTCAATAAATGCTGAAATGTACTATATAGCTGGCGTAACTGACACTAGTGACAGAGATCAACTTAAAAATCACATTTTTTTTAAAAGAGGGCTTTTTATCTTCTTGTTTATGAGTGATGAGTAATTTTTGAATGGCAAATTGCATATGCCGATATGGTAACAATTTGAGCTCATGTAATAGCAAATGCCATTACAATGTCTTTTAAAATGTTTTACTTTATTTATATTGGACGTTCAGTAGGTACACACACACACACACATGTATATATATATATATATATATATATATATATATATATATATATATATATATATATATATATATATATATATATCGTTTATAAAAGGTCTCTCGAAAAGTTATAAACGAACAATCGTAAACTTAATTACAAATATCATTATTGATAACTTTATTGAAATAAACTCATGTTACCATCTTTCATCAACCGTTTTCATAATTAGTATTTTTTTATATTAAAGAGACATCGCCTGTTTTCGTGTCCCAACCAACAGTGACAATTTATACAGGATTCACAATAGGAGTTTATTGCATAAAAGTAAATTAAATTTTTAGTTAAAAGCCGATAAGCAAATATGCTGACCCACTCTGCACTCAAGTAAATCATAGCTTGATATGCTTTCCCATCCAATGTTGAATTCGGAAAAATAAAACAACAATATGTATGCTGTTTAAACAAGATATTTGCAGAAGCATGAATCAGTCAGTATTCAGCAGTAAAACTGTCAATATATATTGAACTGCAATACCAGTAATCATTATTTAACTGTAGCACCGGCAATCAGTATTCAACTGTAATTCAGTTCTTCAATATTCAGCTGTAAACCAGTTAGTCATTATTTAGCTTTAAATCTGGCAATCAGTATTGAACTCTAATACCGGTACTCATTATTCAGCTGTAAAACCGGTAACAAAGCCATAAATCTTACTCAAGATGAAGCTTTAAAAATAGCACAATGTAAAATAGAGAGAGATGTAATTCCTTTCACAATACAGTATAATCCTTCATTGCCTAATATAGGTCCTATAATTAATAAATATTATAGTCTCCTAAATGTATCCAATAAAACTAGCGTTAAATCATTTTACAAAACTAAACCAATTCTCGCTTTTAGAAGACCCAAGAACGTGCAAGATTTTTTAATTAGAGCTAAACAGAGAGGAAAAAAAATAATGAAATACCCTTTTCGTCATCGAAATGTAACAGAAGCCGGTGCTCTCATTATGCAAACATAAGAGAAAGTATTTCTTTCAGTAGTGTTAATACAAAAAAGGTATCTTCTCTACGTGTTAACACAAACTGCATATCAACTGATGTGATTTATTTAATAACCTGTAAAAAATGTAGCATGCAATATGTTGGACAAACTCTTAAACAAGTATCTAAAAAAATGAATAAGCATCGCTTTGATATAAGAAAGTATAGAGATATTATGTTTTCCTATAATATTTCAACACATTTTAACACCAATAAATACTCTTTACTCGATTTTTCTTTCATGCCAATAGATATTGTGCTTGGTGACATGAAGGGTGCGCTAAATAATTTTTTTTTGATATAGCTATTTCTGAATCATGCTGCCTTGTGCAAATGTCTAAACGAAACAATAACTTGGTTGAGTGACAAACATCATTTTAGTTTATAGCACAAAACATAGACTTTAATCACCCGTATTTGCATATAGTTTAATTCATCAATGGAAATATTTTATATTATCTACATATTGTCTTGATTTTTGAAACATAATTCCAAATCGTACTGGTTTTGGTGGATATCGATTATAAACAAGACTGACCTTAATACTCAGTGATATGTAATGTTCTGTTTACAACTTAATAGAATTTAAATAATTAAATATAATGTACTTAGCATCACTGATATACCTTCTGAATAATAACTCATTTCATAAGAGTTTTATAAAATGAATGATAAAACAACGTTTAAGATGCAAACAAATAATGTTTTCAAGGATCATAAACGGGAATTTGATAAAGTTTTAAAAACTAAGAATAACGAAGAAGTTTTTATCTCAAGTCAATATTTTATTATGATTTTCTGATATCCTTGAATTACAGTATCATGAAACAATATATCTAGGATGTTTCTGATAAGATGGAATTGCGAAAAGTAATTAGAAAATGTTTATGCAAACAACGCACACCAGGCCTGAACTGAAAGTTACAGCTACCATCCAACGCCACGAATACTAGATTTAAAAAAAACTGTGCATATTTAGGGTACTCATGAGATTATCCATGTATAGCAGTATTGTTGGTTGATGTCATCGGCATCATGAACACTACGAAATTAAACGCATCCTCTTCTGCGAATTTTCAAATCGCACCTCTATCGTCGGTATTGGTATCGTTGTCAGTATCTCCCTCCTCATCGGCATCATCGCACTTTTTTCAAAAGCTGAAGGTCACTCAGGCTTAACGTATTTATAATGTGTTGATGTTGTTCTTATGCAAAAAACTTAACTTTAGAGCTTGGCACCCTACACTATCTTTCTTTGTTCCAAGTTTTAAATCTAAGATATGTGTCTATTCATGTATGTATGCATGCTCGCATGCAGTAACTCTTTACGGCACCTAAGCACAATAACGGATATATAGTGCTATACCAAAGATAAAGTTCGAAATGTACAGTTCTGTTCTATTTTATTTCATGGAAGTATAAGGTCCAAATTAATTTGTCAAGTTTGGCCAGTAATGAGATTTTGCAAGACATTGAATATGGTCGTCGATTAAGACTGGTTTCGCTTATTCAAAACAAGAACTCATTTGACTCAGATTATATTGGGTCCAAGAAAACTAGGTTATAAGACGCTTGTTAATTAGATCGGTCTATAGTTTGTGTTTCTAATGTTTCATTACAATGAACATTCAGTGGCAAATACATATCTTCAATTATAGAATACGAACAGTTGTCAATGTCTTTTCAAATGAAAGAAACTCACCAAAAAACTATTTAAATTATTCTGATTTAGAACTCAATTTAATTTTTCGCCGATCTTCCTCAATTGTTCTTGAAGCGAGTGTTATGCATTAAGATCAGAAAGCAATCATAAATTGAGATAAGGAAAAATAAAATGATCTCTGTTTCTTACAACTTTCACAGTACAAGTCTGTAATGAGGTCGCAATAAATCAAATACCACATCCCATGATTATTTCAAGCCTGTAATGAGGTTGCAATGACCATCAAACACCAAATACCATGATTAATTCAAGCCTGTAATGAGGATGCAATGACCATTAAACACCAAATACCATGCTTATTATTTCAAGCCTCTATGAGGTTGCATTGACCATCAAACACCAAATACCATGATTATTACAAGCGTGTAATGAGGTTGCATTGACCATAAAACCCTATGATTATGTCAAGCCTGTAATAAGGTTACATTGACCATCAAACACCAAACCCCATGATTATTACAAGCCTGTAATGAGGTTGCAATGACCATCAAACACCAAACACCACGATTATTTCAATCTTGTAATGAGGTTGCAATGACCATCAAACGCCAAACCCCATAATTATTTCAATCTTGCAATGAGGTCACATTGACCATCAAACACCAAACACCATAATTATTTCAAGCCTGTAATGAGGTTGCAATAACCTTCAAACACCAAACACCATGATTATTTCAGTCTGGTAATGAGGTTACATTGACCATCAAACACCAAAGACCATAATTATTTCAAGCCTGTAATGAGGTTGCAATGACCTTCAAACACCAAACACCATGATTATTACAAGCCTGTAATGAGGATGCAATGACCATCAAACACCAAACACCATGATTATTACAAGCAGAATCTCATCCTCAGACTGAGACTTATTTTAAATGCTGACGACAGATAAACAAATGTCAAGTTACTGACCAACCAGGCTTGAGAAATATTGATATACGTCTGCGCTTGGAGATAATAGCACTTTGGAAGATTGTCTCGTTATGTATACCAATCTAAAAGATTTTTACTGGCAAAAAAAGAAGTTTTAATTGGCTGTGAGAGGACATATAACCTCAAACTCAAGTTCGCGGCTTTATGATCCCATGATAAGACTGGTATGACCAATGAGCTCCCGTGTACCATTTGTGTCGATATTTGCTTATTAAAATTAGAGATGACGCATATGATCATTTATTTAAGAGACAGGGACCTTCACAACTGCAAACGAATCTACCATTTTAAGCTTCAGACCGATGGTCTAGGGGAGGTAATCTATATATTCAACACGTACTTGGCGTATAGAATTGTACAAAAGGTTAGAAATTAGGTCATTTCATGAAAACACTGTACAACATAACAAATTATAAATGGTAGATTCTGTGTGAAATAAGGTAATGCATTCATAAATTTCATGTCAGGTACAAAAGAGAGTGGAAAAATATGGGATGGGAAAACTAGAATGAATTTGCGATACAGAAAATATCGACCTTACAATGTAATGTTTGCAATAACGCAGTGAATTTAGCAGCTGCGAAAACACCGTTCAAGCCTGCAAATGAGTCATGTTAGAAAATCTAACTAAAGAAAAGAACAATGCAGTTAATGTGGCGACGAAAACCAACAAATCCCCAAATGGTCAATTCCATACGTGTCAGAAAGATTTTAGATACTCCTGTAATGCAAATACAGATTTTCCATTACACCTTTTGCTGATGGAATATCATGGGCATTAACGGGTCTATTAGAACGTAAATTCTCACAATGGAATAAAAATGGGACGATTGATTCAGATAGAAAAAGCTAAGGAGCTGATATAAGGCTTAGTGAGATTTTTCAGAATTATGTTCATTTTCGCTTATACCTGCTCTAGATTCTCCTTGTAACAAGAAAACATTGTTGGATTTCAGATTTACAACATACTACTTTTGATTTAAATACAATTTTACTGATGAATGACTTGAATGAGAAAAGAATTATGCAACAAATGAAAATACAAATAAACTACTTTACACAGTGCATAGACAAAGATGAATTATCGCAGTAATTAATCACGACCTAACAATGAAGTGTTTTATTTAAATAGTATACAAATGTGGCACTTCGCTCGTATAGTTAAACGTATTCACTCAAAAAGTGAAAACTGAGATATTTTACTCAAAAAATAAAATGATGAAAATAGAGGGACATATATACACAATATCTTTACAATCCCAAAACACTGTATTACAAACCCAAACGGTAGCCCACAGTTTAAATATCGCATGTATGGAGTTACACACTCCGTCACCAGCCCACTAGGGTACCGGTCGCACTGGTCAATCAAGTAGTCATTATTCCAGGTAGTCACCGACCATCATTCAATTCCTTGGCCAATCAGGCAATCAACGCCATCCAATCGATCAGCAACGCCCGATCACATGCTACTCGACCAGAAACATTGTTCGATCTGCTTTACGGCTGATATGGTTCAGCATCACAACTGCTATTGTCAACTGCTAAGGTTAGATCTACAGATGGTACCGCGTCGACCACGATCAGCTGCAAATACATCTCACCGTATACTATGTATGACACGGGCATATACGACTAAACGTAAGGACGTTATATACGGTAAGCTATACAAATTACGCCACCGGCATCATATTATAAAACCAATAAACTTGTTCGGAAGTGAACCTATCCGTGTCCGATGAGATTCATATGGTACTAAACGTTTTATGATAAAATGAAATTTCCATTGCTACTTCAAATCTCCTGATAAGTCACATACAATAATATAAAATATTTGAATCATACTAAGCAAACCGTATGGGCAGTGGTAGATATGCTATGTTTGGGAAATGGACGCACCCGCACATACAAAAGTCTTGCAGTGTGGCTTTGGTTATCCGACGACTTAGAAAGAAAATCTGGAGTAAGACTCTAGGGTAGCTCGACGATTTACTACATTCACTATTGACAACTTCTTGTTCTGGAGACGGATGGGCTCCGCCAAATGACTTTTGCCTAAGACATACTGATAATGCAGGATAAATCTGAAGTTACCATACCGGATCGGTCGTCGCCAGGGTCAACATGGACAGAGCCTGCTGTTATCCACCAAGACGGAGGTGACAAGTGTGCTACTTGTATTTTGCATAAAACAGAGCGCGAGACGATATCGCCATCGCCACCTGAAACATTAGAACTTTGGCGCAAATTGAAAAACTCCAAGAGTTGACACGTGAGCTGGAACACTTCGCGTGGCACGTTCCGGGACTTAAGATATAGAAAGCCATAGGTCAACACCAAACTGAAGATAGTCAAATCTTCTACTATAGTGGTCAGTTTTACAAGTCCATAAATGGAGTAGGCTTCCTTTAAAACAAATCCATCAAGTGATCTGTGCTTGAATTCTGCCCCATTTCTAGCAGAATATTCTCCATTCATCTGAAAACATATACCTTTAACATCACAATTATCCAAGTCTATCCTCCAACTACCTATCTTGACGATAAAGATATACTGGAGTTTTACAACAAACTCCAAGTTATTTTAAACATGGTCAGTAAAAAAACACCGTCACCATCCAAGGAGACTGGAATGCCAAAGGCGGCAAAGATGCTCTAAAAGACTGGGATGATCATTGTGGACCTTCTTGCAATGAGCTTATCAATGAAAAAGAAAGACGGCTGCTCGAGTTCGCAAGCTACAACCACTTGGTACTACTCATCATCCTGGGCCAACATAACGCTTCACGATGCTGGAAATGGCATGCACCAGATGGAAGCCATCATAACCAGATCGACTACATATTGGTTCAAAATCGTTACCGATACGGCATCAATAGAACAAAAACATTAACGTGCCCAGGTGCTGATGTTGGAAGTGATCTCGATCTCATCATTATGAACTTTCGAGTGAGGCTGGAAAACAATAACAAGCGAAAGAACATAAGGATCAAATTCAACCTTAACCAACTGAAGGACCCTAACTTCTGCAAGTCATTCCAAGTCACATTTGGAGGGAAATGGGCTCCACTACTTGTGATGGACGTTGATGTTAAAGTGATGACAGACACGTTCAACACATTCTTGATAATAGCGGCCAAGGACATCATTGGCTTCCATCGCCCAAGGAAAACGCCTTGGTTACAGAAGCGAATCTGAATTTGTGTGATGCGAGAAGAGACCGCAAAATCACCAGACAGAAAACCGGGACAATGGAGTACCGAGCAAAAAAAAAATATCAACAAACACTTGAAGAAAGCCAGAAAGGTTGGATTGGACAAAAATGCACGGAAATAGAGATCAGTCAGATAAATGATAACAGCAAAAAGGCATTCCACATTGTGAAAGAGCTCACCTGATAGAACTAACCAAAAGTCAGTACCATTCAAAACGAAAAGAGAAAATGCCTCACAGAAGTGTGTGACATTACAAAAAGAGCGACTGAGTATTGTAAAGAACTCTACAACCATCCATCCACAGGGAACCCAGGGGTGCTTGAAGTTCCAAACTCCACAAAATGATGATGATTTCCCCATTCTCAAAGAATAGGCAGAGTCAGCAAAAAGAGTACCAAAGAATGGGAAGGCAACTGGAGTAGACAACATCGCAGCTGAACTTATCAAGAATGGGGGTAGGGGTGACGAACCTACAACAAATGTCTGCAATACGATCTGGCAGACAAGTGAATGGCCAACACAGTGGAACCCGTCAAGTATTATAACACTCCCCAAAACAAACAATCTCCAGCTATGCCAGAATTAAAGAAATCTCAGTTTGATCAGCAATGCTAGCAAAGGTGATGCTGAAAATCATCTTGAACAGACTAAAACCACTTGCACAAGAAATAATCGTTGAATCGTGGAAGAAGCACAAGATAACAAATATTGAATCTCAGGGTTCTGTGTGAAACGTACTCGCAGCATCCACAAGACATGAGGCATGTGTTCATAGATTTTAAAAACGCCTTTTACATAGTGTGGCATGAGGCAATGTGGGCCACAATGAATATGTGTACAATGGGTCAAAGGTTGCCCAATATCATCAAGCAGCTGTATCCCAATGCTACCAGTGCAGTATTTGCTCATGGTTCTGTGTGTGAATGGATCCAGACAACAGTTGGAGTACGTCAAGGCTGTCTCCTGTCGCCCATGTTTTTCAACATCTACTTAGAGCGCACAATGAGTGAAGCCCTGGAAATCCACTGAGGGACAGTCAGCATTGGAGGATGTAACATCACCAACCTTGGCTTTGCATACGACGTTGACGGGCTGGCAGGCAGTGAAGACTAGCGTGCCACCTTAGTGAAGAACCTGGATAAAACATATTCCAGATTTGACATGGAGATAAGTGCTGAGAACACAAAGCTAATGATAAATAGTGACAAACAAATCTCAGCCAAGATTAAAGTCAGAGGACAGGAACTGGAAACAGTGGGCCAGTTCAAATATATTGGTTCCATAATCACCGAAGAAGGATCAGCAGAATTACAACAAAGATTCCAGGCACTTAAAATAAGATGCTACATAACCATTCTTGACATCTCTTACATGTTCCACATCACAAATAAAGAAGTGCGTGACATCATCAGGCACAACGTACGACATTATGAAGACCTCATCACCCCGTCAAAAATATAAAGCTGAAATGGTATAGCCGAGAACTGCTTAGATGTTCATCACCACAGTGCCTCGACGACTACACTAGGGCAAGAGACTGATGATGATGATGAAGGAAGCCGGAGTTATATAGACAATATACAGAAATAAACGTGGTAGTACGATTGTTATAACCTATAATATACATAAGAAATTATTTTAAAAATATCACATACCTCTACAGCTGTAGGTTTGCAAGTAAGTACTTTGCCTTCGGACAAAGCGTTCCGTAACGTAAATAATTTAAAGTTTCTGACCTGCGATGATGTATTTATTCACAGACAATGTAGCCTTACATCGTTTTTGCCTTTGATGAGTTGGTTTTTCCCATCGAAAGCACTTCGCACGTGCGGAAAAGAATGAACCGAACTCACTGGTTTGAAATAGTTTTGTTCAATATACATAAATCATCCTCGCGTGATGTTGTACACAGCAACAACAAAAAAAACACCCGAGTTCATGTATTTAATAACTAAAATGATTTATATAATTCCGTGACAAACGTTTACATTATATTGTAATTTCTCATAAATTAACTAATGACAAAAAAAAGAAATACAGTTTCCATGCATATGAACAAACCACATACACCCCTGTATCAATCGGACCACTTATCCATTTCCATAGAACGTAATGATAATCTTTTTTAAGTTAGTCTTCATTAGACCGGCATAATAACATAATTATATTGTTACGGCTATTGGATTTAATTTATTTATTTTTTTTATTGTTAAATCCAAATTTGTCATTTAGGGTTTAATATTTATTCATTAATTGGGAGATTTTTTCTAGAAAATTCAGTTTGACCTAGACTCTAGTTGTAAACAGGCTGACCTTGGCTTGGTTACCTCAATATCTGACCTTGCTTTAGACATTGTAAACAGGTCTTTAATACTATTGGTTAATTTCAAGGATAACTTTTATTTTTAGTTCTAGAGGGTGGGAAGTGAATGATTTCCTTCTAGATTATTCCATTATTACGTGACTTGGAGAAGGTAGCTTCTTTCTGTGACCTTCCAGAATCAAATGATTCCTTTTGTTTACGAGGGAATTACATATATATATAGCTGTGTTTTGGAGGCTAACTTTAGTAGAATTTGGGCTTATTTTAAAGTTAAGTTGTGTATTTCATGTTTGAGTGTTAATTTTATTCTGGACTTTGTGTCAATTCGTTGGAAAAGAAGAATTATTCTATTTATTTGGAAACAGGACATACATTTAATAATTTCATCTGGATGATATTAAATCAAGAACTGTATCACCTGACATTGTCAGCCATTTTGGATTACATCGTCAAGATTCGAACCTGGAACTATTAGAACATTTATTTATCAGGACTTGTAATTCCATTAGTGGATTATTTTGTGAATTTTATATTTGTTGGATTTGATTCTCTAAAACCGTAAGTTTATTTATTTTATGAAAATGATTGTACTTAATAAAATCATTGTTAAAGTTATACAAGCTTGTTAGTTTTCACTCTTTCTGTGTTGCTGCTTATTCGAGCCTAAGCACGTAACAATATTCATTACAGTCAGAATTTGTCCACCTTTCACAACTAAAGGTTTGACCGCATCGTTTGGCGCCTCGTTCTGCTAGAGCGGGGACTCCCTGGTCTGCAAATAAAAACATAGCCTCACACCAATAGTCCATATGCTATATTGTCTGTAGGAAATTCAATAAAGAATATCAAAATAAAATGTAATATTTTGATCTAAAATATAGTACACCAATCAAAGTTTATTACATGCATGATGGAAAACAAAATTAAGTACATTAAGAAGCCAATAAGAGCATCTCAAATTCTGTAGACTCTGCTTTGTGCTCCTTCCACTAAATAAACTGGTTATCCGGCCGTAAAATAGTTAGTGGTCCTAGAACTTAAAGACATGCAGGCGTTCATTACTAACTAATCCACTAATGGGTCTATTTTTTTCTGGGATTCGATTACACATGCCTATCAATTGAGATTATTAACTTTATTTCGATTCTTGTAGATCAATGTTCCTTAGAAAGATATTATATACACGCCCCGAGAAATACATGTTAAACTAAAAAGACATTTTTGAGCAACGTCAACCTAAATGAATGGTTAAGTGAATACCGGAAAGAATGTCGAGCATCATTATCATAGTGATAGCGCGGATAAAATAAGTTGAACTACCATAGCCTGGAAGTAATTAGACCCGACGATCGATCTTCAAAACCTAGTTCAATAACTAGACTTCATGAGAAAAGTCCGTAGTTATCGATAATTTTGAAAATTCAGCATTTTATGTTAGGTGTTTCATTAAAATCTTTCCTTTCTTATACCAGTGTCTGCAACATGACTGAGTAAATTTTCTTCAGAAGTGTCAGTGGCAGAGCTTGTAAACAGCCGCGGAGTCAAAGTTTGCCTGCAAGATGCACAAAAGCACAACAATGGTACGCTTCATTTACTAATTGTTTTTATTATTAAAATGACATTTCTCAGTCGTCGATAGCAGAATTGAGCTCGTCATCGACGTCATCATTAGCAGCAGTGTCATATTATTCTCAAACAAATTCAGGTACAGTTTCTCACGTGTCACTTATTTCCTTTTTAAAATGCATTGCAAAACTTGTAATTAATGTCATAGATACGGATAGAATTTGTTGGTTATCTTCATAAGGAACACCCTTTTAATAAATACGTTCAAAATACTCTCTCTCTCTCTCTCTCTCTCTCTCTCTCTCTCTCTCTCTCTCTCTCTCTCTCTCTCTCTCTCTCTCTCTCTCTCACACACACACACACACACACACACACACACACACAGAGTTCATATATCTCAATTTAATTAGGAGTGAGTATAGAGAAGAGAGTATATCAAAGTTGGAGCGAAGATTATCAGTGGACTGTGCTTACTCCTAGTTTTTCGTTTCCTTCTTGGGGCAACAATGTAAGTTAAAATTAACCATGTAACTGTATTGACATCTGATGTTCAAAGTAAAACTGACATTAGAAAAATGTTGTTTTTTGTTTAAAAAAACAAGCAAAAACGGCGAAAGCCCTGATTTGTTTGCTCGTTTTTTCTTGAAGATCTTTTCCTTGCTTGGTTATCGTTCGCACTTTGTAACTCATTATTGCCTTTTTTACAATTTATATTTAATGATTATATTTGTAATAAGCGTAATATTCGTTAACATCGAAAGTAATTTTGGTAATATTGTGTCTTTAATAACGAATAGATGTGTTTGAATTTCTGATAATAATTGAATGTTCCACATATTGTTTATAATATACTCATTTCACAGAAGCAATCTAATCATTAAGAGACTACAAATTTAAATTAAGTGAAGGTAATGCTTCCGGTAAAACTTCTTAAAAGGTCGAAAGAAAACCCGTTACATCCAAATTAAAATCATCCTCTGCTGGAAGTATTAGCATTGTTAGTAGCCCCAGCAGGAGAGCACAGTACATCGTTTTCGTAGTTTCAGCCATACTCAGACTGTATCGTATCAATTCACTGCCCACTAACCCTGGGAAACCTATATATGTCACGCAGCACTCTCTTGGATTGGAAGAAAGATTTCCCGCTCTGCATTAAGTTTGTAACACGACGTGTAATTGGTGAAAAATGTAAGTCTGTTTCGATCCGATCTTAGATTATAAATACGAGGGACTCGTCTAATGGTTAGCCCTGCTCTTCACCACGCTTAAAATGTATAGAATGTTGACCATTGGAGAGTTCAAGCCTTATACCATCTTAGCAAGCGTGGAATTATCCAGACTCATATCGGAGATTATCTTCAATCCGAACATGTGTTGAAATTATCATGGGCTATATCACCAAGATGACGGACGCTACTGATTGGAAGAGAAGGATTGCACCTATGGAAATGGGTATACGATATTTAGTGCTTTTGGAAATGGGTATACGATATTTAGTACTTTTGGAAATGGGTATACGATATTTAGTACTTTTGGAAATGGGTATACGATATTTAGTACTTTTGGAAATGGGTATACGATATTTAGTACTTTTGGAAATGGGTATAAGATATTTAGTGCTTTAAAGAAGAGAATAATATGAACAGTTCATAACCTACAGGTTGATTAAAAAAAAAGGTTTCGACTCTGAAAACTATTGCTCGACGTATGTGTGGATGATTGCGTTCGTGTCTGTGTACTTGCGTCTGGTAAGGTTATTTATCAACAGCTCTAACGAGAGCTGCATTACTGGCGATACCATCTAATACACGTGTGCGTAATTGATCTTGAAACACATGATTCGGAATCAGCTGAAACTGAGCAAATATTGACTTCCACTGGACGTATTAGACATTTATTGGTAATATTGGTCACTGGTTCATTTCCTACTCTATACGTCGCACGTTTACTCTGCTCTTTTGTTCTAGCTTTTGATTTGTTAGCTTTGACCATAAAATGGAAGATAATGCTACCTAGACCCACGGAGCCGCACATGCATTTCGTTCAATAAATGTTTATTTTATAATTTTATGTCCACAAGTAAATATTCATCATTTCTAGACTGCGAGCTTTTTTATTTTCCTAAGTTAAATTATTGACTGTGGTCTGTGTGAACACCAGGTTTCCATGCCGTAGTTAACTAGTGTGTTGCACAAGTACACATCCACATCACTGAACAAACAATAGATGACATTTTGAACGGTATCATAGTCTAAATTCGTATGTTCGTTAAGGATAACTTTCATTTTCAAACACAGGTAATTGCTATTCAGATCAATACAGTCTTCGCTGTGTCCTTTTTTATAAACGTATGTGGTAACTGTCATCGTATTGAACGAAAATGATCTACACATTAAGATTCTTGCATCGTTATCTTCATCCGTGGGATAGCAAACAGATCAAGTTCTGTCTTGGAACATTCGCAGAATTGCAGGTGCATTATTTGTGAATTTTCCTATTTATTAATCAGACATGTCGAAGTTCTTTATATTTATTGATTTCATTTCTTGACGTGTTTGTGTTGTTTTAATGTTCTTCTAGGTCTCATCCTTCTTTCTTGCTACTGAGCAACTTATTTGATGGATATACGGTGTCGTTTAACAGATGTTCCGAATTGATCTTTCCCGATTTTATCAGCACATGTTCCCCGGCAATCATTACGCTTGTTGGGATTCTATCGATCGACCATGAAGTTTTAAATAAATACATTTTATTACATCAGAACATACAGTTTCGGAGCATAGAGTATTAGGTAAGCTGTACAAAAGGGTTCAAAGCAAGTTCAACAGTGTAAAATCTGATTTGAATATACTCCAAAATCATATCATATATGACTAGATACTCCACGATAAACAATATGTATGATTTACTGATGGTAAGTTAGTGCGGATCACCCGTTGTCTCCTTGACTGTAAGCACAAACTGCCCAATTCACTTTAAATGGAATGACTTTCAGAAACGGAGTGGATGTGCTCCTTCCTTATTGAATAATCTACGGAAGCGGAATACACAAACATTACACATTTTAGTCTGACATTCAAATCGATGGGATATCGCAAATGCTTAAAGGATATGTGCTTGATATTGTTTAAGGGATGAGTCCATGTTTCCGACCAGACTCCAGAAGAGGACATAAAGTCAAACAAAATGTGTCTGTATCTTGTCCTTATTTCATTGCTTGCTAAAGCACGCCAAACTTCCTACATGAGTTGAACCGTATCAGAATAAGGGTCATTTCGCTTTTACAACAATAACAACAAAAAGAGAAAGAAGCAAGAAAATTAAAACAATTCTGCATTATATGCATTTGTTTGTCAACCCTCGATACAAACCAGGTTGGCTTTTCATTGGTTCCAGGGATAGAATCCCCTCCAGGATATCGTTGTATATTTGCTTAGCTACTTTGATACTGGGCTGAAACCCCTATTCATTATGAGACAGGTGAGAACTCCATATCTAAACACAAGATAGAGATCTTCATCAGCTGTCCATCCAATTTTCTTTAAAATCTGGGGGGAGAATACGACTGCCTTCTTTCTTCAGATACTAAATTATTACGCGTTCTAACGTATGAAAACGCCTCAGAGCCTAACATTTGTCTTTACATGAAGACACATTTAAAAACTGAATGATTGCATATGAGCTAGGAACATATGTGAACGCCTGTAAGTACAGACTTCTTCAAATCATCAAATTAGAAACCAATTTATTTTTTCTAACATATTTTCGAAATAATTATTTTTGTTGAATTACATTGAAATAATCTGCATAATATTCACAAACAGTCGGAAATACTTAAGTAGTGTATTCGCAATAAAGGTTTTATCAACAAAACACTTTACCTTCATGATCTGAGTGAGAAAACATAAACATGACTAATTAAGGGAGTGAATTAATTTAAGCGTTATACTCTGATTTTAAATAAAGCATTTGTGCTTTTATCGATATATATAAATAGATAGGTAGGGAAAGAAATATAGTTTCTTGTCTTTCTGTTTAACCTTGAACATCACAAAAGCTAATATTAAGCACGTTTTGCAGGGGTCTATTAAATGTAATATTATTAAGTTTTAAGTTGATTGCTTTTTGCGCCTATTAATTTCATGGTGAAGGTTCTTAATGATGTCCTGATGGTAATGAAAGAGAATATTTGGCTTATGTTCCAGAACTATTTGTTCAAAGGATTACAAATAGTAATTGCAACTCCACACGCAATATAAACAATCTACGACACGAGGTGCTCAAATTGCTGTCAATAAATCGTTACAATACCCTAAACGCTTTATTTTCAGTATTGTACCTGTCTGTTATTATTCCTCAACTAAATTTTTATTGACAAATATATGATAAATAATCTGGTAAGTATATTGCATATCAAAAAGTTGTTTTTTAAAAGCCGACTGAGTTGATTGTTTGTCGTTAACGGCGGTGCCAAAAAAAGTTTCATTAATTTTCTCTTTTTTTGGACCATTTTCACTGTTGTCAATTTTCATCTTTTTCAGTAAATGATCCGTCTGTGATTTCTCCTTCATTACTCATGGGTTCCGTTTTATCATATTATTTTACAAGCGTTGTCTTCAATAACTTCTCAATCGGTCTGATTCATGATTAATTAAATTGGTAAGAGATCTCGAAACGTGGATTTATCAGAGACATTGAAGCTGCAACTAGACAGGGAGAAAGACAAAAGTTCATTTTCAGCAAATATGATTAAACTGCTTCTGATTCATGATTAATATAATAGTCGCCCTAAACTTTTGAGTTTGACGGGTGTGAAAGTTATTATTGAGTCTAGGTTTTTCACAATAATTTATACGAAACTTTTGCGACACTTCTGAAATAACCTTACATTTGCTTTTAGCTTATATGAATATTATCGTTATGCAGAACCCTAGAAAATATTATATCAGCGGAAAAACAGGGTCATCCCCAGAAAGTAATCGAATCGTAGAGCTTTAGGTCAAAAACAAGGTTATCCCCAGGAGTCATCCAATCGTAGAACTGTAGTTGAAAAACAGGGTTATCCCCAGGAGGTAATCCAATTGTAGAGATGTAGGTGAAAAACTGGGTTATCCCCAGGAGGTAATCCAATCATAGATCTGTAGGTGGCGGCTTCATCCAGATGATGGAAATATATGTTTCAAATTAATAAACCAGATTAACCACTGAAGGCACTGAAAAAACTGATTCATTAATATTTTTTTACAAAATCGCTTCTTCCGTCTATAATGTATCGTACAATGTTTTCAAAGATACTGTTTGCATGAGTATAGGTCTTAAGCAAACTGCTCAATGTAGTTAGAAATTTGTCTCACGTACCACGTTTATAAACGAAATGTTTCAAGCATCACAGTTTTATACCATTTATGATTGAATTGATTGTGGAACAAATCGTTAAGCAAAATATGACGCAATAATTGTACATTTTTTAAATTGCTTTCCTATTTAATCTTAAATGTGATTGCTAACCAGAACGACAATCCGACAAACAGCATTAATTCCAATACTTAAAAACCTCAATCATACACTCCTTATGTAATATCAATAAATGAATACCAACTATAAGCCGGAAGGTTACTGCAAAGTCTTTTTAATACCAATACACTAAAACGGTATTTGCTCAGCCACATCAACATACCAACTAACATCCATAATTTAATTTTCAAAAATAAAAGCAAACCCAGCCCAATAATGTTAACGGTTATAAAGAAACCAAACACAGGATAAACATATTTCCTGCGACTAGATTGCAACGTAATAACAGGAGAATGAATATCTAATCTAAATCAAACTATCCGATGCTTCGTGATAAGTGTTTGTAGTCACCAAATACAAAACCGAAACACAAGTATTGAGTCTGTTTCAGCAGTACAATACACTGTAGAAAACAGACGAGTGAAAGTTAACTTTGGATGAACACGGAAAACAACCTAGATGTAAACATTTTAAGCTGATTTTAGATATATAGTTCGTATTGCCAAGTCAACAGGTTACCGAGTGATAAGATGCTTTGTATAGGTAGCAGAGCAGACTACAATAACGTTTTAAGCTGTTCACTGAATTACGGATGCACCAGGCAGTGTTATAATTAAGAAATGCTATATGCTAGATAAAACATGTTAAAGCTCAATAATTATAACATTTTCAAGTAATTTAAAATCAAAACCAGAGCAAGGAATAATTAATAAAATAACTGCGAAAGAAAAACGCAAGAGCATGTTAAGCCCAAAGCAGAGAAACTGGATATATTAATTTTTCTGTATTTTGAGAATATATATTCGAATAATACTTGATTTGGAGATATTAGCAGGCAAAATCCCGTTGTAACCTTTCATTCTTCCACACGATTTTAAATTTATAATTGTTCTATCAAAGTATTTTGTGTGATTTTGTTTATTCTTATAAGGATATATAATTACTTCCGACGCAATGGTTAATTTTGTTCACGAAAAGTGCTGATATGGAGTTGCGTTTATTAATGATGGCATAAGAGGGACAATTATTGATGTTCCAGCTAACGTGACCTTAAGCAAAGATCACACTTGATTCATCAAGAACGAATTAAAAGGAATTTGAATACTCCGTAAAAACGAGAAACTGATCATGAAAATCATTTCACGTCCCCAAAAACTACCATAACTACAGTGTTTTATTTGCATTGATATAAATTAAAATAATATTTTAAGGAAGCAACACATTTGGTATATAATGAGGACAACACACTGATGTTAAGAAAATTAGTATTGGTACCATTTATACAGACCACCATTTTACGATTGGACTTAAGAACAGGCATGCTAATACGTTGCTTGGAAGATTATATATAATGTTAATAGACTAAATGTAATATGATATACATATTGTAATGTTAAAAGATTGCATGGAATAGTATATAAATATTGTAATGCTAATAGACATAATGTAATAGTATACATGTATAAATATTTTAATGTTAATAGATTGCATGGAATCGTATATAAATATTGTAACGTTAATAGACTGAATGGAATATGATTTACATATTGTAATGTTACAAGATTGCATGGAATAGGATATAAATATTGTAATGTTAATGTTAACATATTGTGTGAAATAGGATATAAATATTGTAATGTTAATGTTAACAGATTGCATGGAATACTATATTGATACTGTAATGCTAATAGATTTTACGGAATATTATATAAATATTGTAAAGTTTAAAGATTGCATCGAATATGATGAAAATATTGTAACGTTAATAAATTGAATGGAATATGATATAAATATTGTAATGTTAATAGATTGCATGAAATATTATATAAATATTGTAATGTTTAAAGATCGCATCGAATATGATGAAAATATTGTGATGTTAATAGACTAAATGGAATATGATATAAATATTTTATGATTAAACGTCTGCATGGAATATTATGTAAATATTATAATCTTCATAGACTAAATCGAGTAGTATATAAATATTGTAATGCTAATAGATTGCATGGAATATGATATTAATCTAATAATGTTAAAAGATTGCAGGGAATATTATATAAATATCGTAATGTTAATATGCTGCATGGAATAGTATATCATTATTGTAATTTTAATATTATTGCATGGAATATGACATAAATATTGTAATGTTAGCATATTGTATGAAATTGGAGATAAATATTGTAATGTTAAAAGATTGCTTGGAATATGATATAACAATTGTAATGTTAATAGTGTCAGGCTACGCGCGTGTTATGAGCGTTAATCGTATAGTATAGAACAAGCCCTACTTGACAAAAGGTAAGTGTTAAGTCCCACTTTGTCAAGGGATATTATACAACATATAATAATAATAACTATAACCTACTCCCTTTTGATACTCGCTATCTAAGAGACAACCGCCCTAGATATAATTGCCCGATTCGAGTATGAGAATTGATAGAGTAAACTGAGCAGGTATATTGAACAAACAACTACGAGCCCCCACAAAGATGAACAAACAATTTAATCCATTAATTACACAATTATGAAACTTCCTTTCATTAGGAATACACGCTGTTTAGAAAGACAACTTTCACCGAATTACAATAAAATTTTTAATAGATTTAAACAAATTTGCCGTTCTATTTCTGATAGTTTTAAATCATCATAGGATCGAGTGGTACAATCGGAGTCAATGCCTTGTTCGATTTTCATAACCTGCTATTTATCGATCCTCGTTCACTGTTCAATTCAATGTTGTTCTAGAAGACCCTGTCTCGTCCAATCTATAGATACTCTGCATCCGTGGATGTTTCCGCTCGATTCCGGACTTCTCTATTGTATCATGCGTTCACTGCAATTTCCGTTTCCCAATTCCCTATCCAAAGTTTACGTCTCTCCTCACGTAACTTCACGATCTTCCAAAACAAAAAGCTATTTTCTCCCTTTCAAAAGAAAATTAAAACAATCCTAAGTCTCTCGTTACAATGGTTACAGTTGAGACTTTTCATTATTCCTGGTTCGAAAAATCAGATATTTCTATCAGTGATAACAACTTTACGACTAGTAATTAACTAGACATGTCCTCAAATGAATGTAGTTACACACATATCGAATTATACATCGAGGCTTTGAATTCGGGCCCCATACTTTACACAGCGCATAAATTGAATACACTGTCACTAAATCATCTATGAAATTAAAATTCGATCAATTCACATGTATTCTCGTAACCCATTACTAATGTAATACATTAAATTCTTAGAAGATAATCATTATGCAAACAAGATGATAAATTCAAGAATTAACGTAACACTTCCTATTCATAACTCAGCATAGTGTTTTACGACATAAATTAACACTACGTCCTTCTTAACTAAGAATTAAGGTAAGAATTCCAATTCCAATTTATAATTCAAAACACATTAGTATACAAATGTATCAAATGAAATCAATTATACAAATATACAAATGTATCAAATGAAATCATGCAGACCTGTAAACTAAGCAAAGATCATATAAATTGCATCAACAATACACATGGAATTGTGACAGTACCTTTGTGTTTTTGGTGTGTCCCTCCCTTAGTTTGGCGGTTTTTTCAGGACAACGATTTAACGAATGTACTTCTCTAAAATAACATCCGGAGTCCTAGTAAATTATCTCTTGCAGAAAATTTAAGACTAACTTCTAATTTCGCTAATTTCGCTAGTGCGATATTATGTCCTACAAATTTTCGTGTGAAAACACGCCCCTTATTTAACCGTGTGCAATCAGAATCAAATGTATTTTCTCCCGCTTTTCTCTAAAAGTCGGTTACGTCATGGTCAATATGACATGCTTGTTTTTAAGTAACAGAATCTCTGTGTTTTCTCAATTCTGACACTTTTCGTGAGAAATGAAACTTTAAAATGTCAGTCTGATTGCTGAGTAAACACGGTTTAATTAGTACAACGGTCATACAGCGTGTCTCCATAAATATAACTAATGGTTCGCTGGCCACAAGAAATGTTTAATTAATAGATCGACTGAAATTTGCCCCTCCACAAATAGATTGCATGGAATATCATACAAATATTGTAATGTTAACATATTGTATGCAATAAGCAGCAGAGAGGGTGAGCCGGACAACATTTTTAGACAAGTTTTCACTGAAATCACGCTTAAAAACAATGAAACCAGTGACATCAGGCCCCTCAATGTGTATGTGAATCATGGATTAGGTCCAAAAAAAAAAAATATGAAAAAATCAATGAAATTAATGAAATCCTCCATCGATTTTGGGGAAAAAGGGACTACAACGTCGTTGTCACTACCCTCTCTGCTGCTAGAACTTTCAGTTGGGGTTAACCGAATATTTGATCCAGTCCGATACGATATCATGTTCGAGGGTCATGTAAATTTATTGTTACAAATCCGTGTGGGGCAGACTGAGCATGACTAAAGAAATTTCTAAATTGATTGAAGTCCATATCAGAACACCATGTCTGCCAAATATTTCGTAGCGTATGTGTATCAACGCCGTTGAATACAGCAAGCATATTACAGTTATCTCTAATCACTTTTGGAATCTGAGTGTATCGTTGAGTGACATAGATCACATCAGTGTTTTTATGCCTGCCTCGGCAAAATATTCTAGGAGGATTGTTTTGTTTATCTAACATGACATCATCGTATACAACTAAATTGTTGATACTTCCATCGAGGTCATTCACGGATGGCGCCTCGTCAATATCGGTTATAAATTCAATAACATCCTCGCCGGCAATCTCTGAAGCGTTTTCATTAAAATCTTTTAGCACTTCATAGCATCGTTGATCATCTACGCTAGGGGCAATTAAATACAACTTATCCCACTTCATCCATCTCATTATTAAATTGAGCAACAATTGCGTTTTACCGGATCCAGATGGTCCGATTATAATTGCGCGGATAGAGTTTGGTAGCGCTGCATGATGCTTCACTGGTTCTCTTGTTTTAGTCGCTGAAAAATCAATTATATTCATATCTCTATACATAAATTATGGATCTATATTGCGTGAAGTGTAAGGCGCGTACTGGCACAGATGACTTGACGACGATTACAACTAAAAATAACCGATCAGCGCTTTCTGGTAAATGCGTACAGTGTAGTACAAAGAAATTTAGATTTGTTTCTAAACCCAAGGAACCTTTTAAAAAAAACGAGGAGGTGATATCGCTGCCAAATTAGCAAAACTCCCGGGAACCCCATGGGCAAAATACCCCGGAGAAAAACACCTTCCAGGGTATAGTTATTGTGGACCGGGAACAAGACTTGATATCAGACTCAATGATCAAAATCAGCCCCGACCCGGTGAGGAACCAATAAACGCTATTGATCAGGCCTGTCACCTTCATGATGTTGCTTATAAAAGCAGCAATTTGCAACACAGGCATCTAGCAGATGTGAAATTAATTCATGCGTTGAATTCTATTACTGATAAATCCTTCAAAGAAAAATTGGCTTCTTTTTTGATAAAATCGGCTATGAAAAGTAAATTGATGTTAGGTGCTGGTAATTAATAACAACATGGAATCTATTTATTATTCCCCAAGAGGATACTGGAAGGGTAACGCTGCAATCAGTAAACTCGCTAGCGCCGCAAAAGTGAAAAAAACCACTGCGGCTCATTGGTTATCCAAACAGGCACTATGGCAAATTTATCTATCACCGCCTAAACGAATTCAATTCTCGCATTTTGATGTAACCGGACCAAATGAAGTTCATCAGGCTGATCTATTATTTCTGCCACATGATCGTGGTTACAAATATGCGTTAACTGTAGTTGATATTGCAAGTCGATACAAAGAAGCAGAACCGTTAAAAACAAAATCGGCCACTGAAGTCGCTTCTGCATTTGAAAGGATTTATCGAAGGAGTCCTCTGCACTGGCCAAATCTGTTACAAGTTGATCCGGGCAAGGAATTTCAGGGTGCAGTGTTATCTACAATGAAATATCACAATGTCGCTATCAGACGAGGGCATACTGCACTGCATCGTGATCAAGCCATTGTAGAACGATTTAATCGGATTCTTGCTGAGCGGTTATTTGGATATCAATATGCAAAAGAATTCATCCAAGAAAAAAGATCCCGTGAATGGGTTAAGAGATTACCAGGTGTAGTTACCGCACTGAATAACGAGATTACTAGAACCATCAACATGAAACCTATCAACGCGATTAAAAAGAAGTCGATACCTGAAAAACCACAAAAAGATTTCAAAGAACCAATTCTTGGTAGTAATGTCATTGTGAGGTATTTATATGAACCAGGAGAGCTTGAAGGGGGTAGAAAAAGGGCTACTGATCCTATTTGGAGCGTCACTACGCATAAGATATCTAGTATAACACGATCTACGGGTAGACCTCCAATCTATAAACTGGATTCAACTGCCCCTCAGCGTGGGTTTACTAGACAACAACTACAAGTAATTCCTGACGATACTCAATTACCACCGCATGGTCTTAACTAGCACCCTTGCGTCTATTGCACTCAAGACAAGTCAACATCACATTATTTCTGACATGACCGAGATTGTTATTTTTTCTGTCTACGGTGAATTGGCGAGGATCCTTATCCGAATACTGCCAACGCATTATACAATTGCAACTCGCGCAGTGATTCTTTTGTTGTTGCTTCAAAGTGATTATTAATTCAGCATCAATATCAAATTCTCGTTGTTTTTTTTTGTCCTGTTGTTTGTAACCGGAGAGTTTTTTATCAATAATATCATTATCATCGCCAATGATTTCATCATCGCCACTGGCTTCGCCAACGACAATTCTTCGAAGTTGATTTATTTTTCGTACTCTAGACACTGCGAGATAGACTAAATTCGACCATTCTATGCGATTATCTACCATCCAAACAGTTGTATCCGATATAGTCAATCCCTGTGAAGAGTGTATTGTTGCTGCATAACCTAGCGTCCATGGGGATTTATTAGCACGCAATGCATCTTCAACGACATTGATATCAACCAGCACAATATCATTTAATACGAGAATCTTCTTTTCACGCCCTGACTCTGTCAGGCCTGGAATATCAACTTCGATGTTCTGTTTTCGCGTATCCGATGGCCTATAACAAAGGGGCACTGGAAGTGTTGCAAATTTTTGTTTATGCAATTCAAATAACTTCATCTGAAGTGTGTCACTGACTATTTTTCTACTTGCAATGATTAAATCATTTGGTCTCCACGCTTCCCAAAACTCATTCATGGGAGTTTCCGAAATTATTTCACGGGTTATTTCACACTGGATTCTATCCGGTTGTAATCTAATTAGTTTCTTCAATTCTTTTAATTCATTATCAAGTGATCTATGATCGGTATCAATTTCTTCATAATAGTCTACAAAACCCTTTAGCCATTCATGGGGAGATGCACCGACAAATGGTGGTGGTTGGCCGTGATCACCGCACATGACGACTTTTGTATTCTTCAATAACAACCACTCAAGAAATATTTTTAAGACATCTTCTGACACTGTGTCTATTTCATCCCAAATCATGATTTCAGGAATAAATTTCTCTCCCATGCGCTCAGGAGTCCATTTATCTCCCTTCCATCGGAAAAAGCTATGATAAGTGCAGGCATTTACCCCTCTCTGTATCATTTCTCTTGCAAGTCTGTGAGTCGGTGTTAGTACAATCATGTTTGGATTGGAAACACGAAATAACTCAATTGCCCGGGTTGTTTTTCCTGACCCACCACAGCCGTTTAAATAAACTGTTTTATACAGGCATATTGGATCAGAAATCGGTGGTGCACTAGAAAATTCTGAACACTGATTGCTTTCTAAGTAATTATTTTCAATGGTAACATCTGCTGATGGAATATAATCATGAATCATTTCTTTCTTAATTCTCCATGATCCCCATTTCTCGTTGCCAGTAGCCTTAAAATCAGCCATTTTGCTATTTATGTAAAATGAGTCAGTGGCAACTCTAACTGCGGTGGTAGGAAATCTATTGATCATTGAAAACAGATTGATAGAAGCATAACCGAGCGTAGAAGCTCTCAAATGTGTGTACTGCAAATGGTATCCATCATTGTAGGTAACAATTGTACCCAATTTGGTTCCATCGGACAGAAATGCGTCCTTACGATTGACATATAAGCCCTTATTCGTTAAATCCGCGATTACAAAATCGTATTCAGCGTTGTCTATAATCAATCGTGAAGAATATTTCGTATTATCATCTTTGCCACCTTGGGTAAATTTACCGATTATTCTTCGTCCAAGATTTTTTGCTTCATTGTTTCTGATTTCAAATAACTGTTGAGACCAATCCATGATTTGTTGTTCATTAAAATCAGGAAACAGTTTTCGCTCTTCGCTGATTATTTTTTCTAGATCAGGTTGTGGTAACCAGACTGATTTCTGTGCTCGATAGGATATAATTGCTTCACTGACAATTAATGATTTTAACATCTTACAATCAAGCATATATCGTAATAACACTATTGGCATCCAGTGTTTTTCAGACATGTGTTTACCAATCCAAAGATAACTACACGGATGAAGCCCTTCAGCCATTTCAAATGATACCACACAAGCGAATCCGGTTAAATCAAAATCAGGAAGTGGTCCATTAATAGCAACACGGGTCATTTCGTGTGTAGGGTGTCCAAATCGTTTGAAATATTTCTCGCATTCTCCATACCCAAGAAAACTTCCTGGATAACACGCAATCATATCAACGGAAATAACGGTATCAGCGGTGTATTTTGTGTTCCATAATCCGCCGTGGCTGTATTCAAGACAGGACAATTTGACATCTGATAAAAACTCACTTCGTGTTGGTTTCCACGCGTTTTTCTTTCTAGCAAAATGTGCTGCAATGGATGGTACTGTGAAACAGTTTGCTAATAATTGATCTTCGATTTCCCCCTCAGAAAACTCACTAGCTAGTTGTTTCATTTGATTCTGCAGTTCTTCAGTACGGTATAATTCTCCGTTAGGCCTTACAAACTGATCAAATCTGCATTCCTCGTCTGAATTACTATGAAATAGCCACGCTGACACAGGATCGATTTTACTCAAATGGTAAATAGCATCAAATAATTTCTGCTCTGAAAAAAACTCTTCGGTTCCAAACAGAGTTTGGGATAGATATTTTACGGTTCTTTCCCGTGGGAATATTGTTACTGCAGATGACCACGCGTGCGCGTTATGATCAATAATTTCAATGGGGGTTCCTTTTTTTGATTGATATTTCGGTTCTTTTAATACTTCACCGGTGATTGTCCTTACCGATATTGGAAATCTTAATGATGTTTCTAATTTAGTTATATCCTGAATTGTTGCTCCATGCTCTTTTACCGTGAACTCCCACTCGGTTATTTTTTTTCGTCTTAGATCAGTGAGTTTATTTCCCCGGGACGCATTTGTGAAGTGTTCTATTATTCGTTCTGCTACACAATTGAGCCCTGTCGAATATTTCATGGGTGCTAGTTTTGAAATATCAGGTTTTTCATTGAGCGGATAGATCCCGTAAACAACTGCTGTGACAGGATAAGATCTTTCGTAGTAGGGTTTATCAATTCCAGTCAAAATTCCTGGTTTTGAATCCTGATTCACGGTGACAGTTTTTTTGCCCCTGAGAATGGGTTCAAATTTATCCCTAATAATCCATTTGTCATCTTCACGGATAATGAATTTGATTCGAAAAATATTTCCTTCTTTCCCAAGACGTGAAATGATCACTGCTGCTTTTTCATCATTCATGGTAGCGTCAACAACACCATCAATTCGAAATGTTGACCAACAATAAGATGCCCCATCACGCTTGAATTCATTAAAACAGTCTCTGATGGGTTTATCAAGAATTTTATTCTTGGGTGTATTAGAAACTATATCAAGATTGAATTGAGCATCCTTCCATGGTGATCTCATGTTTCCGTCTCTTGGACGTTTGTTACGTTTTTTGGGTCTATCGATATTAAATCTAGGATTGATTTTCAATAATCTCTTAAACTCTTTCATGTTTCCGTCTCTTGGACGTTTGTTACGCTTTTTGGGTCTATCGATATTAAATCTAGGATTGATTTTTAATAATCTCTTAAACTCTTTCATGTTTCCGTCTCTTGGACGTTTGTTACGTTTGTTTCCGTCTATTGGACGTTTTTTGGGTCTATCGAGATTAAATCTAGGATTGATTTTTAATAATCTCTTAAACTCTTTCATGTTTCCGTCTCTTGGACGTTTTGGACGTTTTTTTGGTCTATCGAGATTAAATCTAGGATTGATTTTCAATAATCTCTTGAACTCTCTATCAGCATTGAATTTAGCATTTTTCGAAGTCAATCTCTTGAACTCCTTCATGCTATACATAAAACAAACATTTAAATGAAAGTTTTATGTATAATGAATCACTGCAAATGGCTCATGATGGGAAATGTAACCCCGTGTAACAAATCATGCAGAAAAAATGAATACTGTAGGTATCATATGCAAAGTTTTCGACGTGGAAGTCTTGGTCCGTTACCCTGTATTCGATGTGGGGTTGGTGTCAAGGGAAGATCACAATTGTGTATTGATTGTGGTGGTAAGCGATATAGGGAATTGAAGCGTTATTATGATAAAAGAATAAAAAATGGACAATCCATCAGAAATTATGACCCTGAAAAAGTCTTTGACCCTGATAACGTCACCGACAAAATCATAAGAACTCCGCAAGACTATATCGAAAGATTTTCCAGTGATGTAATTATTGAACCAAACACTGAATTAGACAAACAATAGAATAGTATATATGAACCAAGAATTCAGACCACATCCAGTGATTACAAAATATGAAGCATCCAGTGATGGTACTGTCAGAAACCGTAGACTGAAAAAATCAGTTGGTTTTGTGAATAATCACGGGTACTTGATGTTTACTGTTGGCGGAGGAAAAGAAAAGAAAACTTATCTCAATCATCGTTTCGCATTTGAATGTTTTAATGGATTGATCAAAGATGGTTTTGTTATCGATCACAAGGATTCTAATCCGAAAAACAATTCTTTATCCAATCTGCAAGCTATCACACAGAGTGAGAATTTGAAAAGAGGGGAGACTGGCACTTGCAAAACGGTTGGGAAGAGACCTGTGACATCTTTGAATACAACAACTAATGAAGAAATGATTTTTCAATCAATGAATGAAGCCGGTAAGTATTTCAATATTTGTCGATCTTCAGTACGAAGAGTTGCAGAGGGGATTTATCGATCGGCTATTTAAAAAAAGACGGGACAGAAAATTCGATTTAGTTATGTCTAATGCGTCATAATTTCCAATTAGAGATATGTCATTCTTATAGAATAATGAATTCTGAAAACATGTGTAACAGAATTGTTACCGAGAGGAGGGTGGATTAAATGAACAATACAAACACAATTTGTGAAAGAAAATATAAATTTATGTAATAAATTATAAATGAAAAAAATACAGATGTATTAACACAATAACTCACGCGCTCAATCCACAGTTACACTCACAACCATTCACAATACATGAATAAACTAAATAACAATACAAAAGGAATCTCAGTTGTAAAGGAATCTCTTGGATTATACACAGATCCAAGAATCCTTTACAAAAGTTAAATAAATGCAAGTATGATTTACGAAAAAAATAAACACAAACGACAAACTATCTATCGCACGATGGATTGCGATAACTAGCACGATCATATACTTGTATTCAATCAAGTTGCTAGCTTTTATTGATATCTATGTGATCACTTGAAATATTATTGCGATCTGACATAAGCATGCAAATACAACAATGTATTAAATTATATTACAATTTCAATACACCTATGTGTCTCCCCTGTATAACCGCACGATTCAGCAACAGTTGAATCGTCTCCCAGTTTCCCCGAAAACCGAGGGTTGACCAATACTATTATCGGACGTTTCCCTACACGGATCCACCACAGTTATACGTTCAGACAGCATACAACATCTACCAGAACCAACGGTTCCTCACTCCCCTAGATGTCGACCCGGACGTTTTACAACTCTAAGACAGCTCCGACACTCGGACTTCTAGCTTTCCGGATATTTACATGTTACACAGATGTTGACGAACAGACAGTTCGACACACAGACAGATACTTCAATTCCGTTTGCACAAATTAACGGCACAAGCACATTCAGATATTTATACAGAGATGTTCCAGAACAAACAATAGATGTCCCACAACAAATCAGACGATATCAAAGACGTTTATCAAAAGATGGTATCAGATGTGTTAACAGCTACGGTATCAACGATGTTATTAGCAGCTACGGTATCAACGATGTTATTAGATGCGCTATCAGTGATGTACTTCTACGGTATCAACGACGGAATCAACGACGGAATCAGCTATAATAAACAAAACCAGACTAATAATAGTTGTCTCAAAAATAATCTAAGCCGTAGATTACGATATTGTATTTAAAGTCTAAAAGTGACTAGTAATTCCAAATATTCCACGTTTAATTGCAATAAAAGCATCATTATACGAAATGATAATCTGAATAAAATTCACAATAAAACGAAATGTAAATTTAACACTCACCCCTTTGGCTGGAGATTTGCAAGACGAGGTTATCTATCCTTCGATTAGATATTTTAGTTCCCGTAAATAATAATGAGAAATCCTTCGCCTTATATACTCTCAATAGGTGAACATAAATCACATCGAGCTTGCCGTACACCACGTAAAACGAGTATTTCGGATTTCATGTAAATTACAAATTGGCACATGCAAATCGTTACACGCCACTTAATCACCTTAGGTAATGCGTGTACGACGAAATCAAGAAAATGGTGAGTTTCGTTTGCAATTCAAGTACAACAAAAATCAGTTCAAATTTTCGCCTAATTCTGTGACAACATGAATAGCATCATAGTTGAAATAGCAAAATTGAAAAATCAGGATATCAAACTATCAGATGGGTTAAATCCTGATCAAATTGTGTCTGATTTTCAGGATATAGAATACGGGGTTAGCACTAACAAGTATATGCTACCCAAGAAATATGCACTCATCGAAAGAATTCAGAATTCTATTAAGGACTCTCTTTCATTTTCCAGTGACATCAGTGTGTTCGTCCCGTTGTATGCTATCGTAGAGGGAATAGGAAAAGAATTGGGGTACGAATACGAATTGAAAAAAGAAGTAAACTCTAAAATTAGAAACCTACGAGCATTAATTCAAGAAAATTGATTACCCGACCATTGATTGCCTGACCATTGATTGCCCGACCATTTTATCATTCCGACCCTCAAGAGATCTTCATTTTTTTAGCCGACCCTCAAGGGAGATGTCAAAAATCGATGGACGATATGTCAGATTGATCAAATAAAGAATGTTGAAAGTGTGGTATTAATTATTTTTATATGAATTTCCACACTTTCAACATCAATGGACGAAGGTGTTTTATGATGAAATAACACTTCCATGACCGTGTTAAAAATCATCCGACATGTCAAAAAAATGTTGAAAGTGTGGTATTAATTATTTTTATAAGGATTTCCACACTTTCAACATCAATGATAATGCCGCTTAAACACTTCCATGACCGTATCAAAAATCATCCGATGGTGTTAGGTCGGATTGAAAAATTGTTTTACAATTGAAAAATAGTTTGCGATTTCAAATAATGGTCAATGAGGCATTAACAACCCGATTGGCTCGTGAGCGACTAGATGCAATTAAGAAATTTATACCAATTCGTGACTCTGTAAGAAATAAACTGCAACAACGACAGAGTTTACAAACTGATTTTGCTCTGGGGTCTGAAGAATTGTTTAAACCAGTAACCACAGCAACGAAGGGGGTAGAGCGTGCTTTACTGGGAGATGTTCCCGAGACGGGAAAATCTGTTATTGGTGAGCTTGAAAAACTAGCAGCGAAAACTGAACAAACTGAAAAAACTGATCCGAAAAAAACGACTGTTTCTCTGTTGAATAAATTTACTGATCATGCTAAAATATTAATAAAAAAACCTAGTTTATTGAAATCAAAGGATTATCAAGCCTTTGGTAATTTTGCTGCTCAAAGCTATAATTCAAAAAAAGATTTTTTAAAGGACGAGTATAAAAATGATAGAATATCAAGTAATGATTGGTTCGATTATTTGTATAAACTAAATAAAGGGATTGGTCGTTTGAATAAGGATGAGATAGGATACAAGGAATTTAAAAAGGGAATTAGTAATTATAAAAGAGAACAAATAGAAGAGCGACAACGAGAAATAGAAGAACGGCAAGAACTAAAACGTCAAACATCAACACGTAGACAAACAAGAAGACAAAAAAAACAACAACTACCACCTGATGATGATGATGATTTAGAAGAACGACGTCAAACACCAACACGGAGACAAAAAAAACAACAACTACCACCTGATGATGATGATGATGATTATTTACAAGAAACGGGTTTAGAAAAACTAGATGAAGCAGCTGGTTATAGCGGAAGTGGACTGCAAAATCCAAGAATTGGAAACACTTGTCCTGATAGTGTTATCAATGATATATCACGATTAGATGTTCTTGTAGGAGGATTCCGAGCTGGAAATAATTCACCGGAAATAATTAATGAAGCAGCTGATATCTGTAGACGGTTATTTGCCGGCGGTATCATGGATATCAAAACATATCGAGATTTCATTGACGAGTTAGCAAATGGGTATCATAGTGATTAAATAACAATTGAAAACACTATTGTTTTTATAATAATGATCATCCATTACAATCATGATAAACCAACCCCCGTCTATGTAGTTAATTCACGGTTTCCAGTTTATAAGGCATACTATGGAGATGGCCTCGGCAATACCATTTTAGGATTCTTTTCAAGAATGGCCCCAAAAGTGATGCCGTTAGCTAAACAGTTATCAATGAAAGCCATTGATGTTATTCGTGATAAGGGTATTAGTACTGTTGGAGATCTTGCCGGGAAAGCGTTTTCAACTGCGAAGGATAAAATAACATCATTAGTAAAATCACGAAAAAAGAAACCGTTACCGTCTACAGAAGAAATGCCTGCAAGTGTTAGTAAAATAATAAATAACGCAGTAGATGAAAAACTAGCGTCGATGGTAAATCAAGGGGACCAAAGCAATATTGCAAACATGATAGCGGGAAGTGGCCTTAAAAAACTATGGATTTTCACGCTAGCGTTTTTCACGATGAAAATGGAAAATCGTTTACGATTTTACTATTTAGACTCTGATAAATAGAATAAAATGTTCAAAAGGTCACCTGATCCAGCATTTGATATGGATGCCCCAGTTGGCAAGAATGATTCTGTACGCGATTTTCAATTTTATTCTTATCACGCAGTACAACCAGATCTCCGATCGCGAATTGAACTTCAAGTTCATGATACCAGTAAATATTTTCTACCGTGTGAGGCATTTATTGAAGTAGAAGGAGAACTTGTAACAAATGATGCTGCACATAATGATCCACCATATGACATTAACTCAAATGTCCGAGTTGGTTTTGTTAATAACGGCATCATGGCGTTATTTGAAAGCGCTAGGTATCTCATTGATGGAAAAGAAATTGAATCCATTGACCGTGAAGTTGATATGGCCACAACAATCATAGGGTTAGCGAGATATTCTGATGATTATACAAGATCAGCGGGTCCATCTATGATGTTTGCAAAGGATACCTCTGATAACGCTGATCACCTTCAATTCATTAAAGTGTTAACAGCACAGGGTACTGCAGAAGGCAATCAACAAGAAGCAGCTAATCCAGAACGTCGAACTAGACCCGGAGCTGCGTTTGATATTCTCGGAGGCGTTAATGGTAATCTCAATTTAGGATTTGCAACACGCGTAGCAACGTTGCATGGGCAGCGTCGACGATTTTCATGTGCGATTCCACTGCATCATATTTTCGGATTCTGTAGAAACGTCCGAAAAGTTATTTATGGAGCCAAACACACAATAGCACTCGTGAGAAAGGGTACTGATGATGATGCAATCTGGAGTAATGCTGGGGTTGCTCCCGGTAAAGTCATTTTAACAAAACTATCATTATGGATGCCAGTGTTAACTCCATCAATCACAGAAGAACAGCGACTACTATCATTTATGGATCAAGGAGGAAAGTCGTTGTTGAGTTGGTTATCAGTGACTACGGATATTAAACTGGGTAATGTTGATGGTACATTCACATGGCACCTGGCATCAAAACAAGGGGTTTCAGCTCCACGTCATATATTTATTGCGTTACAGAATGCTGAGCGAGTTGGTAATCAAGAACGAAGTCATATGATATTTGATCAGTTAGGTGTGAATGAAGTCTCGCTGAGAATAAACGGACAGCAGGAACCATCCGAGGATATACAACTTGATTACGGTCAGAATCATATTGCACGTGTCTATCATAACCTGTTGTCATTTATGGCACGTGATCAAAATGTGGATACTGGTTTGCAAATATCACAATTGGATTTTAAAAGCCTTTATCCGATTTATTACTTTTCATTGGAACATCTTGATTTGATGAGACAATCTGTAGTTGATATACACTTTAGAGCCCGTGTAACCCGTCCGATTGGTCCAGCAGCAGTTGCTGGGGTACATCCTATCCTTATCCCGAATTATAGAGCGGTTGCTGTCATTCTCAGTGATAAATCAATGCTACTTGAAGGTGTTGGAGGAAGAATGAGAGTGGTAGATGCCCCAGTAGAAAACATGTAATTGAAAATCCGAAGGATATTTCCATTGAATCGTTTTACGATTTAGAATCAACATATTATGTATAATGTCATATAGTGTTATTAGTGTTGCGTTAACTCCTGGTCAAATCAAAAAATTGCAATCAGAATCGGCTAAAAAATGTGGAACCACAATCACGTTGAAACCTAATCAAATGACTGGTGGTGCAAATAAATTATCGCTTACAACTCGTCAAATAAAACATTTCAATGATTCACTTGCAGCCAAAAAAGGGGTCCAGATTACTCTTTCTGCGAATGCTATTAAAAATATGATGAAAACGGGTGGTATATTTCCATTGTTAGCTGCAATACCAGCATTGATTGCAGCAGCAGCCCCAGCGGTGGCTAAGGCAGCGGCGTTAGGAGCCGTTGGTACTGCAGCAGGAATGGCGTTGAAAAAGGCAGCTGGACAAGGATATGAAAAAAAGAGACGATCCGTTCAAGGATTGGGTCTAAGACTACCAGGAACCCCGTATTCGTGGTACAGCGGAAAGGGTCTAAGACTACCAGGAACCCCGTATTCATGGTACAGCGGGAGATCCGTTCACGGATCAGGCCTGAGACTACCAGGAACGGTTTATTAATTCAGAAATCTTCAATTTCCGAACCTATGGTTCCAATGTCCAACTTTGATTTAATGGATGCTGCTAAAAAACTAGTGATTAAAAATTTCAGAGGTGTTTTTATGAAAGATCAATTACCACATCAACCAAACAAAACTGAAACAGGTATTATTAATCTCGATAACAGCACCGGACCTGGAACTCACTGGGTTGCATACGCTATTGATCCACGTGGGATTGTCTATTTTGATTCATATGGATTAGCCCCACCAAAAGAGTTTATGCGTTACATAAAACAATTTCCAATGAAGACTTGGTATTCTACGCTACCAACACAACAAATCAATGACCCACCAATATGCGGCAGTGAAGTATTAAATGTCCTTGATGCTATTTCAGCATCTAGAAAATCACCTCATATTGTCGTAAATGACTACACCAGCAATCGCTTTTTAGAGAGAGAAAGAGTTTTACAATAACATGATTGATATTTGGGGAAGACCTCTGAAACCCAAACCCGATGACACTGCAACCCCTGATTCTATCAAGGATATAAAAAAAAAATTAAAGATGAAATCGCTGAGACGTTGAACTTAACAAGTGTTGACCCGAATGAAATAGTTGTATTTCAAGACAAACAGGGTAAATTGAAATCCAGTAATATTTCTCTGGATGATATTTTGGTTAAACAACAAAACGCAATCGAGGATACTATCGCGTTATTTTCCGATCAGGGTAAATTGAAAACCAGTAATATTTCTCTGGATGATATTTTGGTTAAACAACAAAACGCAATCGAGGATACTATCGCGTTATTTTCCGATCAGGGTAAACTCAAACCAGGCGTACTTTTTTCGACGATTACAGATCGATTTAAAACTCTCAACGATTCTGCGTTAGAACTAGCAACACTTCAATCTAAAACCGGAGAACATATAAAACAGTTTACCGCATTTCGTAGAAATATCATTGATAAATTTATTGGAACTACATTCGATAAAATTGAACTAAAACTCCCTGATATTAAAAAATCCATCGATGAGACGAAAACCTCCATCGAAGACATCAAAGGTGATCTTTCGAGGATGATAACAGCCATTGAAAAAACAAAAATTCCTCATGAGAAAACCAACAACTTAGTATACACAATCCAACACGGATCATTTGAGTGGACACCTACAAACAACAAATTAGATATCACTGCAACCGTTAAGGGTATTTATCGATTAACACTAGTAACACCATCGTCTCAATTTAATATTTCATCGTCCAGTTCATCTGGGGTCAATAATACGATTTCAACGATCATCGACAAGAATACAACTGAAAAGTTCACAATCACATCTACTGATAAACATTTGGTTAGGGTCTCAACAACGTGGTATGTGGAATTCGTAGCGAATTTAAGTAAATCGTAATTGAAAACGCTAGCGTATTTAAAATAAAAATGATTTCATCATCTCAATATCGCTATGATCAGGTCAGAGAGTATCAAACTAGACTCAAAACCCTGTCTGAGGAGTATGAATTGAAAATTAAAAAATATCGCAGGAGAATTACCGCAATTGATGTTACTGTGTATTCAGTGAGTGGTGTAATCACCGGAGCTGGAATTATACTGTCTTCAGTGACAATGATGGCTCCGATACCACAAATTAGATATCACTGCAACCGTTAAGGGTATTTATCGATTAACACTAGTAACACCATCGTCTCAATTTAATATTTCATCGTCCAGTTCATCTGGGGTCAATAATACGATTTCAACGATCATCGACAAGAATACAACTGAAAAGTTCACAATCACATCTACTGATAAACATTTGGTTAGGGTCTCAACAACGTGGTATGTGGAATTCGTAGCGAATTTAAGTAAATCGTAATTGGAAACGCTAGCGTATTTAAAATAAAAATGATTTCATCATCTCAATATCGCTATGATCAGGTCAGAGAGTATCAAACTAGACTCAAAACCCTGTCTGAGGAGTATGAATTGAAAATTAAAAAATATCGCAGGAGAATTACCGCAATTGATGTTACTGTGTATTCAGTGAGTGGTGTAATCACCGGAGCTGGAATTATACTGTCTTCAGTGACAATGATGGCTCCGATAGCTGTTCCAATTTGCATTTCTGCGGCAACAACAATCGCTGGAATAATTTCAATAATCACAAAAAAAATATCCTCATGCAGCCAACGGAAACTACAAGACTACATAATTCAATTTCATGTTGTGTCCACTGCATACTCGCAATTATCCTCATTGATATCGTCATCGCTCGATGATACAATTATATCAGAGAGTGAGTTTTCAGCGATGGTAGATATATATGATTCTGCGATGTCAAAATTAGAAATACAACATGAGTATAATAACAATGACAACACAGATGGAATTACTTCAACAAATAGTGGAGAACACAAACCCAGTACAAACAAGCATGATCTCAATAACCTCAACGAATCCAGAATTCAGTGTGAATTTCCCCTCTCCGGTCCCAGTAAAGGAGATAGCGCTAGCAAAATTACGAGTATACCACAGTTGGCCAAATATTAGGTCAAAATCATTTGGTGGTCAACAACCCAATAATTCACTGGTATTTGCAAATAAGAATAAACCCGACGGTACCCCAGACTGGAATGTTGTTTCCATACCAACCGGATCATATCAAATTGAACAAATCAATGATGAATTCGCGCGTAGAATAAAATCGATTACTGGAAAAGAATCAAAAATAGCTATAACAGTTCATGTGCCGACACTATCATCTGCCATTGAAATAAGCACAGAAGGATACGTCGTAGATATCTATCAGAGTTCTATTAGAACCGTACTAGGATGGCCTGAATTACCACCCGGTGGAAAAACCGTTAAATTACCAGAACCACAAAAAACCGATTATATCACAGACAGGATAAAATCTGATAATCCAATAAAGAGTTATAAAGATTATAATAAGTGGGAACTTTTCAATGGAATAGTAGAAAATAACGTTGTCAAATTCGTACCCCGACAGAACAAAATTACTGAAAATTTCACAGCGATGGAATATGATTTTTTACTGTTGTTAATATCCATTAAATTCGGCACTCTCACCCGAGATGAATTTATCAGCGTTGTAGAAATATGTAACAAAATCATCAATGACATGGAAACATTTCATTCACAAATTATTCAAGAGATATTAGGTGACGATAATCCTAAAACGAGAACAGAGTTTGCGATGAAAAGTAATATACGCGTAGAAGATATTCGTGACTTTAAACTACCAGGATATAATATCTCAGAATTACAAAAATCTCTCAGTGATGCCATCGATGAAGGTTTCAAAAAAATCCATGATACGTGGAAAAAAACACAATCACAACCACAAACAACTATCCTCAAACATAATAATGACCCAGATGGTGGTGGCAGGCATATTGCTCCGTTCAATGTGAATATTTCAACGGTGATTGCGCTCAATTTAGTATGTGATGCGATCGAAGGAAGCTATCAAATAAATTTAGAACGATCAAATCAAGCTCAGCAAGGATATATTTTGTATTCATTTGCACCAACAGCCCCTTCAGGGTTTTTAATAATTGAGTCTCCGGTGAATCCAGTCTATATGCGATGTCATAATAATTCATTAACCAGAATTAATTTCAAACTCACTGACCAGTCTAATAATCTGATTGATTTACAAGAGGAGGTTTTACAAATTAGTCTATTTGTGAAATCTTAGGATTTTCGTCGTAGTGATTTTCGCCCCAGACAAAGTCTGGAACACGATATCGTATCGGACTGGATCAAATATTCGGTTAACCCCAACTGAAAGTTCTAGCAGCAGAGAGGGTAGTGACAACGACGTTGTAGTCCCTTTTTCCCCAAAATCGATGGAGGATTTCATTAATTTCATTGATTTTTTCATATTTTTTTTTTGGACCTAATCCATGATTCACATACACATTGGGGGGGGGGGGGCCTGATGTCACTGGTTTCATTGTTTTTAAGCGTGATTTCAGTGAAAACTTGTCTAAAAATGTTGTCCGGCTCACCCTCTCTGCTGCTCAATATGATATAAATATTGTAATGTTAACATATTTTATGAAATAGGATATAAATATTGTAATGTTAACCGATTCCATGGAATATGATATAAAAATTGTAATGTTAAACGATTGCATGGAATATTATACAAATATCGTAATGTTAATAGATTGCATAGAATATTATACAATTATTGTAATGTTTAAAGATTACACGGACTATGATATAAATATTGTAATGTTAACATATTGTATGAAATAGGATATAAATATTGTAATGTTAATGTTAATAGATTGCATGGAATACTATATCAATACTGTAATGTTAATAGATTTCACGGAATATGATATAAATATTCTAAAGTTAAAAGATCGCATCTAATATGATAAAAAATTGTTAATATATTGCATGGAATATGATATAAATATTGTAATGTTAATAGATTGCATGAAATATTATATACATACATATTGTAATGTTTATGTTCATAGATTGCATGGAAGAGTACATAGTTATTATAATGTTAATATACTGCATGCAGTAGGACATAAATATTGTAATTGTAATACATTGTATGCAATACGATATACATAGTGTAATGTTCAACAGAGAATACACTTACCTTTTGACAGGAAAGGCAATGCAGATGTACACAAAATCCGAACAATCAGTTAAATTAAACAATGTTTCTAAAACAATTACAGATTTAATAAATGGATCGAAAGCCTTACTTGCACATTGATGGCTGGGTTTTCAGTATGATGTTTGCAAATTGCATAAGAGTCGCAATATTACATTATACCGTCGAAGCAAGCTACGGGGGAATGTCTGTTCACAACAATCGTAGCAGGATTATCTTGTCGGAACGAACCTTTCATCTTAATCGATGAAAGATAGCAAACTATACAGATACACCGACCGAGAGAGAGAGAGAGAGAGAGAGAGAGAGAGAGAGAGAGAGAGAGAGAGAGAGAGAGAGAGAGAGAGAGAGAGAGAGAGAGAAACAACCTTACCTTAAGGTTGATTGTAATGTTCAATAAAGCATAATAAGGAGTTTGATAAATTTGTTACGTTTCCTATCAATACAGCTTGCGTCGACGGTCCAGAGAGAGAAAGCTAGGCACACAGAAAGACGTATAAAGACACACATGGAAAGAGACTTACCATAAGATTATTTGTATTGTTCATTCTCATGTTTCAATGTTATTCAATTAGTTTACTGCCTGACCAACCAACAGAGAGAGAGAGAGAGAGAGAGAGAGAGAGAGAGAGAGAGAGAGAGAGAGAGAGAGAGAGAGAGAGAGATGCCTTCAGACATTTTAATGTTTAAGAATGGTCTGTTCTTAGAACCTGATATAGATCCAAAATACACGAGCTTTCTGAGAAAGATACCGTAATGTCTGGATGCAACTTTGTATCATTAACGTTGTGAACTCTCAAGAGTAGGTGAATTATGTACACATACCATTACGACGACCAATGTAGTTTTTAGTTTAAAACATTTTTCCTCATTATAATCACTTTGACAATAGAATTGCAAATCGACACATTTATTCCTTTGATTTAAAACATGTATCCAAACAACTTGCTGGTCAAGGTAACTGGTTGCTAAATCAGAGACAAACACTTCTTGTTATTTGCATACATTATATGCGTTTAATATTAAATAGAACGTGTGCTAAAAACTAAATGTTGGTAAAACCGTATTTAAAAATCTATCCCCTATTGATTATGTTTTTTAAAAGCCCTTAAACGTATCAAAATGTTTAAAATTATTGATCGATATTCACATTTGAGATAAGTGATTCTTTATTGACCTTTCACATTCTATGAGCGGTGCATTGCATGGTAATTCAGGTCAGATGCATTACTGAATTATAGCATTGGAATAATAGAACAAATGAACAATTTTGCATCAATATCGATCCCAACGTTTAACTGAATCATTTATTAATTCATGACAGAAATAACTTTGTGTTTGTTATACAGAAAGTGTTATCTAATTTCATGAACAGCTACTAGCAAATCTTTGGAAGTTAGACTCATGACAACAATTAAGCCTGCACATCATTGACCTTGGGATGGAAGTTAATGTGACACGTTTAAGAATAGACACTACAAAGGCCAAGCCATCGTTTAACATATACCCAACACAGATAATACTAATAATAATGAGGACTTTGTATAACGCCTAATCTTACGAAGCTCTAAGCGCTTTACACCATCAATAATGATATGACTACACTACAGAACAACAAATGACAAAAACAATGAAATTGGAAAACATAAAAACATGCTGAAAACATATAAGATACAAAACATGATTAGGTCGCTAAGTTTATCCCTGCAGTCAAAAAAGGTGAGTCTTAAGAGTACTCTTAAAAGGGACCACTGTGTCTTTGTGTCTAATTTCAATGGGCAATTCGCTCCACGTCGCCGGGCCCTGGTGTGCAAACGAACGTTGTCCATATGATTTTGTTTTCACCTTGGGAACAATGAGTATACGATTATCAGAAGAAGAGCGTAAGTATCTAGCTGGTGTATACACATGGGTGAGGCTGGATAGGTATGTTGGACTGGAGTCTGTCATTGAAACATGGCACAGAGAAAAACGTTTGTGTTTGATTCTGTATCGAATTGATAGCCAATGTAGGGTACAGAGCAGTGGTGAGGTGTGCTCTGATCGAGGTAGTCTAAAGATGATCTTTGCAGCTGTGTTTTGAACTTTTTGAAGTTTCTGGAGTAAATATTGTGACGAACCAGACAGAATTGAGTTACAATAGTCTAGTCTTGAAAGTACTAATGAACACACGAGTGTTTTAGTGGCATCAACTAGAAGATATTTACGAATGGAACTGATGCGTCTCAATTCAAGATATGCAGCCTTGCATATGTTCATGACATGTTGGTGTTACGTGCTTAGGCTCGAATAAGCAGCAACACAGAAAGAGTGAAAACTAACAAGCTTGTATAACTTGAACAATGAATTTATTATGTACTATTATTTTCATAAAATAAATAAACTTACAGTTTTAGAGAATCAAATCCAACATTAATCCAATATAGAATTCACAAAAATAATCCACTAATGGAATTGTAAGAGTCCTGATAAATAAATGTTCTAATAGTTCCAGGCTCGAATCTTGACGATGTAATCCAAAATGGCTGACAATGTCACGTGATGCAGTTCTTGTTTAATTTATCATCCACATGAATTATGAGCACATGTTTTCTCCTCCAAATAGATAATAAATCCTCTTTCTTCAATGAATTGACACAAAGTCCAGAACAAGATAATAAAAATTATAACTCAAACATGAATACACAACTGTTCATTTTAAAGCCCAAAATTATACTAATGTTAGCTTCCAAAACACAGCTATATATATGTAATTCCCCCGTAAACAAAAAGGAATCATGTGATTCTGGAAGGTCATAGAAAGAAGCTACCTTCACCAAGTCACGCATTCTAGATATGTCCTACACCCCAAGAACTAAAAATAAAAGTTGTCCTTGAAATTAACCAATAGTATTAAAGACCTGTTTATCAATCTAAAGCAAGGTCAGATAAAGAGGTAACCAAGCCAAGGTCAGCCTGTTTACAACTAGAGTCTAGGTCAACCTGAATTTTCGAGAAAAAATCTCCCAATTAATGAATAAATATTGAACCCTAAATGACAAATTTGGATTTAACAATAAAAAAATAAATAAATTAAATCAAATAGCCGTAACAGATGGTTCAATGTGAGAGTACTGTCTTGAGTAACGCCTAGGTTCCGTACTGACTGTGAAAATTTAAAGTTGGTGTTGCTGATATTTATTGTCTGAGGTAAAGGGTGTGAATGAGAAAGTCTTTGTGTTGTGATCAGAATAGCCTCAGTTTTATCATCATTCATCAGCAGCTTGTTACATGTCATCCATGATTTCACATGTCCCAAGTCAGGGTAAAGGAGGAGGGTTGGGCGTGGGGTTAGCACCCCCACCCCGTAAAAAGAACGACGCTACAGAAACGTCAACAACAGAAGAAACAGAAAACTTTATCCTGGGAGAGGAAGGGTCTTCATCACGAAGACGCATGACGCTGGGTGGTGAAAGCCGAAAGGATGCCACAAAGCCGACTACCCTTTTGTCTACCAGGAGAATCAACATCGGCACATGGAATGTTAGGACCATGTACGAGCCAGGAAAGACGGCGCAGGTAGCAGCCGAGATGAGGAGCAGCAACCTGGCCGTGTTAGGCATCAGCGAGACACGGTGGACCCAAGCTGGATAATCACGACTGATGACAGGAGAGCTGTTTGATGTACTTCGGGCATGAAGAGAGTGACGCACCCCACACGCAGGGAGTAGGCTTCATGCTGTCCAAGCAGGCACAGAGGGCACTAATTAAATGGGAGGCGCACGGCCCCAGGATCATCACGGCATACTTCCGAACTAAGAAGAGGAAGATCAAGATGAACGTCGTCCAATGCTATGCCCCAACGAACGACAGTGAAGAGGAGGACAAAGACCAGTTTTACAGCAGACTGCAGAAGATCCTCGAGACCTATCCGGACAAGGACGTCACCATCCTCATGGGAGATGTCAACGCCAAGATTGGGTCTGACAACACTGGATACGAACCAGTCATGGGCAGCCACGCCCTGGGAGAGATGAATGAGAATGGAGAGAGATTTGCAGACCTGTGTGCACTCAACAACCTGGTCATTGGAGGCAGCATCTTTCCTCACAAGCGGATCCACAAGAATACATGGGTATCGCCAGACAGCGCGACAGAGAACCAGATCGACCACGTTTGCATTAGCAAGAAGTTTAGAAGATCCCTGCAGGACGTTAGAGTGAGAAGAGGAGCAGACGTGGCGTCCGACCATCACCTGGTGGTGGCCAAACTGAAGCTGAAGCTGAAGAGAAACCAGATGGAAGCGTCAGACAGAAGAGTCAAGTACAACGTCAGCCTTCTGAAAGACCCCAAGATAAGACAAGAGTTTGGTCTGATGCTGAAGAACAAGTTTGAAGTGCTTCAGGAACTTTTTCAAGAAGAAGAAGACAGTGTACTCAACAGTTGTCAGATAGTGAAAGAAACACTAAGAGCATCATGCAAAGAAGTAGTGGGGCCAAAGAAACACCAGCAGAAAGAGTGGATCACAGCAGAGACCTTGACCAAGATCGAAGACAGGAAGAGGAAGAAGACAGTAGTCTACAACAGTAGAACTATAGCAGCGAAGGCCAAGGCTCAAGAAGCTTATGCAGAAGCCCACAGAGTAGTGAAGAGAAACATCAAGAAGGACAAGAAAGAATACATAGATGGACTGGCAGCTGAGGCGGAGCAGGCATCGTACAGCGGTAACATGAAACAGCTGTACGACATCAACAGACGACTCTCCGGGAATTTCAGCAAACCAGAAAGACCTGTCAAGGACAAGCAGGGGAATACCATCAACAGTTTAGACCAGCAGATGAACAGATGGGCAGAGCATTTTGAGGATCTCCTGAACAGGCCAGCATCCGCGAACCCCCCAGACATCTAACCAGCTAACGTGAATCTCCCGATCAATCGCGAGAAACCGACCAGAGACGAGATCAGGAAGGCCATCACCCTGATAAAGAGCGGGAAGGCTGCTGGACCCGACGACATCCCAGCAGAGGCGCTAAAGGCAGACCTGGATGCGTCAGTGAAGATGCTGTACCCACTCTTTGAGAGGATTTGGGAGGAAGAAGACGTACCGGCAGACTGGAAAGAAGGTTGCCTGATCAAGCTTCCCAAGAAAGGCGACCTCAGCAACTGTAACAACTACAGGGGCATCACACTCCTATCTGTGCCAGGGAAGGTCTTCAACCGAGTCCTCTTGGAAAGGATGAAGGAAACCGTGGACGCACAGCTGCGAGATGAGCAAGCAGGCTTCCGGCAGAACAGATCCTGCACGGACCAGATTGCGACGCTCCGCATCATAGTCGAACAGTCCCTAGAGTGGAACTCCCCGTTGTACATCAACTTCATCAACTATGAGAAGGCGTTCGACAGCGTGGATCGAGAAACCCTCTGGAAACTCCTTCGGCACAACGGCATCCCAGCCAAGATGGTCAACCTAATCAGGAACTCCTACGTAGGCATGTCCTGCAGAGTTATCCATGGAGGGCAGCTCACAGACAACTTCCAGGTGCGAACTGGAGTCCGACAAGGATGCTTGTTATCACCGTTTCTCTTCCTCCTCGCCATCGACTGGATTATGAAGATGTCCACCAGCGAGCGCAGGAACGGAATTCAGTGGACTTTGTGGAGCCAGCTAGACGACTTGGATTTTGCCGACGACCTTGCACTCCTTTCACACAGCAAACAGCAGATGCAAGAAAAGACAAACGTTGTGGCAGCCACGTCTTCACAAGTTGGCCTCAATATCCACGAGGACAAGACCAAGATCCTGAAGATCAACTCCACAAGTACCGAACCAGTCACCCTGAATGGAAATCCCCTGGAAGAAGTGCAGTCCTTCACCTACCTGGGTAGCATCATTGACCAGCAGGGAGGTACAGACGCAGACGTCAAGGCAAGGATCGGCAAAACAAGAGCCGCCTTCATCCAGCTCAAGAATATCTGGACCTCCATAGAGCTGTCCTTGACCACCAAGATCCGACTGTTCAACTCCAACGTGAAGTCAGTCTTACTGTATGGAGCAGAGACCTAGAGGACGACCAATACCACCATCAGGAAAGTCCAGACCTTCATCAACAGCTGCCTCAGAAGGATTCTCCGGATCCGCTGGCCTGACACCATCAGCAATACCAATCTTTGGGAAAGGACCTTCCAACTTCCTGCTGAAGAAGAAATCAGGAAGAAGAGATGGGGCTGGATAGGGCACACCCTATGAAAACCGCCAACCAGTATCACCAGGCAGGCGCTGAGGTGGAACCCACAAGGCAAGCGGAAGAGAGGCCGTCCAAGAAACACCTTGCGACGCAACCTCCAGGCTGACACCACCAAGATGGGCTACACCTGGAACCAGCTAGAAAAAATGGCCCAGGACAGAGGACTCTGGAGATCTGTAGTTGGCGGCCCATACCCTGATAGGAGTGACGGCCAGTGAATGAAATGAATGAATGAATGATTTCACATCAGAAATGCACCTCTCTACTCCATGGATGGTAGCATCAGCTTCGGTTGGGTGGCTAGACTTATATATTTGGATGTCATCAGCAAACAATTGGTGCGACACTGGGTGATGATCTATGACACTTGAGAGCGGCTGAGAATACAGAATGAAGAGAACATGTCCAAGAATAGATCCCTGTGGAACATCACAACATACTTCAACTGGGCTGGAGTGTATTCCATTTGCAGATAAAAATTTGTGTCCTGTTGACTAAGTAGGACTTGAACCACTGTAAGGCTATATTCTGAATGCCAAATACATGCTGGAGACGGTGAAGTAATATATCATGGTCTATTGTGTCAAATGCTGCAGATAAATCCAGGAGAGTGAGGACTGTAATCTTTCCACTATCCAAAGCAGAGAGAATGTCAATAAATACTTTCAGAAGAGTAGTTTCCGTACTGTGGTAAGGGCGATGTGCTGACTGTACATTGCTAAAAAGACTGTTTGAATTCAAATAAGACACAAGTTGAGTTAGAACAACCTTTACTAAGATTTTTTATATGAAAGTGAGATTAGAAACTGGGCGGCAGTTCTTTAAATCGTTCTGGTCAAGTATTGGTTTCTTCATCAGTGGCTTTACGATGGCAGTTTTGAAAAATGATGAGAATTCCCCTGATGAGAGAGAGATATTAATAACATCAGTTAGTGAAGGCAATATTGGGTCTAAGCACTCAAGCGGCAGTGATGTCAGAATTGGATCAAGTTCACAAGACTTTGGTGCACTTTTCATCACGATTGTGCATACTAAATCAATAAAAACAGGTTCAAATGCTCCTAACGGTTGTCGCTGAAATTCTGCATCATAACTGTATGAAATTGTGCTGTAAAGCGAATCTCTCATGGTTTTTACTTTGTCATCAAAGAATTTGCAAATTGGTCTGGTAGGTACATGTGGGAAAACTATGAAATAAAACATAATCATGATGTTAAATAACAAATCGATGCATAAATATATCGTATTCAAAATAATATCACCAGGAATAAGCTTGCAATAGTTATCTCTAAACAACCAAGGGATTGTTGGAAAATCATTAACAAGCTGGAAACAAAAAAGAGAAATTGAACTTAAAAATGATGAGTTATATCATTTGTATAATAATTTAAAGTAAACCCAATGAGGAATAAAAATAGTGAAGTAGATTTTAATATAAAAGCTGATTAGAAATTATCAGTGTCGATATTGTTAATGTTAGATGAATAACATGTAATAGAGAACGTTAGCCACCAATGGATTTAAGATGAGAATATGAAAGCAAAGTTATATCTATTGACTCCACTTATGAAAGGCTTTATAATTAAATTTAGTTGTATGAAAGGATTTATAATTTAAATGTATTTGTATGAAAGGCGTTATTATTTAAATGTAGTTGTATGAAAGGCGTTATTATTTAAATGTAGTTGTATGAAAGGTTTTATAATTTAATTTTAGTTGTATGAAAGGTTTTATAATTTAAATTTAGTTGCTTGAAAGGCTTTATAATTTAAATGTAGATGTATGAAAAGCTTTATATTTTAAATGTAGTTGTATGAAAGGCTTTATAAATTAAATGTTGTTGTATGAAAAGCTTTATAATTTAAATTTAGTTGTATGAAAGGCTTTATAATTTAAATGTAGTTGTATTAAAGGCGTTATTATTTAAATGTAGTTCTATGAAAGGCTTTATAAATTAAATGTTGTTGTATGAAAAGCTTTATAATTTAAATGTAGTTGTATGAAAGGCTTTATAATTTAAATATAGTTGTATGAAAGGCTTTATAATTTAAATATAGTTGTATGAAAGGCTTTATAATTTAAATGTAGTTGTATGAAAAGCTTTATAATTTAAATGTTGTTATATGAAAGGCTTTATAACTTAAATTTAGTTCTTAGAGATTTTGTATCATGCCTGGCTATCAAAATTAAATATATCTAAATATGGAAATACCAGTTTGTGTGACAAACATATGTATTTCAAACTTAAGACAGGTAAATAGTCCCAGAAATGGTTTGACCACTGTGCCTATATACTTTCTTTATAATGTTTCCCCTAGGGACACACACACACACACACATATATATATATATATAGAGAGAGAGAGAGAGAGAGAGAGAGAGAGAGAGAGAGAGAGAGAGAGAGAGAGAGAGACCAAACAGAACCGAAAGTGCTATCCCTGGACTCGTCAAGAAAATGCTTAATCAAACAAGGTCGTACGAATGAATAAGTATTTAAACCATTACAATAATATTAATTGTCCTCCATCCTCCATATATAAATTTGAGAAAAGAAAAATAGATAATTCACGAAAATATGTATGTGGTTGCATATTCATACATAAATGAGAAGGAATATTAGCATATCTGGAGGGAGAGAATTATCATGCAAAACATACATAGCGAAATTACAAACAGAAGCAGGATGAACATAATTAAAGGTATGGAAACATTGCTGTGTCATAGGTATGTTCTTGCAGGAATTTGTCGCGCATGTTTGGACTGGAGGTAGTCAATACAATGCTGCATAAAGAGCCGAACAGATTTTGTGTTTGATTCTGAAAAGAGGGCTGGCATTGAAGGAAAGAATGCAAGTCGGATGCGGGATCTGTTCTTGATATTCTAAAGACGATCCATGCTGTTTGAACAAGTGAAGTTTCTGTATTTGATATTGAGACGAAAGAGAAGAGAATTAAATAGCCAGGCCTGAAAGGTACTAAGGAACACACGAATGTTTAAGTAGAAAAAAGTGCGAATGGAGCTAATAAATCTCAGTTTCCAGACATGCTGATGTTGGTGTAATCAGAATGCATTGTCGAAGGTGACCCTGGGTGTCATACTGATTTTGTGTTGGTGCTGCTGATGCATATTGTTTGAGGTAAAGGATTGGAATGATATGTCTTTGTGTGGTAATCAATATAGATTCAGTTTTATTCTCATTCATCTCTAGCTTGTTATATGTCATCCAAGAAGTGACAACTTCATAACAGAACAAACTTCCTATGATTTTTTTTTAACATGAATGCAAGTTATGAAACATGAACCGAATATTTTCTAAATCGTTACAGTCGAGAGGTGGTTTTCTCAACTGTGGTTTTACATTGGCAGTTTTGAAAACTAATGGGGATATCACGATTGAGAAAAAATTATCAATAACATCAATTATCATGATTAAACCTTAGCACTCGAGAAACTGATGTCAAAATCAGCACAAAAATAAGTTTACATGACTTGGATGCTCTCTTCATAATGATTGTATGTAAAAAGTCCGATGAGACATGCTCAAATGTTAATAAAGGTTACCTTTGAAAGTATAGGCCATTACTGGGTGGTGACGATGAACCGCTTGATTTGTGCTGCCACTTTGATCTCAGATGATTGGCACTAGTAGATGGAAGAAATTTGCAAAAAATCTCCGGAAAGTCGACTGGAGAGATAGTTGTTGGAGGTGGTGTACATTTGTTCTTGACATATTGGAATATATTTTTACTGCTATAATTTCCAGTTACCTTGTTATTGAAGTGGGTTGATTTCGTTGGATGAACTCTTGCGACATTTATAAAGCGGCTTCACAAAATTGTTTATGATCAGATAGACCGGATGAAACCAAAACATCTCAACCTTGCATGACTGTATTTTAACAGTGCGATCTTGATGTATGTAAGCTAACATCACTCACTATTCCATAGAGAACACTCCTGAATAGATACACTGCACTCGGTTACTGGGGCATGTTTCTCAAGCAATAAATGCAAGCACTTTTTAAGTTGTTCGGCTTTGAGACGTTACTACGTTTTGAATTTTGCTTGGATATACGTTCCTAGGACACCAACGCAAGTATCATTAAAACATAATATCAAAAGTAATTTTAGTATGCACTAAACTGACCAAACTGCTGTCCCTATATATATCCCTGATCAGTTGTTACTGTATTAATATATGCCTGTTTCTTGTATTTTTATTTTGTCTTTTAACATTCCGCAGTCAATACATTCAAGCCAATATGAATCTAATTTGACTTGCATTTTCGTCTAAGGTTTATTCTTTAAGGCGCAGAATACTGTTCTAAACTTAAATGTCGTTTGTGATATGATCTACATGTAGCTACGCATTAAATATTATCATACACATGTAATAAACAAAAGTATACACACGTACCGTTAATCCTTGCCACTTTTCATGTAACTACTGATGTATTTGGGGAGGGTTGCTGCTTAGTTGTGAGTACTAGTAGCCTTACCCATGTGCTGTAATTATGGCAATCCAATATATATTTAAAACAAAACTAAAACCAAACCAATCTAGAACTCTATGAAAAAATAATATATTAAAGATTTTCATTTTGCACTGTATTGATAATATAAACTTGAACCAGTCTATTGCAAACAACGTTCATTCACGATCAATCATCGTTTGTAAACACTGCATTCTTTTCCGATTTCACTTGAATACAGACCTCCTGCTAAATGGCTATCAAGGCATTCAAAACGTATTCAAAGTTAGTTTGATCTAATAGGAGTTTATATCGACCTGTAAGATCTGATTCACTTTAAGATTACATCAACATATAAACTTTATTTGCCTATAGTGTAACTAACATGTATATGTCATTGGCTATCAGATAGATGACATATAAGATAGCATTGCCTATCAGATAGCTGACGTGTAGATTTAATTGTCTATCAGATAGCGGACATGTAGATGCCATTGCCTATCAGATAGCTGACTTGTAGATTGCATTGCCTATCAGATAGCTGACCTAAGATTTAATTGACTATCAGATAGCTGACATGTTAGATTTCATTGCCTATCAGATAGCTGACATGTAGATGTCATTGCCTATCAGATAACTGACATGTGGATTTCATTGCCTAGCAGATAGCTGATGTTAGATTTCTTTGCCTATCAGATAGCTGACTTGTATATTGGATTGCCTATCAGAAACCTGACATGTGGATGGCATTGCCTATCAGATAGCTGATATGTAGATGTCATTGCGTATCAGATACCTGATATGTGGATGTCATTGCCTATCAGATAGCTGACATGTCGATGTCATTGCCTATCAGATTGTTGATATGTAGATGTCATTGCCTATCAGATAGCTGACATGTGGATTTCATTGCCTAGCAGATAGCTGACATGTGGATTTCATTGCCTAGCAGATAGCTGATGTTAGATTTCTTTGCCTATCAGATAGCTGATTTGTATATTGGATTGCCTTTCAGAAACCTGACACGTGGATGGCATTGCCTATCAGATAGCTGATATGTAGATGTCATTGCCTATCAGATACCTGACATGTGGATGTCATTGCCTATCAGATAGCTGATATGTAGATGTCATTGCTTATCAGATACCTGACATGTGGATGTCATTGCCTGCAGATAGCTTATGTTAGATTACTTTGCCTATCAGAAAGATGACTTGTAGATTCATTGCCTATCAGATAGATGACTTGTAGATTTCATTGCCTATCATATAGCAAAATTAGTAAATCGGAGCTGTAGCTTCTCTACTGAATATCCCTGGAATTATTTGGCTGCGAAGGGGTAGTGTATGCCTTCATTAATGACGACCTTCCATGAAAGAACAAAAATCGTTTAATGACGTGACAGAAGTCCGTGTTTTAACTCTTTCTCATGAGCTTGAAGTTACCTTTTTATAATATCAAGTAAGTGATATTCACCGTTATTGCACTTTGCAACTACCATTACATCCTAAACTAGCTTGAAATGTTACATTTATAGCGGTTTACAAAGATAGAAAAAGCAATCAATGAGATGTCTAGTGTATGAACATTTGGCATTAATAAATTGGCTCACAAGTTTGAATTTTCGTACTTGTTTGCTGTTAATTTTGACTGTAGAACTTCAAACATGGTGTTCTTCCTTTAAGCAATAATAATAGTCAGCAACAAATCTGAACACCATAGAAATTGTGAATCAATATCTTGGTCATGATGCAAAACACATCTAATCATTTATTTCTCAACTTAAGCTTAAATAGATCTAAAGGAAGCATATTAGAAGTAAAACAGTAAATGCATGAGAGACAAATATTTAACTGTTTAGCTGGTTGTCTCTTCGATGTGTTTGCATTTTGGTGGTTACAGCGCCCGTCTTGAATGTGGGAGGTCGTGAGTTCGATCCCCGGTAGAGACATATTAAAGACTTCCAAAATGGTACGTTGTAGCATTAAGAGTTTAGTTTTAGGACTGGTCGGACTGGTGTCAGGATAATGTGACTGGGTGAGACATCATGCTACATGTCTACAGTACGATGTCCAGGTGTTAGACATCACTACAGACTGTTGCAATAGGACTAAAACAAATTAACACAACGTTAAAAATCCAGATCACACACACACGCGCGCGAGTGCTATTAACTATTATTTTACCTGGACGTCGTTCCCCTTAGTAATTACGTTTTATCTGAAGCAACGCTAGTTGTGAAAATAATAAAGAGATTCTTTTTAGCCCAGTTGATGGTCATCGACCATTTACATTCAGTAGAGACAAATGAAATATTGATTTATTCTTGAATTAGAATATCTTTTAGCACCTGCTCAATATATTTTTTCCGAAGAGAATTACAAATCATTATTATGACATGTATACCCCCGCTGAGCATATTATCTGTAAAATCTTTATCACAATTAGTTTTCGCTGAAAGATACATTATTTTGCGTCATAAACAGAACACTAAATGCTGGCCAGATACGTGACCAAGAAATAATGGATGGGAGTAAATCGTTGGAAAAGGCAAGTTGTCGTGTCTTCAATATCTCCCACCAAAACAATCATTTACTGAAGTTTACATTGATTCAACGGTTTGAGCGATAAGATGTATATATAAATAATCGTCAATACCAAAGTTATTTCTATCAAAATGAGTGAAGGGAGATGGAGACCTGGAAGTAACATTGTGTTTTTGTTCGTTACAAATAACACAAAAAGCATAGATTAATTCGATCAAATAGACAGAAATCTAAAAATGGCATTGTGAATAATAACGGATGTTGTATCAAACAACATATGTCTGCAGATGTTCCGAAAATGGGTAAAGAAAGTGACTTTCATTTATTACAAGAGTTAAATAAGTGCATGCGGTCCTTTACCCGTTAACACGGATAGCATGCTTTCCAATCACAACTCAGAATTAGAGATTTTTTGTGAGACATTCAAGAATCGTGTCCGTGCAGAGTTACGCATAGATGAGGAACATATATTTAATTGGTAATAACATTATATTTCCTTTCAATGATATTAAATTTTCGCATCAAAATGAAACTCAAATCAAAAAGTAGTATTGGACCTGTACGTTCGTTCGTCTTGGAAAGCAGTCTCGTCAATGTTATACCAACGTAATCAAGATTTCACAGCAGAGTGACAAGTATGGAAAAAATGAAGACATTCAGTTTTGCCATCCGCTTACGATCGATCATTTGCTATTAGATTAGAATAAAGAGAGTCTGATTTATTCTAGAATTAGGACATATTTCAGTACTGTAACCCAATATCTTTATATGCGTACAAACGCATCACAATTCATTAATTCTCAACACACCCACACACACACACACACACACACACACACACACTGGAATTTTAATAGGACCTTCGCAACGTCTTCCGACTGAGCATTAATAGTACATCCTCAACGCTCCCCATTGAGAATTAATATTTGGAAATATTATATGCAAAGATTTCTTGCCGTGCAGGACATTATCATTCGTCAGAAACAAGCCAATCAAAACTATTTATGACCAGGAAATAACCATTTGTGTGAGTTACCCAGCAAGAGACAGCCGCGGGTCATACATTGTAAAAAGCTGTTCATATTATAAAATACGTGCAGATGAGATAATTATCGCTCAAGAAAACTGGATAGTTCCTAATTAATTATATGTACGCATACCTCGTCATAAAGCATGTAGTTCAAAGCCTAAAAAAAGAGTTTTTTTTATCAAATAGCAAGAGATTTAATCTGTGTTATTTTCACGTAGGATAGATAGATAGATAGATAGATAGATAGATAGATAGATAGATAGATAGATAGATAGATAGATAGATAGATCTGAACTTGAAAACGATATCTGATAGTATGCTTGTTCAGTAAATTAAGAAAATGGACCATTTCATTTCTATCTAATAAATAACTCGTAAAGCATAATAAATTTAAATCGTTTCAACATACCTACCTACCTACCTACCTACCCTACCCTACCCTACCCTACCCTAACATACATGCATGCATGCATGCATGCATGCATGCACGCACACACACACACACACACACACACACACACACACACACACACACACACACACACACACACACACATACATACATACATACATACATACATACATACATACATACATACATACATACATACATACATACATACATACATACATACATACATACATGAAATGACTGACTATTTATATTTACGTCAATAATACTCAGTTTGAATTATGTGACATCAATTGTCTAGATTAGACACAAGCTTTCACAAACTGCTACTCATAACCTGGAGATAGCTAATAATATAGCTGCACTATAGAGAACGGCATCGACATGTTCCATGTTGTTTTGGGGATGGCGCTGATCTTTTCCAGACTATGCAGTTTCATTAGTCTCCAATGATAAGGTGCCCATTCTAGCCGCTAAGGTGATGAAATACAACTTGCAACTTTATATTTATAGGTTGGTTCTTTGTTTGCAGTTACATTCTTTATGTGCGCCAATTATACATTTACCGGTAATATGGCAGTGATCTCGTACCTTAACCGTTTTTGTCGTTGAACGAGTGTCTTGCCAAACATTTAGCAGACTGTGGCTCTTTACCTTCAAACTCAAACTTATCACAATGCTCCACTCAGACTTAATTATTCTCAGTCTCAAACTACTGCTTAAAAGTGACAACTACATTCTTGCCACAGTGTAACACTAACCCCATGGAGGCGTCTTTGCACAACGGTGTAGCAGAAGCTAACGGGACATAGTGCGCGATGTTCTACGTACAACTGCCAGGATGCTCTTCCACTGAGACGTTTGGTTCCTTATAATCTTCATTTATAATATATTGAACAAACATCCTTCGGTGGTGTTACTAGAAGGTTATGATGTTTTAGCCTGTCTTAGGTAAGACAACATCGCTACTGTTCTTAGTGGGCTACAATAGGAGGGCATCTGCTGAGGACCTGGAGGCACTAGCGGCAGTGGTGCATTTACTTTTTGTGTTTGCTGTGCATGAATATCAAACAGTGTATGTTTTAACGAGACGTAAGGTTTTTTTCACCTTTGTTGAGCAATGTTGTTTCTTGTTTTGCGATAGGCTAATGCGCAACGGGTTGGCCATTTTTCCTGCTAAAGAACCGAATTTTGTTGCGGCACTCAAATTTGACAATATCATTCACAATCACAGGAAAGTCGATACCAGTAAAGTTGAGCTCGTTAGGTACTGGCGGTTCTTAATTAACAGAACCAATTTTTCGGAATCATTCAGTGTGTTCTACAGCTGTAGAATAATTCAGGAAATATGTCGTCACATTAATGATATCTTATAGCTCGGCCTTTTAGGATATCCAATTCACATTGAGTAGAAATATATTGATGGGCTGGAACTGGTCGTGGGGCTAGCATACGAAGAGCCTCAATCCCATTAGGATACTCTTCGGAGATAATAGACCTGTTCTGCAGTAGTAATATCAGTTCCCGTACTACCTTATCCGTGCTCAAACACAATTTAACTTTGAAGTGTATCTAAACTGAATTCCCTTTCGCTCTATTATCACTTGTTCCAATTGCTTCCTCGCACGACTCTCTTACCTGCATCGTTAAGGCAATCCTTCACATCGAAGCACATTGAGACGTGACCCTGCACCCACCATCACAAATTCAACATGCTAATGTCACTATGTTGCCTTGACATTAAATCTGCGTCATGTTTATCAAACTTTTGTAGCTCTCTGGCCGTTACACATAACTGGTGGGTTTTTTCTGTTAGTAGCCAAACCCACGTAATTTTCACAACAAACATAAATTTGAAACGCAAATATGGATACAAATGCAATATGTGTTTGTTGTCGTTCCTTAGTTACACTTTAAAATACATTGTATGACTTCGTGGTAACAATGCACTTTTGCGACTTGTAAGGGATTTAACCCCTGGATGCAATTGTTTTTTTAAAGCAACAGGATCATTTCCCTTGACTTTGTTTTCGTTCAAACTAGCTGCCAACTTGCCAAGTACGCATATGATCAGGGGTGTAGTGCTGTGGTGACGCAAGCGGAGCATCAATTTGTACTTCTATGCTCACCATTGCCATCCCTCATCTGCGTAACATGCAACCATGCACTTCTTGATTGCGTTCTCTCACTGCTTTATTTAGCAGACTTCTTCATTTATCACTACATCATGACTGACTACTGTAAGTGTACAGCCATAAAATGTGTTAAATATCAGTGTAAACTACATTATATTGACGACTTGTACAGGTTTTCCACGTTCTGAACACATGCACAACTAAGTTCACATTGTATTTAACAGGGGACATATGTGTAACAAAATTAGATGGTAGATGCAGTTAATGGGTTTTGAAAGAGCTGTCCAAAGTAATTAAATTGTCCAATTATGATGGATTCCTATCATGAGTGTATGTGACAGTCTCAAAGCGGTCATTACACAGAGATATGGTATTAAGACTATTACAGTAGATACAACTTTACTTTCTATGTATGTCTCTAGTAAACCAGTAGATTCCTGTCTGTGCTTGGTATACGTTTAGTATGGCAGCAAAAGGCCAATCTAGCATATAACCCGGGAGTACACTGACAAATGTCAAGGCCATTCAGGTGAAAGTCAATATCAAGATAATATGACTCGAGTCAAATGGAGTAATGGTAAACGTTTGCATATCGGCACCATGGAAGACTCGAGTCAAATGCAGTAATGGTAAACGTTTGCATATCGGAACCTTCAAAGACCCGAGTCAAATGGAGTAATGGTAAACGTTTGCATATCGGAACCTTGGAAGACTTGAGTCAAATGGAGTAATGGTAAAAGTTTGCATATCGGAACCTTGGAAGACTCGAGTCAAATGCAGTGATGGTAAACCTTTGCATATCGGAACCTTGGAAGACTCGAGTCAAATGCAGTAATGGTAAAAGTTTGCATATCGGAACCTTGGAAGACTCGAGTCAAATGCAGTAATGGTAAACCTTTGCATATCGGAACCTTGGAAGACTCGAGTCAAATGCAGTAATGGTAAAAGTTTGCATATCGGAACCTTGGAAGACTCGAGTCAAATGGAGTAATGGTAAACCTTTGCATATCGGAACCTTGGAAGACTCGAGTCAAATGCAGTAATGGTAAAAGTTTGCATATCGGAACCTTGGAAGACTCGAGTCAAATGCAGTAATGGTAAACCTTTGCATATCGGAACCTTGGAAGACTCGAGTCAAATGCAGTAATGGTAAAAGTTTGCATATCGGAACCTTGGAAGACTCGAGTCAAATGCAGTAATGGTAAACCTTTGCATATCGGAACCTTGGAAGACTCGAGTCAAATGGAGTAATGGTAAACCTTTGCATATCGGAACCTTGGAAGACTCGAGTCAAATGCAGTAATGGTAAAAGTTTACATATCGGAACCTTGGAAGACTCGAGTCAAATGCAGTAATGGTAAATGTTTGCATGGTATACTGAGTCCAATGCCGCTAACAAGTCGAGGAGGATGATGGCTGTAATCTTTCCACTATAAAAAGTAGACAGAAAGTCATTAACAAAAGTTAAATATAGATTATTTATCCTTATTTGGGGTTGAGATTTATAATCTTGTAGAACGAATATTGGAGTGAATTTCTAGATTCTAAATATCTTATTTTATCTCGATATTTAAATGAATCATGCCAACTCAGTAAATCTAGAAATTATTCTAACAAAATGTTATATTTAGATCGGAATTTCAAAGCCAAAACCCAAACCCGCAAGAACTCTACTTTGATTGAATATTTTTTTTTAAATTTAAAGCTAATAATTCTCACGTGGAAGATTAAAAAGTACAGAAGTTATTTATCAAATGGAATAATGTGAAGACATGTTTTGTAGGGAAATAGAGTGTTGACTATGAAAGTGGAGTAATGTGAAGACATATTTTACAGCGAAATAGAGTAGTGGCCATGAAAGTGGAATAATGTGAAGACATATTTTATAGGGAAATAGAGTAGTGACTATGAAAGTGAAATAATGTGATCGCATGAAGTGATTCTTTTTCTCTCACTCACTTTATTGTATGTGATTGCGGATATGTGTGCACTTATATTCATATGTATGTGTGTGTGCATAAATAAATGTTCTTGTATACTTATATATACATATTTTGTACATGAGTATGACTGCATACGCACGATTGTCACGGAATTGTGTATGACTAATATCAATATGTATATGTGGTCAAAAATGTACTCTGGTTTCGCTTCCGCGTACAGCGTTACCGAAGATAGTTTATTCATTATCGGCTTCTAATTATTTCGGAAATAGGTGAGCTCAGCTCAGTTCATGCTGCATGTGAGAATTGTCTGCAGTTTAAAAGTACCTAGCTGCGCATATCGGTCACAGCTAGGATATAAATATAGACAAATTCTAAGTAAATATCACATTACGATCCAGTCTTAGTAGGATAGCTTCCATCTTTAAAGGAGTAAACTTTCAGCTAAAGATGTAAAGTAGATTTAAGATTATATTCTTATCGCTATTTGTTTTATATGACATAATTGTTTCACATATCAGATGTTTTAGTATTTATTCTAAATTCTACAGAGTAGATACCTAGGTTATGCAGCGCCATTATATTAGTAATACTATAGTATGTTTCGAGATAGTTTCTAACTGAACAGAACGAATTGCGTTTAATTATACGCTGCATGCCTTGAACGGTTAATGTACATGGATAACTAATTTATGTACGCACATGCGTAACATATATGAATGTAACATTACTTTACCGTGTCATATGTATTACACGGTTTGGTTGTTTTAATTTTAGCTTACTGTGGTCCGGGACTGACCGTGGGGTCCGGTGGTGCCCGTGTGCGGTGCCATGGTAGGGTGACCGTGGGGTCCGGTGGTGTCCATGTGCGGTGCCATGTTGTGGTGACCGTGGGTGACCGTGGGGCTTGTCTATGCTGCCCGTGTGTGGTGCCATGTTTTGGTGATCGTGGGGTCCGGTGGTGATCGTGGGGTCCGGTGGTGACCGTGGGGTCCGTGGATGACAATGGGGTCAGGTGGTGCCCGTGTGTCCTGCCATGTTGTAGGGTCAGTGTGTGACCGTGGGGCTATTATATGCTGCCCGTGTTGTGGTGCCATGTTGTAGTGAACGTGTGCTGACCGTGTGCGGGGCTTGTCTATGCTGCCCGTTTGGGGTGTCGTGTAGGGTACCTTGAGTATGCTGCCTTTGCGTATGCTGATTTTTTGTGCATGCTGCGTTATATATAGGTATTGTATATAATTGGGTGATGTGAGGTCACAGAACTGTGGGGTTCTTGTGACGTACACGCTGTGTTTTGGTGACGATTGTTCGGAAGAGTGTACTGGTGTTCTCAAATCGAGGGACCAAGGCTTCGCGACCATCACCTCTGTGTTGAATGTAAGGGCTCTCGAGGGATCCTTCAAACAGACGGGGGAGTGGACCATGCGTGGCGACTCCACCACCATTGACTAGAGCGGGTGGAACTGTATATACATCTTCGACGTCAAATGGACGCCATAATAGTTGTAGTATACGTGTTCCATATTATTTGTTATTACCATCTGAGCAAATATTTCACATCTATGTATCAGTTTCGTTATCTGAAAGATTCATAATTTCACCTTTCATTGCAATTTCTTTATTTGAACGAGATATTCATAAATTCATATATACATCTCAAGTCTCGTTACATGAACGATAACTTCATAACTTCATAATTTTATATTTACATCGCAGTTTCGTTTCTTGAAGGATAAAATCATAACACACTCGCCTTTGCTTTGGTAACTCGTTATATGAACGATATAACTAAAATTACAGGCATTTACATCTGTCTCGTTATACGAGCTATATATATTTGTGAATTCATACGTGTACATGTATTTGTCGATCTGGTGATAAGACGTTATTCAAGTCAGTTTCAAATACTTTTCGTTGAAATCATCCTTTGGGGCTTTTGTCATTGAGTTAATTGTTATTGATAGTTCCATGTGAGGAACATTATAATTTTCCTTATTTTTTGTGTTGTTTATAATGGTGTCAGAATTGATTATATTTAAATTGCGTTTATAAATAAACATCTTATTAACGCAGTTGCTTTCGGTGTCTTCGCTAATCCAGTCCCAACCCGGCTTATCCTGTGACAATGATTGCGTATTTACCTTTGTATAAATGCTAATGTGTGTGTGTGTGTGTGTGTGTGTGTGTGTGTGTGTGTGTGTGTTATCTTGAAATTATTTATGTAAAATATTTCTTTTTTATGCTCCAATTTCATTTTCCGTATTACTTTCTTTCCTTGTAACCTCCCGTTGCTTGTCTTATGGTTTCAATAATGTACCAAATTATAAGTATTACATGCATGTTGTATTTATTACATACATGTTGTATTTATCTTTATATCAATACAATATTTTAAAAAAAATATTTGTTCTAGGATAAACAAGTATGAAGAATTTTCATACATATTTCATCGTCATATAAACTGCATAAAATGTAGGTCATTTGATTGTAATTATATGACGAATTATAGTGGTTTAATTCGGATTGCTAGGCAATGCCTTAGTAGTTTACACGTGTTCGGATATCTAATGGAATGGCGTCACTCTTTATTGCCGGTGACTGGACAAAATATCCATGCAAAATTGGAATTAAGAGAATATCTGTAATATTGCATGTTCTCATAGATTTACGAATCTGCTGAGTTAGCTGCAAATTACTATAATAGTTAGAATCTGCTCATAATATTTATCTTTTGGAAAACTATTCCCTACATGGTGGTGAAACATGTGATATTTGATTAAAGAGAGTAGTATCGGCGCTAGCGTGCATGACGAGAAAATTCACATAGCATCTCCTATCTAGATATAATGAAATAATCAATGCAGACATCAAAAAATCTCATTCATTATACACACCATGCCTTCATTCGATCCCGAATGGAATTAGAATGCATATTTCCCCATTACTGTTATAATTTGTTAAGGGCGCTGCTTGTATTATTAGTTTCTTTTGATCGAACCTTTTCTCAACCATCACAATAATTTAGCAGAACAGGATATTTGATTCGTGCAGGGTACTCAACAATATCTCGTGTATCTTCTTTAAATGTATTAACAGGCAACGTGAAACATAACATGGGGAAAGAAACATGTTTTGCTCCTTTACTAGCTTGAGAATAGATATCGATTACATTTGGCAGGCGTGTCTTTCAAGAACATTATTGACAACGATATAAATACGAAGCCTTTGTTTAGTTATTCTTAAGTCGTATCAAAATGTAAAATCCTGTGTGAAAATCACTTGATTCGAGTCATGATTTTCGTAAGTTCTTTGTGGTGTTAGACAATGTAAAAATCTCTCGCCAATATTATTTTAATTTTATAATTTGTGCGCGCTGGAGTGTACCACAAGACAATGATTGTATGGGAACTGCACAAGGAACAGAAGGTTTTAACTTGTACCGTACTTGAAACTGCTGATTTCATTATATGCAGACGATACTGTACTATTTGGAAATGGCTCTTTCAAAGAAAACCTAATTTCTTCTTTGAGTATACTAACATTTGGAAACTAAATGTTAATTGAACCAAAAAACAAAATAATTAATTTATAGATCATGTAATTGCAGCTATTTCAAATTCTATATTAGGCTGAACTAACATGTTTGCTTGTAAATAATTTAAATGCCTAATTTTTATTCTTTTCCAAAAATCCGATATTCTAAAAGCTGCAAAACACAGCGTTATACAAGCAAAATATCAATTCGTCTTCTCTTTAAACAAATAAAAAGCATGTACAATCCAATAAATTGACCGTTACAACTGTTCGATAACACGTCAAGTTATCATGTTTTATGAATTTGAAGAGGAGGGGGTCTAAAATGCACGGATTATTGACATTATTCACACTGAACACGTAAAATATATAACAAAACTCAGAAATAGTACATCGGTTTCTTCGCTGTTGTCAATATTTGATAAGACACCAATTGATATTGATATGGAATGGAGTTTGGATCTCAGTAGTAAATGAAAAATATTCCAAAATTTATAAATGTTATGCAGTATCATGTTGAGCAATATCCATTGTGTCTTTATTTATAAATGGTTTGAGCATTTTATAAACGTATTGATTTCATTTTGATGTATGATATAAATGTTCTTTTATGTGTACAATGTTTTATATTATATCTATATTTTAATTTAGATGTATGGATTGACAATGTAGTCTGAAATAAAAAATTTGTGTCTTATCTTAATTTAGGTACTTGACGTTTACGTGTTTTACAAAGAATCATTGTATTGAACGACACATTTATTTTGTTATATATGTTTGTAGACCAAATTGCTTCATGCATACTCATTAAATACACTGCCACATAACATATGTAAGCATTACATTGTTATCATGTGCCACCTGCTTGTGGCTTGAGATTTAAATTAAAAATACAAGTTATCTTCCGTTCTGATAGCATAATACGGCCTCTGTCTGAGCTAACGTGAGAATCCGACAGATTTCTTCGATAGATTGGACAGAATGCTTTGTAAGATTTCATTCCTAATGTTAGGCCAAAGTATAGTTTAGAAGAACGACCTTGTGTTGATATATGAGTGACATATAATCATACATATGTTTATTTTTATCAATCCATGTCAATAGTGCAGTTTCAAAATCAGCGTTTGTAATGTGAACAGTACGTTTCAAAGTTCACGCTTGTAATGTAAACAAGACATGTTCATGTATATAGTTCGAAAAGTGCAGTTTGATAATTCATATATATATTTTGTAAAATCCAATTTTATAATTCATTATTGTAAATATGAGCAGTATAATAGTATAAGTCATGTATAAAATGTGAAATCACAATTTTAAAACTGATGTGAACGGAACAATTCCATAATTAATGTTATAATTAATGTTATAATTAATGTTATAATTAATGTTTGTAACTTGAATTGCTCAGTTCCATAATTCAAGTTTTAACATGGACAGTTATAACATCGTTCAAATTTTAATATGGACATTTATAACATCGTTCAAGTTTTAATATGGACAGTTATAACATCGTTCAAGTTTGTACTATGGACAGTTATAACATCATTCAAGTTTGTACTATGGACAGTTATAACATCGTTCAAGTTTGTACTATGGACAGTTATAACATCATTCAAGTTTTAATATGGACAGTTATAACATCGTTCAAGTTTTAATATGGACAGTTATAACATCATTCAAGTTTTAATATGGACAGTTATAACATCGTTCAAGTTTGTACTATGGACAGTTATAACATCATTCATGTTTGTACTATGGACAGTTATAACATCGTTCATGTTTGTACTATGGACAGTTATAACATCGTTCATGTTTGTACTATGGACAGTTATAACATCGTTCATGTTTGTACTATGGACAGTTGTAACATCGTTCAAGTTTGTACAATGGACAGTTATAACATCGTTCAAGTTTGTACTATGGACAGTTATAACATCATTCAAGTTTGTACTATGGACAGTTATAACATCGTTCAAGTTTGTACTATGGACAGTTATAACATCGTTCAAGTTTGTACTATGGACAGATGGACATTTATAATATCATTCAAGTTTTTACTAGGACAGATGGACAGTTATAACATCGTTCACGTTTGTACTACGAACAGATGGACAGTTATAACATCGTTCATGTTTGTACTATGGACAGTTATACCATCGTTCAAGTTTGTACTATGGACAGTTATAACATCGTTCAAGTTTGTACTATGGACAGTTATGACATCATTCAAGTTTGTACTATGGACAGTTATGACATCATTCATGTTTGTACTATGGACAGTTATGACATCATTCATGTTTGTACTATGGACAGTTATACCATCTTTCATGATTGTACTATGAACAGTTATGACATCATTCATGTTTGTACTATGGACAGTTATGACATCATTCATGTTTGTACTATGGACAGTTATAACATCGTTCATGTTTGTACTATGGACTATTGTAACATCATTCATGTTTGTACTATGGACAGTTGTAACATCATTCAAGTTTGTAGTATGGACAGTTGTAACATCGTTCATATTTGTACTATGGACAGTTATAACATCGTTCAAGTTTGTACTATGGACAGTTGTGACATCGTTCAAGTTTGTACTATGGACAGTTATAACATCGTTCAAGTTTGTACTATGGACAGTTGTGACATCGTTCAAGTTTGTACTATGGACAGTCATAACACCATTCATGTTTGTAATGTGAACCATACAGATACAAGCATCACGTGTATAATTTGAACAGTACAATTTTATGAAGATAGCCATATACATTCGGGACACCTCTTGGTTATTTGTTGTTGCCCAATTCTCAAATAGAAAGAAGCTACACGCTTTGAGCGTACGTTCAGGTGGACCTAGGAACTTAATAGTCATTTGTAATTGGAAATCACCCGCCTGCAGGGCGAAACCGAGTCATTTGTAGATTGATTATTCGATAAAATAAATGTCTTTCATTTCAGGTTACGTCACAATGAAATATATTGTCAGAACGAAAACATTCCATTACAGTTATCAATAGTTGCTTCCGAGCAAAACCTGGAAATTTGCAAGGGTATACACACCAGAATAGTATACACCTGTTTAAAACTGCACAATATTGTAGTCTGACTAATCTAATCTATTTACAATTAGTTACGTGTTCACTTACATTTCCCTTACGTTTTTGGAAATCTACGTATGCGATAGCACTTCCGTGTTACCTATCTGTTGTACACACTTCCAGGACATCTTCTTCAGACAAAACGATTCCTAGTTCGAACTAGTTTTCATATGAAGTCATAGGTGTGATGACTTATCTCAAAATCCTTAGATTTATTATTAAACTGTATTTGTAATTGTTGTGAATATTTTTGCCAATAATTACGAATGTTTCTGACACGTATTTTTCTGTATTTTTTAATTATTTTAAATTTCATTTTATATTGTATTCTGCATTGACGTATTATTAATGGATCGACTATAATCCCCATTGTCTTCTTCTGCTAAATTGGATAGAGACCAAAATCAATGTTAGAATACTCTTTGGACTTTTCAAATCGTCGTGATTATCTGAGAACGAATCGGTAGGAACGTATTGCTTGCCCCTGACGACAATTTACAAGCTGCAATGTCCCCGTGATGAGGGCGGAGACGTAAATGATTGGAATCAGTAAATTCTCAAAGTAAAGGACCACTGCATTATCCACAACCATGATATGTGACGGTTTTCCTTTATCGTGGGATCAAAATGAAAATTTCACTAATCAACTGTAAGACACCATAGAAAGACCACGCCTTCCTGATTGAAAGTGAATAATTCTTGTGACATATCATTCTTTATCAGACAGCGCTTCTACGTTTTATCTCGTGTCCCGTTTGAAAGGATAGTCTATACGACGCTTCCTGTATACATTCCTGTCGTGACGTTAAACTAATATACACTTTCCTGGATTTTCACAAAGTTACACTAATATACACTTTCCTGGATTTTTACTAAATCACACTAATATGGAGTCCTGGATTGTGCATACGAACTGCATTCTTATGCTGCATACATTAGGATTTATAACTTGAACACAGTACTGTAAAGCAATTAACAATGTCTTGGTCGTCAAAGCAAATGTAGTATATGCTTGTCTCGCTCGACGATAAAACAGAAACCTGAAATACAGAAATGTTTCGTGTTAATGACATAATATTCAAACATTAGTACCAATTTGTCGTGATACCGATTGAATTGCTGTTTCATCAAAATGTAATCTAAAGAGAATAGCCACAATTGCATCCTAAGCAAATGACGACCATCCAGGTCTCAAACTTCCATCGAATAACATTGAACGTTTTCGCTTTGAAACATTATGTTCTTCACTTTAGGAAATGGTATTATTTATTATTATTATTGTATTAAGATACATTTTATTAGAAATTATGTATTAATGTATTAAGATACATTTTATTATTAATTATGTATTATTGTATTAAGATACATTTTATTAGTAATTATATATTCTTTTATTAAGATACATTTTATTAGTAATTATGTATTATTGTATTAAGATGCATTTTATTAGCAATTATGTATTATTATATTAAGATACATTTTCTTAGTAATTATGTATTATTGTATTATGATACATTTTATTAGTTATTATGTATTGTATTAAAATACATTTTATTAGCAATCATGTATTATTGTATTAAGATACATTTTATTAGCAATTATGTATTATTGTATTAAATACATTTTAGTAGCAATTATGTATTATTATATTAAGATACATTTTATTAGTAATTATGTATTTATTGTATTAAGATACATTTTTTTAATACTTATGTATTTACTGTAATGAGAAACATTTTATTAGTAATTACGTATTGTTGTATTAAGATACATTTTATTAATAGTTATGTATTATTGTATTAAGATACATTTTATTAGCAATAAGGTATTGTATTAAGATACATTTTATTAGTAATTATGTATTATTGTATTAAGATACATTTTATTAGTAATTATGTATTGTATTAAGATACATTTTATTAGTTATTATGTATTATTGTATTCAGATACATTTTATTAGCAATTATGTATTATTATATTAAGATATATTTTATTAGTAATTATGTATTGTTGTATTAAGATACATTTTATTAGTAATTATGTATTATTATATTAAGATACATTTTATTAGCAATTATGTATTATTGTTTTAAGATACATTTTATTAGTAATTACGTATTATTATATTAGGATATATTTTATTAGTAATTATGTATTATTGTATTAAGATACATTTTAGTAGCAAATATGTATTATTATATTAAGATACATTTTATTAGTAATTATGTATTTATTGTATTAAGAAACATTTTATTAGTAATTATGTATTATTGTATTAAGATACATTTTATTAATAGTTATGTATTATTGTATTAAGATACATTTTATTAGTAATTATGTATTGTATTAAGATACATTTTATTAGTAATTATGTATTATTGTATTAAGATACATTTTATTAGTAATTATGTTTTATTATATTAAGCTACATTTCATTAGTAATTATATATTATTGTATTAAGGTACATTCATACTTTGTCTAATCCATAAATGCTTTAGAATCTTGTTTCGATTGCTTTTATCGGTTTTCTGATCGTTGCTGTGTCAAGTTTTTTAAATAGTCTGTAATAGATTATTGGCGTCATCACTGAGGACTCGTTCGCAAAACTATTCTACTTATATGCAATTAATGTGGTGGAAACCAACGTTCAGTGCAATGTTGTAAAGCATCTTGCTTACCTCTTTAACCTTCACAACATGGAAAATTACACAAGAACTATTACGAAACCTATCTCGTCCCTATTTCAAAACTTGTATTATGTAATAGAAAGAGTCGTCACTACATGTATCCTATATTGACTTACTTTCCGTTAAACGTTTGATTCTTGCAGGAGTTCAGGACCGATCTAAGGCTTATTTGGCTATATTCAAGCACCCTTTTAAGATGCCAATACAGTCGAGCAACAATGTCTCCTTTCTAGGTAACATGTTGCTTCTGCATGAACATTTAGTGACTGAGGCATCATAAGATAATTTTCACCTAAGTAGGTTATTATATTCCTACAAATCAGACAGCATCCAAACGATGAAAGATTTTTAGTGTCCAGAGAACTTACTGGTTTTTGTGAACCATGTCGGCATTTTAGCTTGCACATTTTGATATAAGATTTTGCACAATTTGCTTTGAAGTTCAATCACAGACACATTCAGATGAGTTCGTTGATAAGAATAGAAGTATTATATCAGCAGGAATACCTCCTGGTCTTTGTGCCAATGTTAACTTCAGAAATCCTCTGACGCAATAGTAATTCATGTGTTTGTTTCAACCAAATTGGCTATGAACTTTCAACTGAATAAATTATCGGCTGTGCTTAATGATGAGCAGTTTTCGTTTTTCATTTTGTTGTTGTTTCATGTTTTTGATTCACTATTTTTGGTCTTTGTTCATCTTAGAATGCACAACCTAGCAGCAGGTAAATGTGTAAGTACTCCTACTTTTTGCTTGATTCCAAAGAACTTTGCCACAGCTAGTTCATATATGTTATGAGTGTGAATATGACTAAGCCTTCTTTACAGAGTTATGCCGCTTAAAAGACATACCCAGTGCATTCTAATAAGACGAAATCATGCAAGCATTCATAATTTCATTTGACTCAAACAGACTGCATGGCTTCATTTAAAAAATAGACTATAATAACCTCACGCTGTGCTTAGATTTTAAGGATAGCTGAATAGTAATCGCCCTTGCATGAGCTAGGCTTCTCGTCAGATTCTGAACACTAGGGCGTTCATACCGTCTTTTGTTTAATTTCAAAACAGCATTTTTTTAAAAAATGTTTTTTTTCAGCATTGGTCTGAATTTGGTAATAATCTTCGAAAGGATATCAAATTCAGTAAATCTTTTAATTTATTGTTAAATTATTGTTAAACTATTTTTAATTGTTGAGAATATTTTGGGCAATAATTACGAATGGTCCTAAGACGTATTTTTCAGGAGTGGGGGTATATAAATTTCATTCTATATTGTACTACTGCACTAACGTATTAATTATAATGGATTTACTATAGTCCCTACTTTTTTCTAAATTGTATAGAGACAGAAATCAATGTTATGTTAGAGTACTCATTAGACTTTTCAAATCGTCGTGATTACCTCAGAAAGTATCAGTAGGAACGTATTGCTCCGTCTCTGACAGCAATTTACAAGCTGCAATTTCCCCTTGATGAGGGCGGAGACGTACATGACTGGAATCAGTAAATGCTCAAAGTAAAGGACCACTGCATTATCCACAACCATGACATGTGATGGTTTTCCTTTATCGTCGGATAAAAATGAAAATTTCACTATGCCAATGTAAGACACCGTATAAAATCACGCCTTCCTGATTGAAAGTAAATAATTCCTGTCACATAGCATTTATTTATAGATAGAACTTGTACGTTCTATCAATATCGTGTCTCATTTGAAAGGATAGTCCTGACGATGCTTCTAGTCGGGTTTTAATATAAACATACATTACTGCCGAGATAAAACTCAACAATCATAAAGTTCTATTGAATTTCACAGCAGCGTTCGATGCCCCTAAGTATTCTAAGACATTGACAGAAAGCAGTGAGTACAGACAGGTTTTAATCAATGTGTGTTTGTGTGTGTGTGTGTATATATATATATATATATATATGATATTTATTGAAGCTTGAAATTTGCAAGAGAATCATAAGAATAATAATTTGTAGTGATGGCCAGTCATGCAAATGCTGTTAGTAACGATGATCAGATCTATATATTTATTTTGAAGTTTAAAATTAAATTCACTCCTCTGTTACATTTACTAATTTAAGAGCACAATTCACTTGACCTGCATGAGCATGATCATAAATAATCCGTCACACAGTTATAGAAAAGGAAACCTTAAAAACATCGTTAATGTTTATATACACTTGAAACGCTGTGCCGCTTTTAAGTATTATCAGACCTATTTAGATGTAATCAATTGTTAAATAAACCTTACAGTAGTGGTGCCTGTAATCCAATCAATTTGTAAAGATTTCAAAACTATGATAATGTATCTTTCATGAACAAATACAATACAGCGAACAGAAATATTGAGGAATATTGAAGAACGTTTTCTAGCGTGTATAATTAGTATGTTCATTAATTAGCACAGAAGAAGGCGTTCGTGTCGTTATGAACACAATTAATCTGATTGGTCAGTTTATAAAATTACCTTACATTGGACAGATGTTAGTCAATATTCATTGCTCTGTATGCAGTAGTAACTAATCTGTACATTGGTATCTTAGTTAGACAGACGTTCGGTAGATAAAAACATATTACATTAATCTGCATAATTCATTATTCCCATGTGTGAATTAATTGAAATACTAAATACAGCTTGTTGAATGAGAATGAGAAACAGCGAAAATAATGCTAAGATGCTTTTGACTTGAAATTATCCTCTAGCTAATTACAATTAATATAACATTTACAGCTATGATAAACATTTACGAAAATTAGCTAAAATCATGTACCAGGAGTTAAAAAAATATAAATTATTTTAAAACCCTGATGCAAAATGTATTGCGCACTACTGTCCAAACTGCTTTGTTTTCTTTTGTTGTGTCTCAATATATTCATTGTTTGAACGTGTATAGAAATTTTGATTTTTTTTAAAATCCCCATGTAACAAACAAACCTTTAAACTTTGCGCTCTCTGCTTTTCTTTGAACAGTGTGATTAGCTCCAGCTGATACTAATAGACGACTAGGTGTCCATGCGCTTCACAAAACTACTTTACCAAGGGAAGAAACCTTTATTTGGCTTGCAGTTGTGCATGACGGAGTGGATATTTAAATAAACAATCATATTTGCTTTAAAAAGTGTCTCTTAAACGTTTGGAAAAGAGAAATGAATAACTTCAACAACTTAACTACCGAGGTAAATTATCGAAATTATAAGTTAAGAAAAAGGTTTGTCCTTAAAATATGGAGGAGAGCAAACTTTCTATATTGCTATCACCCACTCACCTATTCCATGTATGCAGTGAAGCTATTTGGTCCTGGAACGTTCCAACAGTTTGCAAAACATAAAGCTGTACTTTACTAAAACTAGCTAAAGTATAAAACACAAGACTTCTTTATTTATTGTTGATGACTGGAGGTCTATGAAATATAGGTGTCTCTGAAATCTGAACTATATGAACCACAAGCGGATGAGACAAACAAAAGAAAGAAAAGCTGGTGATCAAAATAAATGCGTTAAACAGAGATTGAAAGCAAATTTACAATAGCGAATATGTTGTAAATTTAGTTTTAGAGCATGAAAATAAATACCAAACGTAAAACATCGAAACACTTAACTTCTCGAGGAATATATGTAGATAATCAATGAGTAAATGTATGTAGTAAAAGAATGAGAGAATATATTTAGTAAATCAATGAGAAAATGTATGTAGTAAAACAATGAGAGAATATCTGTATTTAGTCAATCAGAGAATATCTGTAGTAAAATCAATGAGAAAATGTCTGCAGTAAAACAATGAGAGAATATCTGTACTAAATCAATTAGATAATGTCTATAGTAAAACAATGAGAGAATATATTTAGTAAAACAATGAGAAAATATCTGTTGTAAAACAATGAGAGAATATATTTAGTAAATCAATGAGAAAATGTATGTAGTAAAACAATGAGAGAATATCTGTATTAAGTCAATCAGAGAATATCTTTAGTAAAACAATGAGAGAATGTCTGTAGTAAAACAATGAGAGAATATCTGTAGTAAATCAATTAGATAATGTCTGTAGTAAAACAATGAGAGAATATATTTAGAATAAACAATGAGAGAATATCTGTAGTAAAACAATGAGATAATATATTTAGTAAATCAATGCGAACATGTCTGTAGTAACACAACGAGAGAATGTCTGTAGTAAATCAATGACAGAATATCTGTAGTAAAACAATGAGAGAATATCTGCAGTAAAACAATGAGAAAATGTCTGCAGTAAAACAATGAGAGAATATCTGTAGTAAAACAATGAGAACATATATGTAGTAAAACAATGAGAGAATATCTGTAGTAAATCAATGAGAGAATATCTGTAGTAAATCAATGAGAGAATTTCTGTAGTAAAAAAATGTCTGTAGCAAACCAATGAGCGAACATCTGTAGTAAAACAATGAGAGAATATCTGCAGAAAAACAATGAGAGAATATCTGTAGTAAAACAGTGAGTGAATATATTTAGTAAATCAATGAGAAAATGTCTGTAATAAAACAATGAGAGAATATCTGTAGTAAAATAGTGAGTGAATATATTTAGTAAATCAATGAGAAAATGTCTGTAGTCTGTCTTCGTTATTGTGTTTCATCATGCAATGGTTGTTCAGTTCGTATGTGTTTTTCCATCTTGTTTTGGAAACGAGAACAATTATAATGTTTCTCAGCTGTCTTGTTCCACTGCAAGAACGTTCTTTGTTCTTAAATAAACTGTCATCACGTGATTGCCAGTCGACCCGTTTATGCTGTGATGACCTCTCATTAATTGCTTTTAGCGACCACTCATTGGCTCTTCATACTACGTTTTGCTCAAGACAACGAACTGGGACTACATTTATCATTACGTAATTGTAAAGGGTCGCGATAAAATAAAATTTGTTTCAATACTGGCTGGCGTAGAACAGAAAGAAGAGTTCCAGTTACCTCCCTTTTAGCTTTCCACCTAAACAATACAAATTAGGCCTTTAATTTTGATAACCTATTGCAAATCCTTATTAAATCGTCACCCCATGTGTCAACTATCCCAGAGATACCACTGCGTATTGCATTTTTGAACGCACAATCAGTAAGACCAACGGAAAAGCGCACAGACATAATTAATTTTTATCACTGATCAAAATATCGAAGTCTTCTTCCTGACAGAGACATGGCTAAAAGCATCAGGCGGATCTAACAACCACCACTCTCGCGGAGGTGGAAATGCTTTTATTACAACGAAATCCTTAATACAATGTCGTACACAGAACACAACCTTCAATTTCTGCCACACATCTTTTGAACTGGTCCAAAGAACACTCACACTGGAACAAAGGTCAATCCATTTCTTCTGCCTCTACCGCCCTTCTCCTAGTGAAAAAAAACAAGCTAACTAAACCTCTTTTTCTGCAGCAGTATACGAAACTCCTTGACTATTGAAATTCGATGGGTGGCAATCTGATTATTCTTGGAGATTTAAAACTTTCACTTTGACTGTCCTAAAAACCTACAACCATCAAAACTCCTAGATTCCATTCATGTTTTCAACCTTAAACATTCGGTTAATCAACCCACCTATACACAATTTAGACTGGATTCATCATAGACCTGATGATAATGTTATACAGTCCACCCGTGTATCCCACGAACTTGCATCAGACCATCTCTACATTATATGCCATTTGTACGTATCAGTCCCTAATCCTCCACCTTTATTTGCTACGAAGTAACAACTCCATACGATTAATCCAACCAAACTAATGCATGACATCCAAGCAAATCAAACAACCTTATTACCTCCTACAGTAGAACAACTCGATAACTGACTGCTTTAATTTGAAAAACATGCCTCAGACTGACAAGTTCAGAGCAACAGTTCAAAAGTGTTCTATGTGGTATAGCAGTGTGAGGTACCAGATTTACACTGCTAAAAGAGACCACCGTAAAGCGGAGAGGAATTGACTTTCGACCAGACTCGCTATTCATAAACAAATATATGAAGCCGCTAAGAAGAACGTCACAAACATTGTACATTTAGCCAACATTATCCCACTACAGCAATAAGATCACGGAGACTTCCATTTGTAGATAGCTCTTTGAGATAACTAACAAACGAATGTCTTGGAACAAATGTACGCCACTTGCAACAACGTTTCCTCCAATAGACCTTCCGGAACTGTTTCCAAATTTCTTCCTTGACAAGGTACCAACCATTAAAAATAAGCTTGTCAACACAATTTCAATTGACTCGTCACCATACAGTTACGATACAGAATTTCAGGGGCAACCGCTATCAGCTATTGAACCTTTATACAGTGGAGCCTCGTTAATCCGGACTCCGTTTATCCGGAAACCTCGCTATCCGGACATAATTCAACTGGAACGGAATTCCTAAATGTTAATTTGCTCCGTTAATCCAGAAAACCGCTTTCCGGATCCGGAAATTAACATCGGGGACCAAAGTGTAAAATTACATTAAAACTTGTCTCGATAATCCGGAAATATTCTGTCCAAAAGTAAGAAAATTTGAAAAATAGTAGACGAAAGTACAATCAGTCTAATAATACATAAAACACAATAGTGAAAGCCTTGGGAATCTATGGCCACTATCAATAACTAAGTAGCGTGACCATATTGTAACCATCGATTGTATAATAAATGTCTGTTTTAGCTAGTCGCCGACGGGGTGTTAATAATTAAATAAACACACTGGATCAAATCGTCCACGCATTTTGACATAACATATTGTAAATAAATTAAACTTGTCATTAAGCCTCTTTGTTGTTTTCCAATTGTATGTAACAATCACAGTTTCTTGATGAATGTACAATACAGTTGAAATATTTTAGCTCTGTACAGTCTAGGGCTTCATTTCCGAATAAATTGGGGACGTCAATCATTAACAACTGTAACAGCTGTAAATTACGACCTATGAAAATGACTGCATTTTATTAGTTTACCATAATGCATTTAACTGCGAGATAACAGTTTGTTTTCGTTGTACTTTTTACTATATTATGGCGACACCATCAAGCAAGCGTAGACGAGTAGAGATACCGTAATGACAGCGTGCGGTTCAGTGACACCAACAACAATCTCAAACTGCTTTAGGCATGTACATATCATACCGACACTAACCACTACTGTCGAAGATATTGATGATGGAGATAACATTCCATTAACTGAGCTCACAGATCTAATAAGAAGCCTTCTCAACCAGGCTGAGATGTCTGCCGAGGAATACGTACGGATAGACGAAAAGGAAGAGACAGGGCAGCAACTCAACGATGACGACATTTTGACCATGGTATCTAAAGACGAGGTACCAGACAATGATAATGAAGACGATGATGACACTACCGAGCCCGAGGGAAAAGATATTACCATCAACCAAGCCAAGGACAGTATAGCAACATTAATTTTATATTTTGAGCAGACATCAGTAATATTCACAATGATGACATAAAACACAACAGTGAAGCCCCTGAGAATCTATGGCCACTATCAATAATCATTGCAGATAAATCCGCTAAAAAATCCAGGCAAACAAAGGTTACAGATTTCTTCAGGAAATTAACACGATAAATGTATGTACAGGACATACATGTATAAGGTACATAGTGTGATGTGTTCGATGTGTTAATTGTATAAACTTGTATTTACTGTATATGTACGTACAAGCGCATGTTATAATAATGTGAAATAAACACAAATGAATAGATGTATTTATTATTTTTTTTTCAACCATTATTGAATATACATTACATTACATTTAATGCAAGCATATACATTTACATTAATACGGTGTGATGATATCGTAAAATAAAAAAATGTGCATGATTCAATTATCCGGGAAACTCGTTAATCCGGACATATTCACTGGGAAAGAATGTGTCAAGATTAACAAGGCTCCACTGTATATGGATCTAGAACGGACAATCGTGAAAAAGAGTGCACCGAAGTTATGCCAACTTGATCAAATTCTAACATCTCTGCTGCTTGAGTGCCTAGATATCTCTCTCTCTCTCTCTCTCTCTCTCTCTCTCTCTCTCTCTCTCTCTCTCTCTCTCTCTCTCTCTCTCTCTCTCTCTCTCTCATTCGAGGAATTTCCAGCATTGCTAAAACTTACCATAGTAAAGCCTCTGCTGAAGAAACCAACACTTGACCATAACGATTGAAAGAACTAGCGCCCAGTTTATAATCTCCCGTTCATATCAAACATCTGAATTAAAACGGCCTTTTTAGCAATGTACAGTCTGCATATCTCCCATGCCAAGTACTAAAACAACTCTTCTGAATGTAGTTAATGATATTCTATCTACATTGAATAGTGAAAGGATTAAAGTCCTCACCCTCCTTGATTTGTCTGCAGCAGCATTTGACACAATAGATCATGGCATATTACTTCACCATCTCCAGCATCTATTTGTCATTCACAATATAGCATTACTGTTGATCCAGTCCTACTTAGTCAAAAGCACACAAACTGTATCTTTGAATGGAATACACTCCAGCCCATTTCATCTACTTAGTGGTGTTCTACAAGGGTCTGTTCTTGAACCTGTTCCCCTCATTCTATACATTCACCGCTCTCAAATAACATAGATCATCATCCAGTGTCTCACCAATTGTATGCTGATGACACCCATATATGCAAGTCTAGTTACCCAACTGAAGTTTATGCTACCATCCAAGCCATAGACAAGTGCATTTTTGGACGACATGTAACAAGCCCCAGATGAATGATGATTAAGATGAGGCCATTCTGATCAAAACACAAAGACTTTCTCATTCAAAATCCGGTACCTCAATCAATCAATATCAGCAACACCAACATTAAATTCACACAGTATGTACAAAACCTAGGTGTCACTCTGGACAGAACTCTCACATTGCACCCACATGTCATGAACATATGCAATGATGCATATTTTGAGCTGAGACGCATTAGCTCCATTCGCAAATATATTTCAAGTGATGCCACTAGAACACTTGACTCGAGTATTGTAACTCAATTAATTATGTTTCGTCTCCATATCTACTCCAGAAACTTCAAAAAGATCCAAAACACAACTGTTTGGAGCATCCTTAGAATACCACGATCAGAGCACACCTACACGCTGCTCTGTACCCTACACGGGCTACCCATTCGATCCAGAATCAAACACAAAATGTGTTTTCTGTGCTACGTTTAACTGACGTTCTCCAGTCCAACATACCTATCTGGCCTCATCCATGTGTACACATCAGCACGATACCTACCTATGCTTCTCTTCTGAAAATCATATACTCATTATTCCAACTGTGAAAGCGAAGTCACTTGGAATACGTTCTTGTGCATACCAGGACCCAACAACGTGGAACGAATTGCCCGTTGAAATTAGATACAAAGCCACAGTGATCCCTTTCAAATGTGAATTTAAAACACAATTTTTTCGACTGCAAGAACAAACTTCAATATCTAATACTGTTTCCTACCTTAAATACTTTCAGGATTTGTTACGTTTTCTAATTTCATGGTGTTTGTTTTTGTTTTTAGGGAGTTTTTTTTGCATTCATATATGTTAGATCTTGAAAAGCGCTTAGAGCTTCTAAAGATTAGGCGCTATACAAAGTCCTCTATTGTTATTATTATTATTATTATTATTATTATTATTATTATTATTATTATTATTATTATTATTATTATTATTATTTTTATTTTAACTTCTTTACGTTTCACTGGTTCGTCCATTTCCTGTTGTTCGTTTGTTATTTGTTAAACTGTCAGCAAAAATTGATTCACGTCTTTAGACTACATTTTCCCGGCATTTTATGAGCTGTTGCTAAGCAGAAACCGATGTCCTTACTCCCACACAAGCCTCGTTATATAATTTTGAAATGTTTGAGAGTCCACTCTTCAGTCCATTAGATATTAATTATGGCATATATTATCATAATTATGTCTTAAATTGACATGTTTTAAACGCTTCTCCATACCGTCAATTACAACACATGATTGTTGATAGCATGCCTGTATCATCATAAGTGGTGATATCTTCAAAAGAATAGCTCGTAGACAAAATACAAGTCACGTGTTTAATCAACCCTCGGAGGTAATCCCACAAGACCACTACAGAATAGAGAGTAACAGTTGTCTTTCTTAGATCATATCAACAATGATCTTTCAATTAAAGTTAAAATTGTACTATCTTTCATTAAATCCATACTAAAGACGTCAGCATACGTGTTTCCAAGCAACAGAGCTGTCATATAATGACGTTCATGCAAAATGGAAATTTATGTTTTAAAACCCTGTTACCATAAACTCTTTAAGTTCAGAAAACCACATATTTCAGAATTAACACCTACACAGCATGTGGAGAATAGATATGCCCAACTCTTGCAGTTCATGACTATTACATCTCACTTAGTCTTTCTCTCTATCTTTGTACTTCATCTTTTAACAGAATGTACGCAAGAAACTTTCCTTAACTGCAAATGCAAATAGCGGATTTGAAATTAAGTTATCGCAACTTATCGATTCAGTCTTAATTTCGCTGAATCATATTTTCAGATCAGTGATAGTTGGTTGGTGTCAATGAAAAGGGTCATAATTAATACAAGTTATTAATCTGTTTGTGACCTTTTGCACACGTCATAATGTCATGGAGAACTGTACAGAAGATGGAGCAGGCCCACACAAGTACCATACGGCTTAACGGCTCATAGGTCAGTCACAAGTAGATGATGTGATGCCGAAAGTATCGACAATGCATCATCAAACCGTCTAATTATGATCCCAAGATACCAAACTTAATTGATGCTATAATGCGGATTGACACTTTGCAGGAAGGACAGTCATTCAAGCTCTTAATTCACGCAGTCCCTGAATGTCTAATTATGTAAATGATTATTGTATCGGGAGTTCTTTCTCCAACGATTGAGATCTAAAATGCTTCTCACATTACACACAAAGTGATAAATATTTGAAAAGCGAAATCTTTACTACTTTCTTCTTTTCTTTTTGTCATAAATTGAAACTTTTGATAATACAGCTACAACTACAACTTTTGTATGAAAATGGAGTCAATACGTGGTAGGGTTAAATAATAAAATGTAATTTGGTTAAACTTTGCTAGAAATCCAAATAAGCAGACTCATTGACTTTGAGCACTTGTCACTTTTTCTTTTTATTAAGTATTTTTGTATAGATGAATTTTTGTGCTCGTATTTTTCTTTGCTCTTCGAGTTTCATGCATTGCTGTATTATTTGCCAACGTCTATGGCACTTATTTATCCCCTTAATTGTATTTAATCTTCTATAATTAATACTCTTCCATCTGCAGATAGAGGTTATCAACTGTGTTTGTCTGATAATTGTTATTCTCTTCTAATTGTATTAATAAATACAGTTATTTCAGTTTCCAATTATATAATAAACAATTTATGTTTAAAACATACATTGGTACCACAAAAAGATTCTATCTGTATTGATCTTGTGCATATATTGGTTGACTTTGTATAAGAGTAGGTTCAATCAAAAACTTACGTTGTGTGCTCTCTGATTTACAAGGAGGTAACAGTCATTTTCTGTCTTTTCTTTGTCTAACCAATCAATATATATATATATATATATATATATATATATATATATATATATATATATATATATATATATATATATATATATATATATATATATATATATATATATATATATATATATACATATATATATATATATATTGATTGGTTAGACATATATAGATATATATATATATATATATATATATATATATATATATATATATATATATATATATATATATATATATACATATATATATATATATATATATATATATATATATATATATATATATAT